>OU015490.1:47784958-47832458 GCA_907164885.2 Dolomedes plantarius
ATATATATATTGGCATTAATTGCATACATTGACCGTTGTATTTAATTTGAATGTACTCCGTAACGAAGTGCGGGTTTTCAGCTAGTTAATAAATAAATTTAAAGACCCTGGCGTCTTTGCGATCTAAAATCCTATCACTAACACTTTATAGGGGTAAGTGTTAAAAGCCAGCAACTATAAACTAAGTCTAATAACTGGATTGACTGCTTTATATTAATAACTTGATTTAATGCCCCGATATGCCAGGCCGAGCAGCGTTTACGCTGTTATTGATGGGTCTCTTAACGATATAACTTGAATGGTGGAAACATCCAGATATACTGGTGACGAGACACAGATAGCTATGCGAAGACCGGATAATATTGGAAAATCACGGCTTATGTGATTTCCGGCAGTTAGGGGTATGACGTTAAAATGTTGATGATATGATTCTAAGTATGATAATTTTGAATTATATGCGACATATTTGAAAACAGAGCAGTTATTTCTACTGTCTGTGTCATTTTATTTTTAAAGGTCTATATGGAAATGAATAGGGTATATATATATATATATATATATATATATATATATATATATATATATATATATATATATATATATATATATATATATATATATATATATATATATATATATACGGTGGAACTCGGTTAATACGAGATACTTAGGCTCACTGAAAATGCTCGTTTTATCCTTTACTCATATAAACCGTGAAAAAAGTAATTTCGGATCAAATAATCGGGTTTCAAAAAATGGTTAAAAATATAAACAATTTCCTACATATTAAAGTTGAATAATTAGAATGCCTTACCTTTACTTCCCTGTATTTGTATTTCCGTTTGTTTATAAACAGAATTTGGAATGTACCTCAAAGATCAATCTTAAACTTGTACCTTTGTTGTTGTTGTCGTTGTTGTTTCTAAAGGCGCCTGGCTGGAAACTTTTATCTTTAAAACATTTAATTGTCTTTTAAATTTCAAGGGACAAAATTGTTTATATACAAAATACATGCAATATCAATACTTTTAAAAATATTCAGTAAGTATAGAATTAGCTGTTTAGTATTAGTTTTCATTTTAAAATCCCATAAAATTTGCCTGATAATACTCATGCGATTAAAGGTTTCTCATCATCAAAGTGTTTTTCAAAAAATGCAGCCAATTCGAGAAGAGTATTCTGCGCTTCAATGTAACTCACTAATGCTTCTTTGACTGTCACCTTCATCTTCACTTACACTTGCACTTCGGCGGCAGTTAGAGCTCGGCATATCTTAAATAAATGTCTTCATCTATTAATATACCTGAAGTCAACACTTCATTATGGACGCATTAACATAATCATCTACATTTTCACATTCATCAAATTTGTTCAGTCTTTGTTTGGAACGACTTTCGAAATGAAAACGACTTTTCATTCCTTTGAACGATAAAGAAAAAGTGATCCATAGATTTTTCATCTCTCGTAATATCCGTGAAGGACCTCGTATAAAGCGGGAAATTTTGCATTATTACACATTAGAAACTAATATTTCAAAATGATTTGTACGTTTTACCAGTGATCTCGTATTAAGTGGGTTCTACTGTATATATATATACACACAATTTTCTTTCTTTTGTAAAGTTCTGGGCAGAAATTTTCGATTGTTTAGTCAATTTAAACGATTTTTCAATTAAAAACTTCAGTATCAAGTTTGCATTGAATCGGTTTCTATATTCACATAGAAATTTGTTTGACTTTCACTTGTTATAATAAATAAATTTATCCATATGGGAGTGAGAAAATAAGAAATATTATTTAATCCGATAAAATTCTGTCGTATCAGATTTTCATGATTCACCTTGCGTAACCATATGGCTTTTCGTGACATACCAATGTGCTACTGACTTTTATATTATTGATAATAAAAATATTTTTTAAACAGTGAAATATTGCCAAAGTTGTGAATACCATAATGAAGTTAAATATGAAGTTCTATTTTGGTAGAAGCTACGTCAAATAAAATAAATGTCTTCTCGAAAATTTTTTTTTCGCTAAAAAAACATATTTTATGTGTTATTGGTAGACATTTTTGTAAATACCAATTTATAAATCTGAAAGAATCAAGGAAATGTATTTTATGTTTAAACATCTGCTTAAGGTGATCTAATATTCTTCAGAAAAAAAAAAAAAAATGTTTTTAAAAAAATTTACTGATAAGAGTTTGTTTTCTATTACCGCTTCCAGATGGCGCCAGCAGAGCTCAACAATGCTCTGTTTATTTATATCCAGACATGTTGAAGGCTTTTTTTTATGTGCTATCGCGTCCTTGCTGAATTGTTTGTTATGATTTCTAACTGTTTTGCTTTGAATAATTCGCTCTTGTTGTGAAATAGACTGAAAATATTTATAATCAGTTCGTTGCCCACTAGAGAAAGTTCTTAAAGCGCGGGAAAACTGATACGCTCTTATCGCGAATGTTTTTGATATGTGTGCGGTGACTTAATGGCTTGAATGAAAGGGTAATTGTCGTAAAATTTTATTCTTTACTTAAGCTGAAAAATTGTTTATTAAGATCCCAGGATTAAAGGTCTTTAACGCTAAGAAAACAATTTCTGAATCGCACCTTATCAACATATTATATAATGGATATTTTATGTTATTATTTTGATCAGCAGTGTGTGGCGTAATTTTTTAAAAATTATTTTGTTATTCGGAGAAATTGATGAGAATTGATTTTTTTGGGAAATTATAAGTGGGGTAGTTACCATGGCAATGCTCGACACTAGTAAAGTAATCGGATAGTGTTGTTAAGGGAGATCGAATACGCATTGCGAATAGTTCTTTCTTCCTTTGCGTAAGCCAAGGTCATTGACACAGTACGAGATAGATAAACGGTTAACTGAGCTGCTGCAGAAGCACGATGTTCTTTTTGTTAAATAATTGTTGCTAATTTCTTTCTAAGAAGATTTATGATAATTTAACTTTAAGGTATTCTATATATATTTTTTTAGGTGAGAGGATTTATCGTAACTTTTTACGATTTTTTGAATTTTTATTTCACACATTTCAGAAAGCCTAAATAGAGTAATTATGTGTATAAAGCTGGTCCAAAAAAATGCTACAGGGAAGACATATTATATATATATATATATATATATATATATATATATATATACAGAGGCTTTTCACACATTTTTTAGACGATGTATATTGTATTCACAAAACTAAATTACATATAATTCTTGTGTTTTAAATGTTCTATTTGACATCCCTTATTCTGAACTATCTTTCGACACCGCAATTTCCAGGATAATAATGCCTTTTGAAGTGTCAGAAGAGGTATTCTATCCCATTCCTCCTGAACAGCTTTCCAGAGTCCTGTAAGGGTTTTGGGACGACGTTTGGATAATGCAGATTTTAAAAGTCCGAAAGCACAAAAATCCATAGGTGATATATCGGGAGATTTAGTAGGGATATCAGTGAAGGGTATGGCCTTGATACCAGTTTTTTGTTCCATTTCTTTTAGGAAATTTACAGAGGATTTTGGTGTGTGACTGCTAGCGTTGTTCTGATGGAGTCTCACAGATTGATGGCACTGTGGGTAAAGAGATGGTATTTCATTCAGAAAAATTGGCGATAAAATATGTTCCTGATAGTATTTGGAGTTAATCTTGACATTTTTTCCACTCTCTTTATTTTTAACTTGCCATTATAAGAAAAGCCAGCAACAATCATGAATCCCTTAGAAAAACTTTCTTTCGATTCTTTGAACCATGTACTTAAATTTTTTCTCCCCTTTTATGATAATAAATGGCTCTTTTTTTGTTGCAATCATTTAAATACACCCATGATTCATCTATTGTGACAATTGTTTTCCATTTTTCTTTGGATAAGTGTTTCTCATATAGAATTCTGCAGCGTGTCCTGCGTTCAGCGATATGATTTGGAAGAAGATGCACATTGCGTTTTTTCGCTTTCTTAAGATTCAAATCAACGTTTATCATTTTGTTTACAGTGGACACTGAGCATTTTCATGATTTTGCAACTGTCCTTTGACTAGGGGGATTTTCTTTTAACATTAACCAACGTACCTTTGCAATAGTCGAAGATGTCCGTTTTTTCCTTGGATACTTGTTTGGAATTTTTGTCCCACTTGAGGCTCCAAATTGACGTTTTTTTTCTTTCTTGTTGACGATATTACCTATCGACGCTTTAGATATCACAAAACCATGACTCTCACATCGTTTTTGGATAACGGAGTATGCATATTTCTCTTCGGAAAGAGCATAAATGTAGCCTTCGAACTACTGCTTTGTTAAAAACGCCATTTTGAATAAAAATAAAACTTTCAAGCCGTAGACGATAATTTTGACTTTTAAAAACATAGTACAATTGCAATTATTTCTTTTGCAGCAAAAGATTTTTTATTGACGCTTACCAAAATCGTCTAAAAAATGTGCGAACAGCCTCTGTATATATATATATATTAATTAGGCATACGCAGGCGTTTTATGTATAAAAAAATCTTTATAAATATTCAGGATAGGTTATTTTAAAATTTATATATATATATATACACACACACACATGTATATATACATACATACATACATACACACAGTGTGTGTGAGTGTGAATATACAAACACACTCATACACACAAACACATATGTACATAAATAAATAAATATATATGTATGTATGTATGTATGTATGTATGTATATATATATGCATGTATGCATGTATGTGTTTATATATATATGTATGTATGTATATATATATATATATATATATGTATGTATGTATGTATATATATATATATATATATATATATATATATATATATATATATATATATATATATATATATATCGCACCCCTGCAAGAAAAGTGACACAAGCCAAAAAATGACAATTTTGAGGCTGTGTCATCTTAAAATATGAATGAAGTACCCCATCGTGCCTGAAAAGCGAACATCTCGCAATTTATCCACCTGAGGGAAGCTGTATCAGTTTTATTGTAATGCTACTTTATATGTTGATTTTTCTCAAATGCTGCATTTTTCAGTGACAGTGTAAATTCATTAATTTTAAAATTGATTTCAGCTGACATTCTTGTTTTATTATGTAAATAATATAGGAACGGGAAATTAATGTTCATTGACTTTGTATTAATATTTGTATTAAGTTATCTGGAAGTGGAATTTTCCACGATTTGCCATCGCTAAAAATTGTACATTTAAAGTTCCCTGAATGGCACTCTATGAAATTTTGAACAGCATTCCTTTGGTCTATTTTACATAATTTTCGATATTTGGTTTTGTGAAGAAATTAGGAAAATAATTTTTTCTTCTTTTTTTCTTTTAGTAAAAACTTTCCCGAAAAAGAAAAGAGCGATAAAATATACTTAAACTTCTCTATTGCGATTCAATGTAAATTGATATCGAAGTTTTGATTGCAAAATCGTTTAAATCGTCTGTCTAAACCCATGGTTCCCAACGGGGGGCGGTACTACCCCCTGGTGGGCGCTGAGAAGATCTAGGGGGCACTGCTGGTCCAAGACATAGAGGACATAGCCTAATAGAGGGGTGTTGAGGACCAGCCACAGCCTCCCTTGGGCTATACTCGTCAGAAGTACAGTAAAACCTCGTCCTTCCGGACTAACTGGGACCGTAGGCAATCCGGATAATCCGGGTAATATGGGTAATAAGCAAAACAAAATCCTTAACTAAGCAGACTTCAAGTTTATTACGATAAAAAAAACTATGTTTTGTAACAAAATTACAGAGTATTGTTTACAAGGAATTAAAAAATATAAAAATAACATTTCACATCATTTCTTAACAAAGAAATGGTAAGTCTAGTAAAGATTTCTTATAGCGCATATAGATTGGTGCAGAGTTCTCTGCCTGCAGACCCCCGACTCCTGTCATCACATTAGTCACGGTAACATTAGACACGGTATTTAGAACCACCCCCATTCCCGCCCCCAAGGTTTCTTTGATCTGGTGTCTCCCCCGACCCCGCTCGACACCATTTGACCCGCTGATCCCCCGCCCTTTCTTTGATGGACCGCCAGAGGAGGCGATCCACGCATAGTACAGAGTACAGAGTGAACATAAATCACTGGATTCCCCAAAGCACAGGCAGAGAACTCTGCACCAATGTATATGCACCATGAAACTCAACAAAGAGCATTTTATTACCATAATTTATTCTACAATCTATGCAGGAACTGTCCATTGAATCAAACTAAAAAAGCGAATATTTGGGGTACTTGTAGTTACGTTCTTGCTGTCATAGTTAAAAATTGCTATCTCATGTGAACATTAAATAAAAAATAATGTCTACAAATCTGATCCGGATAAACCAGGTTTTACTGTATACCCTAAAAAGCAACCGTTATAAGCAATCTAGAACGCTTATTGGCTAAATTGAAATGGCTTATGGTTGGTTCCTCGCTCAGTATTTTTATTACCATGTTTTTATTAACTCGTTTTCTTCTTTGTTTGTTTGTGTGTGTTTCTCCAGTACAAATCTTGCAATCGATTTTTAACTAACTTCCCGACTAGCTAGACATTTGGAACTTTTAGAATAGCTCAGAACACGATGACAATGCATTATTTTAATACTTTTAGCCATCTTTAAGCAGCATTGAATTCATTTTCAGTTAATTTTGTTTTGTAGAATGGTGCAGCCATCTATCGGCCCGGATGGGAACGAAAAGTTAAACGCAAGTTAACTTCTAATTCTCGAGCTAAACGATTGATTAGGCATTTGATACATCTTTATTACGCATTTGATCATTTTCTTTCGACTTGATGGGATAATTCCTCAAAAAAAAAATTTTTTAAAGTATTTATTAATACATAGAATTGTCGAGTTTATATGATTCAACAGAAAATTTAAAAACATGGTATATAAAAAGATCTTTTTATCTTGTAATTATTGATATCCAAAACGTAAGAGAGTTGCCAAATAGTGAAGTAAAATTACAGTGGAACCTCGATAAATCGAAGCTCAAGGGGGAACGAGAAAACTTCGAATTATCGAGGATTTCGGTATACCGAGGTTCGATTTATAGAGGTGATTTCTGACTGACTTTGATATGTAGAGGTTCGCAAGAAAATAATTGTATACTCACTGCAATGAAAACTGATTTTATCAAAACAACTTCGATATATAGAGGTTTTCCAATAAAAACTTCGATATATAAAGGTGCGGTGCCAAGCCAAGCAAACTAAAAATTTGAAATATCGAGGTCTTCCTCACAAGTCCTTCGATATGTAGAGGTAAAAATAACATGGGAATGTTAGACAGGAATGGAAAAATATCGATTTATCAAGGAATTCGATTATATCGAGGTTCCATTCTAAAATCTAATAAAATACACCTATCTATAATATTCGTCAATATTTACTTTACTTTTCGAATATATATAACTGTTTATTTAAAAGAATGTCTTTGTAATTATGCCAAAATCGGATTCTTTTTTTCTTTTCACTGTTTTTGTTTGTTTATCATACCCCATGGCAGGGTTTCCCAAACTTTTCCTGCGGTGGAACACTTCGTAAATCCTCAAATTTTAACGGAACACGTTGTTTATTTACACACACACACACACACACACACACATATATATATATATATATATATATATATATATATATATATATATATATATATATATTGTCACGTGAATGCAAGAACTAGGTAACTAAAAAAAATTATTTTTGAGATATCTTGCTATTTATAGCTAGATTACATAAGAAGTGAATGCAATAACTAGAAAACTCACTTTGCTGCTAATCTAGTGCCATCTGTTGGCTGGTGTAATAATTAGACAAACAGAACAACGAGTATTTTCTCACTGCAGGAAGTGGACATCATGAGATCTTCAAGAACTTGAAGAATCGAGTTAACTAGTTCTTGCAATCAGGTGACGATATACACTGAGTGGCCAAATTATTATGACCACCCCCTCAATACAATGTTGGGCCACATTTTGCCCTTAATACTGCATGGATTCATCGTGGCATGGTTTCTATGACATGTTGGTAGGTGGTAAGAGGAATTTGAGACCATATCCGATGAACTGCACTTTCCAATTCCTTAAGATATGATGGTACTGGATCCAGCTGCCTGATGCTCCGTTCGACCTCATCCCACAAATTCTTAATTGGATTGATTTCTGGTGATTGTGCTGGCCAACGAAGAAAGGTAAATTCTCGGTCATGCTCTTCGAACCATCTGAGGACAATGCGAGCTGTATGACAAGGAGCACTGTCCTGCTGGTGGTATCCATCCCCGGCAGGGTACACCATTAACATAACAGAATGTAATTTATCTGCTATGACACTTATTACCGTTGGTCATTCAAACGTTGTTTCACAGGAATCAAAGAATCCATACAATGCCAAGAAAACATCCCCCAAACAAGAATATTGCCTCCACCAGCTTGAAGTGTTGTGGCAATGAGGGTTGGGGTCCATGCTTTCGTTCTATTTTCTCCATATTCGCGACCTGCCATCTGCATGGTGTAATTGAAAACGCGATTCATAGGACCTCATGACCCTTTTCCAGTCATCTACTGCCCAATCCTTGAGCTCTTTTGCGAACTGGAGACGTCTGCTCTTGTTCAAGGCAGACAGTAGAGGCTTTCGAACAGTCAAACATGTTTGAATTTCTTGTAGACATTACAGGATATAAAACAATTCGAGGTTTCCGAGGAACACCTTTTAACTTTCTGTAGAACATTAATGTTTTGAGGAACATAGTTTGGGAAACCCTGCCTTAGGCCAATGTTTGGCATTTAAAGAAATTATTTAAATGTAAGATGGAAATAAACCTTTTCGGGGAGTTAAAAAAAGGTATACTTCGCTAATTTAAGATAACTCGTTGAAAAATCAAGAATAATAATGTTGCATAAATTGTGATTGAAATTTTAAAATACATATATTTTATGCAAAGTGACATTAACAATAACAATAAAATCTTCAGAATTTAGTGATGCATATCGAATGAAAATTATCATAAACGATAGCATGAAAACCTTTCAAGATTTTAAAGAAAACTTTTATTGCAATTTGTCATACGCTATAGCAATAACTGCAAATAAATGAAATTGTTTTCTGCTGTGATAAGGTCTAGAAATTAACCTTTCGTAATTTTAAGAAATATTGTTTCATACGAATTGTAAGAAAGCGATAGTACACAACAGGCTTTGGACTTCGCGATGCTTCGGTTATATTAAACTTCTCTATGGAGGCCAGTCATGGTTCCGAAAAAAGGTGGCCATTTTGAGGGGTGACCGTCGAAAAGAGGTTTCTTTCCTTATCATGTGCAGTCGGGTCGAATCGTTTATTAGAGCGACAAAAGTACATCCGTCCTTTCAGAAGAACGTCTCGGAAGTTAATATCACCTTTCAACCTGATAAGTGCGATAAGCGAGGTAGACCATGTGACTATTATTTCTAGGATCAGCAGATTTTAGGGCTCGCGATGCTGACCCACTCCTGAGTCCGAACATATACACGTGTAGAAATGCAAAGGCATGCGATTCATGGGACGTTCTGTGGCTAAGGGTTTTAAAGCGATACATTAATATTACTGAGGATTGGATTTAGGAAAGGGAGTTTGTATGCTAGAATGGAGGGCAAAATATTTAATATATTACAAATATATATATGTATATAATATATATATATATAATATATATATATATATATATAATATATATATATGTATATGTATAAGTATATGTATATGTATATGCATATATATATATATATATATATATATATATATATATATATATATATATATATATATATATATATATATACATACAGTCGGACCTCTATTTAACGAACCTCTATTTTGCGAATTTCTCTATTTTGCGAACTTTTCCTTGGAACCAAGAACATTCTGCGAATTTTTTCGTAAAATAACCTCCAAATAGCGAAGTGCATTCTCTGTTTAACAAACTTTTTCTTGAGATCCAATATTTTTTTCTCCATCTTTCTCAAAATATTTCTGATCATTTCAAACTTATTCTTTCATTTAACACATTTTATGGGGATCATTGACATTTAACCGTGGCTATTATTTGTAGGGTCGGCAGATTTAGGGCTCAGGAAGCTAACCCACACCGGAATTCGGACATATACACGTGTAGAAATGCAAAGGCATGCGATTGATGGGAAGATCTGTGGCTAAGGGTTTTAAAGCGATAAATTAATATTACTGGGGATTGGATTTAGGAAAGTGAGATTAAATGCTAGAATGAAGGGCATAATATTTTACCAGTCTCCTAACTCAATTTCATTAAAATTCCTTAATTTTAATATAAAATTATTTTTTTAATTGAAAATACAGTGTATTCCTGGTCAATGTTTTGTTTTATTCTTGTTTTCCTTGCAGATTTCTTTTTTTATGGGTAAGATATATAAAACAAATAGATATTAATTTACAAAATAAAGGTGCGATTAATTACTTTTTAAAAAATATTTTGTGTAGTTTAAAGTACAATCAGTTTTGTGTAGTTTAAAGTATTTTAAAAGGGGAATCTCTATTTAACGAATTTTCCATATAACGAAATTTTTTTCGGGATTTAGCGACTTCGTTAAATAGAGGTCCGACTGTATATATATACTAGCGGCCCGTCCCGACTTTGTCCGGGTTGAACAAAATATTATACCAATAAATTTCCAGTTGATAGCCAATAAATTGTAAATCTTTTTTTACCTTAAAGATAACCTTAATAATACCTTAAATTAATATTACGTTAGTTAATAATTAAAGTTAATTTTTTAGAAGAAAAAGGCTTGCCGGAGAACGGTTAGATTCGAACCGCTAACGTCAGAACAGAAGCCCACCGCTATAGCACCACGCTAAGGATCGTTGAAGACTTCGGCACAAAAAGCGGTAGACGACAAAAAGCGGTAACAAAAAGCGGTAACAATGGAGATTGTTAGGATTAAGCCCCTAACTTTATTTTTACTGATCAGATATACATAATATATAGCCTATGTCCGTCTGGAATACTGTACCTTTGAAACAATGAAAGAATTGTTCAAATAGGTGCAGTGATTCTGGAGATTACCCTCCACGTACAAAATCGCTCTCTCTTTATATATAAGTATATATATATATATATATATATATATATATATATATATATATATATATATATATATATTACTGTATTGAATTTAGAAAACCTCTACTTTTTGAATTATACAGTTGAGAGCGCAAAAATTTCTAATCTGTATCCCGCCCTATTGGCTCGGCCGAACGTCTCTCTCGAGAGAGTGAAGTCGATGATCCCGGCCGTGCATCTTCCTTCTCACCATCTCGGAAATTGCAATCTTTCGCAAGAAAGCGATAGTACCAACAGGCTTTTGACTTCTGCGGTTTTACTCGCGACGCGGGATCAGGGGTCAACCACGCAATCGGCCCCGGGGGATATTCTATTATCATTTAATTCCAGGGCTCGGCTGCGTGATCCATGTGTCAATTTCGAAATCGCGACTGTCGTTGTCTTGGGAGAGGAGTTCGTTGTTTCTTCGGTTTCCCCCAAAGGAAAGTTGGGAGCTAATGTGGTTGTTGAAATGTCCGGTCTTTTTCGGATTTTCATTAAATGATTGTAAAAGAGCCTTTAGTATTTCTTTCGTAGCTTTGGAGCCAGAATTTTAATGTGTGCGTATGTATGTATATATATATATATATATATATATATATATATATATATATATATATATATATATATATATATGTATGTATACATATATATATATATATATATATATATATATATATATATATATATATATATATATATATATACTAGCTGAAAACCCGTACTTCGCTACGGAGTACATTCAAATTAAATACAACGGTCAATGCATGCAATTAATGCGAAAAATATGTATAAATATATTTATAATAAATACGACGATCAATGTATGCAATTGATGGAAAAAAAACCGAAAAAAGTAAATTTATAAAAAAAATCGTAACTGAAATTTTTATAGACAAAATAATGTAGAAAAACATATTCAAATTAAATCTAATAAAACATACTAAAGAATATAGTACAGTTAATATACTACAGTTTCAGGAACATATCTTTTACTGTATTTTAATATTT
Source organism: Dolomedes plantarius (assembly GCA_907164885.2). Taxonomy (NCBI): domain Eukaryota; kingdom Metazoa; phylum Arthropoda; class Arachnida; order Araneae; family Dolomedidae; genus Dolomedes; species Dolomedes plantarius. The sequence continues at coordinate 47,797,090 of OU015490.1, forward strand.
TTTTGGACAATGTCCAAACGTCTGCCGCATTAGCAAGAAAAAAAATATTTTTTTTATCTATTTTGTTATTATGCACGTGACGATAAATTAATTTAAATTACCATAAAAGAAATCACGTGACCAGCATTTAATAAATAAAATTCTAAAAATTAATCTTTAAAAATGCAACAAAAATCGGAAAATGGAGGTAAAGATTCGAAAATGATTCCATTTTAAAGGAATTTTTACGATCTTTCTCGTGATATAAATTTTATAACCCTCAAATTATTATTTTAAAAGCAAACTTAATAAAAGTTTCTAAAACAGATTAAAAATTTAATTTAAAAAAACTAAGAAGAATTTTTCAAAAATCTTTCTTAGTGCACCCCTACACTAAAAGAAGAATCGCCATGCAAAATTTCAGCCCTGTAGGTCCAGCGGTTTGGTGTGTGCGTTGTATGTCAGTCAGTCAGTCAGTTACGGAAAAGTTTTATATATATGTAGATATATATATATTGTAATGAATTCGTCGGATGGTAGCGTAATAAAACGAGAATACAGTCTAGTAAAATATTAAATTAAATGATTTATTCACAGATGAAATGGATTCGATGAAAGGTTATGATTTACACAGTAGATTATGCACTTTAAATGACGTGCGGGAAAACAAGTTCAGCTACAGGACATCAGTCTATTTTAGAAGTTTAGAAGTCGTACACATTCACAGTCTAACACACTATTGTTTTATTGCTTCTTACACGAAAGCTTAGTAGGACGCGCAGCAATCACTTCTGCTAAAAGTCGCTCACACAGCTGAATAATCTAATCCGTCTGGGATCTAAAGAAACGAGCCATCTCTAATAGCTAGAACAGTTCCTTCTGGGAACAAGTGGACAGGGAGTCGAGAAATCTTCGCCTATTACAAGGACTTAGAATATTTTTTTCAATAAATTCGCTTCGTCGAGAAGCGGTCGACAGGAAGTCGAGAGGGTTTGCCAAAATCAGTACTTATGAAGCACTCTTAATCACAGATGCATGCCGAAGTAGCTACCTTCTAGATACAGGTCTAGGAGCTATCGGAAATTTTTAGATTTCGCAGCGACGCAACTCTTTTTCTGGCGCTGCGAACGCTGGATATATAAAAGGGTTTTAATTGGCGCCCCTTAAGTGACATCACCTTCTGGAGATTCGATTGGAGAGCCACTTCCCTCGTCATCAGATCAGCTGATCGCTTGAGCCGATTAATTTTCCCCGATCATCATCGATAAAGTGGCGGAGCGGAACTAATTTCTTTTCAACTTTATGTCTGAAACTCAGACACACGGGCGCCTCGCGTCTAGTCTGTATTGTCGGGAACTCTTTGTGTAGCCGCTTCTGTTGTCCGGCTGCTTCGCCTCGAAACCCCATTGTTGAGATTTCTTCTGGAACGTGAATTAAATGAGACGGTTTTGCTCTAAATTGGGAGAGTTATGGATTCTTCACAACCCTCCCCCCCTCGGAAGGTTTTGTCCTAATGGCAAACTGAAAGGCAACGGTTAGACATGGTTCACCCGACAGTTATTAGAGGCAAACCAAATTAATAAAAAATGATACACAATATATACAACAATTAAACACTAAAATATTTACATTTACGTCCTTATTAGTTAATTTTCGGGTTGCATTCTGCTTAAGCAGTAAGCATGTCCGACGTCTCTACCAGCTCTGTGAATGATCTTATAATCGCAGGTCTGTAAGGTTAAGGCCACTTCCTTTTAACACATGAAGCAAGGATTCTTTAAAAACAATATACACACAGTTACAACTAAATAAACGTCACCCACATAAGGACATAATCAGAATGTTCAGTTTCACAGTTTAAAATGGCGGAAAAACCACCTTTCTTAAAAGTTTTCTACAATTATCTGATTTTAACTGAACTTCTATTAACATTTTAATTTATTTCAAGTCACTTTTTTTTCGGAATCATTACTAGCCACCATAGAAAACTTTCAATATATATATATATATATATATATATATATATATATATATATATATATATATATATATATATATATATATATATATATATATATACAGTGCCGTAACTAGCCATTCCTGTGCCCTGGGCAAGAATTTGCATTTGGGCCCCTTAATTGATTAGGTTTAGGAAGATAATAAAACAAATACAGAATTTTGGGTCCCTCGTCTAAGTAGGCCCTGGGCGGGTGCCCCTGTTGCACCTGCCTAGTTACGGCACTGTATATATATATATATACGAGTGTATATGCATGAAGTTTTAATCGTGACGTGGGAACAAGGGTCAACCACGCAATCAGCCGCGGGGGATATTCTATTAACATTTAATTCGTGAGCTGCGTCAGATTCGAAACTGCAATTGTCCTTTTGTTGGAAGAGAAGTTCGATTGTTTCTTAAGTGACTCCCCCCCCCGGGGGGGGCCGAAGACCTTTTAAAAGATGTTGTTGGAGGCTAACGCGATTGTTGAAGAATCCGGCCTTTTTCGGATTTTCGTTAAGTGATTGCCGAAGAGCCTTTAGCTTTTTTTTCTTAAAAAAAAAAGGTTTGAAGTTAGAATTTTATTTTAAAAGCGTGTTTAAGGTATTATATGTTTGTGTATGAAGAGAGAGAGAGACAAACCTCTCTAGCCGGCCACTTTTTTCTCAAAACCATGACTGGCAGCCTTAGAGCAGATTCACTATATATATATATATATATATATATATATATATATATATATATATATATATATACACAGGTGGATACCAAAATAATGGAAACACCAAGGAATAACATGAAATCATTTATTAAAATGGCGTAGGTCTGCGTTTGGCATGTAATACCGCCTGAATTCACGGAGGAACATATTTATACAAGACATGAATAGTAGTTAAGGGATTTTATGCCATTCTTCATGGAGAAATCTAAGAGTTACTGTAGATATGCTAGTGGTGGATATCGATACTTGATTCTATTCCCCATAAAAGACGTTTCGATGATATTGAAGTATGGGGACTGTTGAGGTTAGATAACATGTTTAACTTTATTTTCATGTTCTTTAAACCACAATTTGACAGCACTGGTCATATGGATAGAAGCATTATGATCCTTGGAAACACAATCTCTAATAGGAAGCAATGTTTACAACAGAGGATAAACCTGGTTGGCTGAAAGTTCGACGTAGTCTTTCCCCAGTCAATCCCCCTTTAAGAGTTATATATTAGGCCTCGCAGAAAACCATGAGAGGGCTGGCCAAACCAAGTCAGATCTGTCACCAGGATTTACAGTTTACATGAAACAATCAGGATCATATGCTCGTTTGGGTATTCTCCAGGCGTACTCACATCCTTTTGTGAGGAACAGTGTGAACGATGATTCGTCTGACCACATGACATTCTTTCGCATATCACTCTACCAGGATTTGGGTTCGTGGCACGACTGTGGATGACTTTTTGCATTTACAGATATTACAAGTGGCTTGGGAATTACTACTCGGCCATAAATCTTTTGATTGTGAAGTTTCCTCCTATCTGTAATGGTTGATACTGGAGCATGCAGATGCAGATTGAGCTCTACGGTCAATTCGGCAGCAATTGTCTTCTTTTTCCATCTCATAACCCGCTTCAATACTTTTTGGTCTCTTTCACTCAACTTTCTCTTCTGTCCACTGTTCTATTTTTCAGAGTACGTGTATCCGTGCACTCCGTAAGCTGTCATGACTTTCGATTCTATAGCCCAAGGAACCACCCATTATCCTGTAGGCTGCCATAACGGTTGCTCCACACAAACACGTGCCAAGAATTTGCCGTTTTTGAAAGACTGCAAGGTCTGACATCTTACACTATCTACAAAAAGAGCCCGATGCCCAGAGCTCCATTACTGCTATCTGTCAGTTGAATAATATGTACAATATATATTCTTTAAAAAAGACTTCTTTTTTTATGGAACACTAAGCACATTCATAAACACCGCTCACAGCGTTTCCATTATTTTGATAACAAAGATGCAGAAATGTTGACTTTTCATTTCTGCATCTTTGTTTACCCTCTAGCTGACCAGGTTTGCGTTTCCGGTCATACATTCCTATGTGATTGTTTTGTTTTGAGTTTTCTACTTCCTCCAGGAAAATGCGATATTTCCGGCCACCCAGTGGGGTTGGTAAGAGGTATGGTTCGACTAAGTAAACAGCGCCCTCCAGCGTCAGGTTTGCGTTTCCGGTCATACTTTCCTATATGATTATTGCTCGTCTTGATGCCTACTATCACCCCTCTGAATTTGTCGGTTGAATTCGGCAACCACCTGTATATATATATATATATATATATATATATATATAGGGTAGGTGGGGGCAAAGGTTCGCACGTACATTTGAAAATGACCGGGAAGAGTTTTGGTGGAAATCGGGTAGACAATGCATTCGTATACTTCCAGTCAGTTGCCTCGTGAAAGCTGTTGGAGTTACGACCTCATCTTGCAGAGAAAAAGGGATAAGCTTATTTTCGTCCTTTTTAATGTAATTTTTTGAGTAAACTTTTGATAACTTTGAGTAATTTTTTGAGTAAACTTTAATGTAAACTTTTGAGTAATATTGAGCATCACTCAAACTCACGAACTGTTTTATGCTTATTTTCGCATGTTTGGGTGGTAAACAACCTTTCAAATCCTACCTTAAGTTTTGGATTAACTCAAATACTATGGCTTCCATTCTGGGTAAAGGTTTTGCACCACCGATTGGGGACAAAGTTTCGCAAACAGGTGTTTTGGTAAAATTAAACATTCGGCACCTAAACCTTTCGGGAAAAAAATCATTATTTTATAGAAGGTAGAGGAGATACCCAACTACAATAAAAGTGACTTTTTGGGGCGATAGGATCTAATGGAGGCCTATAAAAAACCCAAAACTGAAAACCTTTGCCCCCACCTACCCTATATATATGCGTGTGCAAGGGAGAGTGTTTTTTTTCTATTTCTGTTTACCCGTACACTACAGGTAGTGTTTCGAGATTTAAATGGAAATAATTTAATATGCCACAGGGGAAATGCATCTAAGGTTTAGATCATGAGAATTTCTCCATTGTGTGCGACCCTCTCAACCGACTCCGCACCCGTGTCTGTCACTGTGAGTGATCGTCACTTCCTAAAACATCTCGGATTTCGCACTCTTCGCGGGCAAACAGGTCCTCTCTTTCCTGGCGCGGAATTGTCCTGTCAAGGCGTACAGTTGGTGTTCTGACACAGTCTGTGGCTCTCTCTCCGGCCCACGTTGTTCGGAAATTCGGGAAACACCCTTTTGCGGAAATGCTCTGTTTTTTTTAACAATCTCGGCGCGTTCGGTTTCACACACACAGTCCGAACGAGGGGGAAATCAGCCTGATCGAAAGTTCGGGGAACATCCCTGCCCATTGTGATTGGTCAAATGACGCCTAATGTGATTTTTCGGACTATTAGGGAGTAGGTACATTCACCTCCATAGGGAGTAGATACTGCACTTACTCTATTCGCAATAAGTGCAGTACCCGCTATACTTATCACCTATTACTTAATTGTTATCTAACTACCTACACACACACAAATATAAATAAATAAATATATATATATATATATATATATATATATATATATATATATATATATATATATATATATATATATATATATATATATATATATATATATATATATATAAACTATCTACCAATAAGTATTTGGGCACCTGTGCTCAAATACCTCCACGAGAGGCAATTACAGCCTCAACCCTCTGGGGCATGCTTTCCACAAGTTCTTGTATGACGGCTAGTGGTACTTTCTTCCACTCGGCTTGGAGAAGACATGTAAGTTCCTTCACCGATTTTGGACGGTTGTTGCACCCCTTAATTCGGCGATCCAACTCGTCCCAGAGGTTCTCGATAGGGTTCAGGGTTGGGCTCTAGGAAGGCCAGTCCATCCAGTTAACCCCTTTGTCCCCATACCAATCCATGTTGGACCTCGCAACATGATAGCTGGCGTTGTCGTCCTGGAAGTAACATGGGTCCAACCCGTAAAACTGCCACAACGTAGGACGCACCCTGCCATCCAAAATAGTGCAGTAGACATTGGCGTTGAACTTACCATGAATTGGGACCAAGGGTCCCGGTCCATACCACGAGAAACGCCCCCAGACCATAATTCCACCTCCATCCAAAATAGTGCAGAAGACATTGGCGTTGAACTTACAATGAATTGGGACCAAGGGTCCCGGTCCATACCACGAGAAACGCCCCCAGACCATAATTCCACCTCCATCCAAAATAGTGCAGTAGACATTGGCGTTGAACTTACCGTGAATTGGGACCAAGGATCCCGGTCCATACCACGAGAAACGCCCCCAGACCATAATTCCACCTCCATCCAAAATAGTGCAGTAGACATTGGCGTTGAATTTAACATGAATTGGGACCAAGGGTCCCGGTCCATACCACGAGAAACGCCCCCAGACCATAATTCCACCTCCGCCGAACTTTACTGTGGGCACAGTGAATTCTGGCAGGAGGCGTTCTCCAGGCAGACGCAAGACCCAGATCCTGCCATCCGAACGGCAGAGGGTGAACCTTGATTCGCAGCTCCAGAGAACCCGTTTCCACTGATCTACGGTCCACTCTCGACGTTTTTACACCCCATTGACCGAGCAGGGTGGTTGGACTTTGTGATCAAAGGCTTATGAGAGTCAGCACAACAATGAAAACCAAGAAGATGTGCTTTCTTACGGATGGTATTCATCGAAACAACCCTCCCGGATGCCTGTTGAAACTTCTGGAGTATGTGGGCCATCGGTCGGGTGCGGTTCTTCCGAATTTCTCTGGACAGCACCCGTCGGTCTCTGTCTCCCAGTTTCGTGGGTCTGCCGACTCGGGGCACATTCCGACAATCACTGCTCACCTACCACTTCTGAATCACATAGGTCACTGTCGATTTTGGGCAATTCAGCCCGCTAGATATGCCCCTTAAGGATCGGCCATTTCTGTGATACCCGACGATTACTTCTTTCTCGAAATCATATAACTGCACTTCGTGGCATCTTGCATGCGACTAATGCCAATGTAGTTTCCTACACGATATTTAACGGCGGAGGCGTGACGTATACCAGGAACGCAGATATCGTCATTTGCATGGGTGTCTACCAAATACTTTTTGGTAGATAGGGTATATACAGTACTGTACAAATTAATTGGGGCAAGTTTCATTTTTCATAAAATTCATCCTTTCCCAGGGATTCCCTACTTGAAACAGGTTCCAACTGCATTTTGTTACGAAGGGAGGTTGGCCTTGACTAGTCTAAACTGGTTTGATCACGTGATCATCACACGTAGAGCATTTTCACGTCAGTTGCGTTTCAGCTGCTGTAAGATGTGGTCGATTGTGTGAGTTGTCTGGTTCTCACGTGTATGAAAAAAATGGATATCCCTTCCAGGAAAAGGACTAGAATAGTTACCGTTAGTCAGCATACCTCTATGACTGTGAGGGATATTTCTGCAGCAGTTGGAGTTGGAAAATCCAGTGTTTCCAGGATTATTAATCAGCAACATAAGTTTGGGGCAGTTTCTCCAAAACGTAAGAGTAAATGTGGACGCAGACGTGGACCCCTCGGACAGACAAATTTCTCGTACGAAATAGTGAAATGCATCCTCGCAAGACAAGTACAGATCTTCAGAGAGAATTATTGGCTACTGGTGGGAGCGTTGATTCATCGACAGTACGACGAAGGCTTATTGAAGCAGGGAGATGGGCAAGAACGCCAGTCCAAAAACAGTTATTATCGCATGCAATGAAGAGAAAACGTTTATATTGGACCATGAAATATCAATCCTGGACTGCACAAGACTGGAATAAGGTTGTATTCAGCGACGAAACGCGTTTTTTGTGCAAGGGTTTCGATCATTATTTGTCAGGCGAAGCGCTGGAGAACCCATCAGGGAACAACATTTTAATCAAAAAGTTAAGCACCCTAAAAAGCAAATGTTTTGAGGTTATTTTACATCTAGAGGACCTGGCAGTTTAATACCAGTTGAAGGAAAGATGAACTCCAAAAAATACATTTCAATACTAGAAAACAATATTGTTCCTTCTATGCAAACATTCGCTGTCGTTGTTTGTGTGTTTCAAGAAGAACTTGCTCCATGCCATATTTCTAAGCTAGTAAAGAAATTTTTTCAAGAAAAGAAATTAACAGTTTGGATTGACCTGGTAATTCTCCAAGTGTAAATCCCATCGAAAATTTGTGGACATTGTGAAGAGACGTGTGACTAAGATGGATTGCTCAACCAAGATAAAAATGATTGAGATTGTCATAAAAGTTTGGTTTCGTGATGACGACGTCAAATATTTATGTTCTAAATTAGTGAAGCCCATGCCAAAACGTGTACAGGACATCATTGAAGCTATAGGAGGTCATATTTGCTACTTAGATTGCTATACCATGCATCTAAGGGAACTTATGCTAATTAAACAACATGTGAAAATTTTCTCCCAATTAATTTGCGCAGTACTGCATAAATAAATAAATAAATAAATAAATAAATAAATAAATATATATATATATATATATATATATATATATATATATATATATATATATATTGTAACGAATCCTCTACCTCCTCCTGGAAGATTCGTAGTTTGGTTCGTGAAAGAAATAAATCACTTGGCAAAATAACTGACGAAAAACAAAAACAAAACTTCAATCTAATTTAATACGGTGGGAAGCTCAAACTGTAAGATTTCTAACTTCAATATCTATATATATTAAACCCTCAACACAATATTCTTTGTTTTTCTCGATTAAACTTTCCTGACCACGGATTCTCTAAAATAATCTCAACAAGCCGCTCCCGTGCCTTTTTCCGCACGGAGCAATCACACCAACACGGCCTTGCCGTCTCCTAGCTAAAAATCTTCTGAGTACAGACCACACTCCTAAACACCCCTTGGGGTCGTTGAACTTACTCCCTCGCACCCCTTCAAGCAAGGAATGCTTATTACGTCTACAGAGGGTGGCTATCAGTGTTCCTGGAAACACGAAGTAGGCGCTGGGTGGGGAAAATAATTCTGATATCACTTTACATATATATACATATATATATATATATATATATATATATATATATGTATGTATATATATATATATATATATATATATATATATATATATATTTTATTTATTTATTTTTTTTAAAGCGGAGGCACTTGTCGTCAAACATTCACCTATACTACGCCGCAGTTTTACTGTCCATTTTATTATGGGGGCACCGTATAGGCGGACAGCATTATCCCCTATGAAGGGACGACACAAACGGAGGCATTTTTCGTGGCGCAACGCTGGGATTCGATCCGAGCACCCTCAGAACCGAAAACCAGCGCGCTGTAGCACTGGGCCATTGTTTGAATGTAAACGACCATTGTTTGAATGTAAACGTTGACAACGTATTAACTGGTTAGTAACTATATTGCGTTTAATATTTAAATGTAGAGCATTATTCCAGTTCATAATCCTAACAGTTTTAAAGTAATTTACATTTGTAAACTATATATATATATATATATATATATATATATATATATATATATATATATATATATATATATATATATATATATATATATATATAGTTTACAAATGTAAATTACTTAATATGAAATATGAAACAAAAAAGAGTAAATTTTAGGCGCTAAGCTGCTCACAAAAATATTTACGATATATAGATATTTAAAATTAAGATGATTAAAAGGGCAGATGTGACCATTTAATACTCCTATAACCTGAAATAAGATAGACATATATAAATAAACAAAAAACGGAATTGGAGGTGGTATAGTTGATGACTGGGGGGGGGGGGGTTGTGACCCCCCAACCCCGGTTAAACATCTTTTAAGCCAGGCAACACTCCCGGAGGTCGGCTATAACACCAAGACAGTAATAAAAAATATTTTAGGTGAAATAGATAAGTTAAACCAGATTTTTTACTAATATAGTCAACTAAAACATAATTACAAGATGAATAGAATGATTACAAGAATACATAATTACAAGATGAATAGATGTACTGAAATAGAATAATACTAATTAACTAAATAATTACTCACTAACATATACACTATATATATACAAAATACTTAGCTCCCACCAAGCAATGAGACACGAAACCCATGCACACTCACATTTTTATAGACATAGTAGGGATAAATATCGCCGTATTAGGGAAATTTTTAGTGTTGCCAACTTATTTTAAAACGATTCATACAATCTTTATTGTCTAAATTAAAAAACTGGGTTAGAATAGATACGAGGAAATTGACTGGAAAACCCTGGTCAATAGCTATAGTTAAGAATTTAATTATACTGACGTCCATAGTTTTTTTGTTTGAATGTAAACGTTGACAACGTATTAACTGGTTAGTAACTATATTGCGTTTAATATTTAAATGTAGAGCATTATTCCAGTTCATAATCCTAACAGTTTTAAAGTTGTAAAACTCGCGTTTATCATATAGACAGTATGATATTAGATTTTGATTAACATTTAAACTCAAGTCTAAAAATACCAAATTTCCATAGTTATCTTTATCAGTCTCCACTAGTTTAAGATTTTTAGAGTAAAAATTAATATCTATTGCATTTAAGTTTTCATTAAAACATATGAGTATATCATCTACATATCGGAAAAACATAAGTTCATTTAGAATCATTACACCTCTTTCATAAAAGTGAAGGTATATATCTGCTAAAGCAGATGAGCATCCTCCACCCATTGGTATTCCATGTATTTGTTTATAGAAGTTACTACCATTATATAAAACTGTTTCATAAAGTACAAGATCTAATAACGCACGATATTTATTTTCAGTTATATATGTCTTTAAATCATATTGATCGTATAATCCATGAATAATACTATAGAGATCTTTTAGGTCGATAGAGTTGAAAAGATCCGTAAAATCGTAGCTTTTAACGTTTGTTATATCACCTTTACCTTTTATCTGTTTAACTATTTCTATGCTATTATTGATGAAATAGCCACCCTCTTTACTTATTTTTTTATATGTTATATATATTATTTATATGTTATATATATTATATTTATATATGTTATATATATTATTATGTTATATATATTATTTATTATATTTATTATATATATATTTTACCTTTATTAAGTAAGAAACTAAAAGTATCTTTTACCTAACAAAATACAAAATATTCTTTTCTAAAAATTATCCCATAAATTTGACGTGCGTCTTATCTTCCAGTACGTCTTATGGTCCGAAAATACGGTGTGGACTCATCCATACAGGGCTTTATGCAGAGATACGGCGCATCTCCACCTTTCTTTTTAAGTGTTATTTTGGCTTAACTTAACCGTAATTTTACAAAACTTACGAATCAATTGCTGATATAAAACAAAAGGTATTTTTTTAATTGCGAGCTTTTTGTTCCTCTGTGATGTGACGTGGGAAAATACAGTACTAAAAATACGCACCTTTATTTGAGAAAACACCGTATACCCACCTATTTTTTTTAGAAAAATGTACTACATATATATATATATATATATATATATATATATATATATATATATATATATATATATATATATATACATACAGTGGTACCTCGACTTACGAGTTTAGTTCGTTCCATGACGGAGCTCGTAACTCGAAATACTCGTATCTCGAATCGATTTTCCCCATTGAAATGAATGGAAATGCCATTAATTCGTTCTGGGCTCCCCCAAACCGCTGCAATTTTTTGTTGCATGCTTTTAAATAAAAAAAGCGTGCTTATAAACGACGAACATTGTATAAAAACGCAATACAATAGAATGTACTGCAATAAATTTGTTTTATTAAGTGTAATGTACAACATTTACCTTGGAGATCAGACCTTGGAGAAGATGCTGATGAAAGAGGAGGATAAAGGCCGAACTGAAAAATTAAATCTTATTCTTGATTTTTGATCTTTTCGCCCCGCTTTCCTCACTTTCGCTTTTATTACCAGCTACTTTCTTAAAGTGAACGAGTGAGACACGGAAGCTGGACGATTGTTGCATCGTTCCCTGTGGCTATAATGTCCAGATTTTTCTTTCAGAATCCGAAGAACGTTTTCTCAGAATTTGTAGAAGGGGCAGAGCTTGAGATCCTAGGACCAAGGTCATTCCATCCCCCAGACCCCCATGGGGAGTTTCGGTGTGGGGGAGGGAATTCAAGCTATCTCTCTGTGACAGAGGTTGGACGCTGTTCGGTTTCAGAGGGCGACTGAAATTTGGGCAGAGCAAGCTGCCCCGGGTGGTAATTGTTAAGTGTTAATTGTTAAGTGTTAAGTTTAAGACTGGATAATAGTCTCAGAATAATATGTAGACAATTGTATAATAATTGTACATAAAGGTTGTAAATATTATATGCTCCTTGTGTTCCCATTTAATGAGCACGTAACATAGCATTCGCTGCTCAAACTAGCGGTGGGATATCTGAAGTTTGCTTGTAACCCGAATTTTAGCTCGTAACTCGAAGCAAAAAATCTACCGAGAGAATGCTTGTATCTCGAAAAACTCGTAAGTTGAGACACTCGTAAGTCGAGGTACCACTGTATATATATATATATATATATATATATATATATATATATATATATATATATATATATATATATATATATATATATATATATATATATATAAACAAAACAACATAAGCTAAAGAATAGAATAAAATAAAAAAATAATAAAAAGGTGGGCATAGACTGCCAAACAAATTAACTCAAATCCTACCCTAGCATGGAAAACATAAATAACTTTTCAACAAAAGATTGCGCAGTTGCTGCATATCTTTACATTGAAAAAGGCAAATATAACTAAATATAACAAAATTATAATATATATATATATATATATATATAATATATATATATATATATATATATATATATATATATATATGTGTGTGTGTGTGTGTGTGTGAGAGTCAAAATTTTGATGCATTTTGGTACTTTTTTGTTTAACTGTTTACTGCTTATCCAAGCGATAAAAATCTGATGACTATAAGAATCTGATGGTAAAAATCTGATGACTTGTGTAATTTTCAGACACCTCAAACGCGCAAAGCTTTCGGAAACCGATTTGTTAACCATCTGCTACCTTCAGTGCGGCAGCTTTCATCGCCTGCCTTTAGTTTCTAATGAAATTAACCGCAAGTCCTTTGTCCCCGCTACATAAAGAAACGAGACGCCTCTGAAACTCGACGATCGCGATTTCGAAATTATTACACATTACCTGCAGCTGGGGAAACAAAAGCTCCGGAATTAAACGACAACGGCCCAACCCCGGGGCAGATTCAAAAGCCCTAACTCTGAACCCAAGCCGAATGAGGAAAGTCAAAGTAACTTGCAGCATCACTTTCTTGCGAAAGACCCGAAAATTTCTGCAGTGGCTGGAAGGACATGATGTATTGGCCGAGGTCGTCGAACTCCTGCAGACGAGAAACGTCCAAACACTGCAAAAGGAAAAAAAATCCTTCCCCCCACACCGTAACTGCTTTGACACATGTTTAGAAAAGTCCCTTTCCCCCTTTTTCTCCCGAAAAGCCGTGAGATTTTGCACCCAGTAAACAACCCAAACACTTGACTTGAACATTCAAGAGAAAGGGGTGATCCCTTCCTCCCCCCCCCTCACGTCTTAAAGACCCCCTGCACCTCTCCCTTTCCTGTTTACGGTTCGATTTTTCCATGGGAAAAAACGGTTGAATTCGGACATTAGTGTTATTTATTTTTATTTATTTATTTATTTACTTGCAACGTACCATCAAAGGGTGTTGGGGAGGATGAAAAGATTTTTTTTCTCATGTTCTTTTGGTGCGTATGAAAAGCGTGTATAATGCTGCAGAAACAGGTGGGTTGCATACGATCCTAATCCTGAATACATTGAAAAGGGGATTTTTATGTGGGAGCCGAAATAACTTTATTCCAATCTTCATCGCACAATATGCTATATATATATATATATATATATATATATATATATATATATATATATATATATATATATATATATATATATATATATATATATATATATATATACAATTAAACTTTTCTAGCCGGCCACCCTTGTTCGAAGGCTACCCCCCTAAACGGTCATATTTTAAACAATTACTCCATAATGCCGATATTATGGAAGAAACCACTTTTCGACATCCTCCTCAAAACGGCCACTTCTTTTCGGAACCATGACTGACCGCCTGAGAGAAGTTTCACTGTGTGTATTATATATATACCGGGTGTGTCACAATTCTCTCCGGGGTTTGGAAGGCTTATAAAAAAACATATTACCAGTACAGCAACAAAGTTGACTTTACTGGAGAAAGAAACATTATAAGTTTTGTTTCACAAATGTTCAATATGTGAACCTTTCGTGATGCGGCAGATATCAAGTCTAAAGTCAAATTCTTGTTTCACTTGCTTTTTCCCGGGATCTGTAATTCCGCACTCGCTTGACGAATTGACTTTCTCGGGCTTCGCGCAAACGCATCTCGTACATGAGTAACCTTTTCCGCCGAAGTTCCTGGACGACCAGTTCGTTTTCCATCACACAAGCAACCACTTTCCTGAAATTTCCGAAACCACGCATGCATTGTTTTATCCGTTGGTGGTTGAAATCCGTATTTTGTACGAAATTGTCTTTGAACTGTCCCAACAGATTCACTTTTCGCAAATTCTAACACGCAGTAAGTTTTCTGTGAACCTGTAAACGCCATTGTCTTATGTGCAAAATTTTCAAAAGTCTGTGTTTCCGTTATTTGCTACTGCTATTAGACCGAGTGCCTCCATCTACTAATACATTTGTAAAACAAAACTTGTAATGTTTCTTTCTCCAGTAAAGTCAACTTTGTTGCTGTATTGGTAGTATGTTTTTTTTATAAGCCTTCCAAACATTGTGACACACCCGGTATATATATGCACATGCATATACACAAAATATATAAACACGCTTTTAAATCAAAATACTGGCTTCAAAGCTTTGAAAAAAAACAGCTAAAGGCTATTGTATAATCATTCAATGAGAATTCGTAAAAGTCTGGACATTTCGACAATTATATATATATATATATATATATATATTATGTAACTTGTATAATTATGATAGGTTGCATTTATGCTACTTTTAACTAATGTAACACATTCATTGTTAGAACTTACATAAACTGTAAATTGCAGAAATGTTTTTAACTAACCTTACATTCCCAGAATACTAACTGTTGGACTGTAGAAGTTGCCTAAATATTATTCTTTGTGAAATTTATGTTACTTCATGCATTGAAAATGCATTTAAAAACCTTTATATCAATATTGCATTTGAAATTTAATATCTTTTTTTCTTTTGCAGGTAATGTGCATTAATGGAAATTTCTTACATTAAACAACCAAAGCATCTGATGGTAATATAACATTTTATGTTATTAATATAATCTTAGTATTTGCTATAGTTTGATGATATGCTGATGGTAACTAATCGTTTTTAAGCACTTAATTTTTAATTTTTTAACATAATAATTGACTTTACTTTTTCAGAGGGCATAAAAGGAGTGAAAACGTAATATTCCGAACTCGTGGGAAATATACCTGATTAATATCTTTAGGATAAATATGCAAATTATAAAAATAACGTTAGATTATATTAGAATATAAATGTTTTACTACGAATTCTAAATATTAGAAGCATGAAAAAGTATAAATATTACCGTTAAAGTATAAATATATAAAGTATAAACATTCATTCAAAAAGGAAAGTTATATTGTGAATATTTGAGTGAGAAAATACAAGTCAAATAACGTTGGAAAATGCCTTATGTTTTGTAATACTTAAAAAATTTACTCAAAATATACTTCTGAGTTACTTTCAATGTATGAAGAGATTACACATATCCTAATTCATATTATTAGCAAAATGTAAGCTAAAGCATAAACAGGTATATATATGAAAAAATGAAAAAAGTTAAAGTATAAATCTATAAAGTATAAAAATTCATTAAAAAAAAGTTATATGGTGAAGATAACTTTTGAGTGAGAAAAGACTAGCCAATGTTTGAAAATGGCTTATGTTTTGTAACACTTAAAAAATTTACCAAAATATATTTCTGAGTTACCTTCAATGTCTTGAAAAAAATACACATATCCTAATTCATATTATTTGCAAAAATTGGGATAAAGCATAAACAAGTATAAATATGAAAAAAGGAAATATGTTAAAGTATAAATCTATAAAGTACCTGTATAAACATTCATTAAAAAACAAATGTTATATTGTGAATATTTTCAGAGGGAAAAATTACTCAAATAATGTTAGAAAAGGGCATCTGCTTTGTTACGCTTAAAATATTTACAAAAACATATTTCTAAGATACCATTAATGTCTTGAAGAAATTACCCATATCCTAATTCATATTATTAGCAAAAATTAGGGTAAAGCATATATATAAGTATTAGAAAGGAAAAATTTTAAAGTATAAATGCATAAAGTATAAAAATCCAGCAAAAATGAAATGTTTTATTGTGAATATTTAACTGAGAAAAAATTAGTGAAATAATGTTTGAAAATGGCTTATGCTTTGCGATGCTTAAAAATCTTACACAGAATATACTTCTGAGTTACCTTCATTGTCTTGAAGAAATTACACAAATCGCAATTCATATTATTAGCATAAATTATGGTAAAGCATAAATAATATAATTATAAATAGTAGAAATGAAACATCTTAAAGTATAAATCTGTAGAGTATAAACATTCATTAAAAAGGAAATGTTTTATTATGAATTATTTGGCTGGGTAAAATCTAGTCAAACAATAACAGAATAGGGCTTGTGCTTCGTAACGCTGAAAAAATTTACACAAAATATACTTCTCAGTTACTTTCAATGTCTTTAAGAAATTACTGTAAATAAGCTTTTATGGTAAAAAATCTTTTACACGGATTTTTAGCTTTGAGTTAAAATATATATTAAATCGTTATCAACATGCAATCTCATTGATAAGCTGTTTTCAGGTTAAATTTTTATGCAAATCTCGTTGAAGATATATACCAAAGGTGGCCAATCAATATATATATATATATATAAACAGTTCCGTAACTGACTGATTGACTGACTGACCAAACCGCTGGACCTAAAGGGCTGAAATTTTGCCTTGCCATTCTTCTTATAGTGTAGAGGTGCACTAAGAAAGATTTTTTAAATTAAATTTTTAAGCTGTTTTAGTAACTTTTTTAAAGTTTGCATTTAAAATAATAAGTTGAGGGTTATAAAATTTATATCACGAGAAAGATCATAAAATTCCTTTAAAATGAGATCTTTTTCGAATCTTTACCTTCATTTTCTCAGTTTTGGGAAATTTTTAAAGATTAATTTTTAGAATTTAATTTATTAAATGCTGATCACGTGATTTCTTTTTCTGGTACTTTAAATAAATTTATCGTCACGTCCATAACAACGAAATAGACAAAAAAAATATTTTTCTTTTCTTGCTAATGCGGCAGGCGATTGGACATTATCCAAAAAAATATTAAAATACAGTAAAAGATATGTTCCTCAAACTGTACTATATTAACTGTACTATATTCTTTAGTATGTCCTATTAGATTTAATTTGAATATTTTCTTCTACATTATTTTGTCTATAAAAATATCTCTTACGATTTTTTTATAAATATATATTTTTTCTTTTTTTAACATCAATTGTATACATTGATCGTCGTATTTATTATACATATATATATATATATATATATATATATATATATATATATATATATATATATATATATATATATATATTGGGCATTAATTGCATACATTGACCGTTGAATTTAATCTGAATTTACTCCGTAGTGAAGTGTAAGTTTTCAGCTCGTATATATATACACTGCTGGCCATCCAAATTGCAACACCAAGAAAGACAAGAGATATCACAACAAAATTTATTTTGTAGATAACATGTTGACCAAGTATCAAATGATTAAATTTATAGACTTCTGTGAAGTGTGGTTCCTGCCAAAATCAGTAGCCAGAGTAGCCGCCATTGTTGGAGATCACCGCTGCCACACGCCTCGGCATTGATTCAAAGAGACTTTGGATGAGTTCTTGGGGTACAGCAGACCAAGCAGCTTCCACACGTTGCCAAAGTTGATCTGCTGTGGCAGCTGGGGATGGAATCTGGGTCAATCGTAGAGCAACAATGGACCACATGTTTTCTATCGGCGAAAGATCCGGAGAGCGAGGCGGCCAGGGAAGCAATTCAATCTGGCGATTGACGAAGAACCGTTGGATAATGCGTGCCACGTGTGGTCGCGCATTATCCTGTTGAAATATGGCTGTGGGCAAGCCCTGAAGGTAAGGAAGGACAACTGGCTCCAACACCTCGGAGATGTAGCGCTGGCTGTTTAAAGTACCGGCAATGCGTACTAGAGGTGTGCGAGAGTGATATCCAATACCGCCCCATACCATAATACCCGGTGCAGGACCAGTGTGGCGGTGCATAACGCAGCTGTTCAGCATCCTCTCTTCACGGTGTCTCCAGACTCGAATGCGACCATCGTGGTGTTGCAGACAGAAGCGTGACTCGTCAGTAAAGACAATTTCATTCCATTCTGCCGTCCACATCCTTCTGTCATCGCACCATTGGCGGCGGAGACGTCTGTGGTTCTGCGTCAAGGGTAGACAAAGCAATGGACGTCTTGCGGACAGACCACTCTGCTGTAAACGGCGTCGAATGGTACGCGCAGACACTGGATGATGCGTTACAGACTGCATGTGCTGTGCTATGGTTCGTGATGTGACTGAGCGATCGGTCAATGCCATGCGCACAATTTGCCTGTCATCACGTGAAGTGGTGCGCTGAGGTGGATGCGATCGAACACGGCGGTCCGTCGTAACCTCCTGCATCCAACGATCACATATCCGCATTACAGTTGTTTGGTTTCGTCCAACACGACTACCGAAAGATAATCCACAATCTCGGTAGGCCACTATCCTTCTTCTGTCGAACTCGGATACTTGATCAAAAGATGATCGCTGTTTTCGACGAGGCATAATTGATCGTTTTTTTGAAAAAACCACAAGAAAAACACAATTGCCGAACTTAAAATCGTCGAAATCTCCAAGCCTTAAATAGCGCTTTGAAGTGGCGCCACAGGCGCGCGTGATGTGCGTCTGCGCTGAAATTCTAATCATTTGCATATCTCACCTCCGCTAATGCATGTTGTAAATTTCATGTTATTTGCATGTTTCCTTCAGGGTGTTGCATTTATAGTGGCCAGCAGTGTATATATATATATATATATATATATATATATATATATATATATATATATATATATATATATATAAAAGAAAAACATTCTCTATTATTTTGCGTCCGGTATTAGACTTTTTCATCTAATATTCACTTCACATATAGGTGACGAGGCTTATGTTAGCATGTTATTACCCACCTTTTTAGATTTTGCTGAGGTTATAGGGACGAATTTTATCTCTTTATATGATCGGCAAAGGGTTTGGTATTTTAGAGGGCATAGTTAGGTGTATCTGCTTTTCATACTATCATCTTTTACTTTCTTTCTCCACTGCATTTCCAGATTAGAGCATTCATTAATTTCAAGTTTTCCTACAACTTCGTTCTGTTTATTAAGAAAAAAAAAATAATAATTCTTATGGGATATTTATCCCGATCCTTCTCATTCACGGAGATTGCACCCTGTTATTATTTTTATTCCATTTAAGCAATCTCTTCCTAGTCATAATGTTACAGTATTGTTAATTTATAACAAAACTGAATTTTTATGCGATATTTATTCTAATACACTTCATTCACAGATATTGCACCATCTTACCATTCCTACTTTAGTTAAGCAATCTTAGCTCTTCCATAATATAATCGTACTGTTAATTTACAAAAAAATTAGTTATTTGATATCTATTAGAATGATCTTCTTTACGAAGATTGCCCCGGTTACCATTTCTATTGCGTTAGAGCAATCTTAGGAATTAATAATGTAATCGTGTTGTCAATTCATTTAAAGAAATTAGTTATTTGATATCTATGAGAATGCTTTTCTTAACAAAGATTGCTCCGATTACCATTTCTATTGCGTTGGAGCAATCTTAGTAATTAATAAGGTAACCGTATTCTTAATTCATTTAAAAGAATTGTTGTGTGATATTTATTACCATTCTCTTCAGTAATGGAGATTACCCCGGTTACCATTTGTATTGCGTTGTGGGACTCTGTGCCAATCCATAATGAAATGGCATTGTTAATTTGTAATAAAATTGAATTTATTATGTGATATTTATCGCGATGTTCTTCATTCATGGAGATTACACCCGCATACCATTTCCATTCCAGCTAAGTAATCTTTGCTTATATATAATGTAATTGTATTGTTAATTTATAGAAAAAATAGTTATGTGATATTTACGTATGACAATGCTCTTCATTCGCAGAGATTGCCCCGGTTACCATTGTATTGTTTTAATAATTTTTGCTTAACGTAATCGTATGTTAATATAAAAACCGAATTCGTATGAAATAGTTATCACGATTATATTTATTTAAGGAGATTGACCGGTTACCATTTCTATAACATTGGAGCAATCCTAGCCAATCCATAATATTACAGTATTGTTAATTTATAAAACAATTGAATTTATATGGGATATTTACCACGATCCTAACTCAGTAATATTCATCTGTCCATAATGTAATCCTATTGTTAATTTTTTAAAAAATTAGTTATTTTTTGTCTATGAGAATGCTCTTTATTTACAGGGATTGCCCCGGTTACCATTTCTGTTGGGTTGGAGCAATCGTAGCTATTAATAATATAATCCTATTGTTAATTCCTTAAAAACAATCAGTTTTGAGATATTTATGAATGCTCTTAACTAATGGAAATTACCCCGGTTACAATTTGTATTGCGCTGGGAAATCATTGCCAATCCATAAGGAAAAAGGTTTGCTAATTTATTGTAAAATTCAATTCTTATGGGGTATTTATCACGATCCTCTTCATCTACGGAGATTGCGCCAGCTTACCATTTCTGTTACGGTGGAGAAATCTTTGTCTATTCATAATTTACTAGTATTGATTATCTATAAAAAAATTATGATATTATGACAATACCCTTCATTTGCGTAGATTTCTCCGGTTACCATTTATATATATATATATATATATATATATATATATATATATATATATATATATATATATATATATATATATATATATATATATATATATATATATATATATATATATATGTATATATGTATGTATATATGTATGTATGTATGTATATCTATCTATATATCTATCTATCCATCCATCCATCTATCTATCTATCTCTCTATCTATGTATATATATATATATATATATATATATATATATATATATATATATATATATATATATGTATGTATATATGTATGTATATATGTATGTATGTATGTATATCTATCTATATATCTATCCATCCATCCATCTATCTATCTATCTATCTATCTACCTATCTATCTATCTATCTATCTCTCTCTCTCTCTCTATATATATATATATATATATATATATATATATATATGTGTGTGTGTGTGTGTGTGTGTGTGTATGTATATATGTATTGTAACGTATTCCTGCGATTTGTGTCAAAAGCAAACACTTAGGTAGCGTCACAGGTTACGTGTAAGGTAGACAGCTTACTAAAATAGAGACTTTCAAGATAATGAGAATTTCAGATTTATTTAATATACACGGTTAGGCCGCGATCTCGAATGATATATATACAAAGCAGTCCGTAGAAGTTGGAGTAGAAATCGGGAACTGTCTCTCAAGGATGGAGCACACTGTCGCTAAAACGAGGCGACGAACTGCTGGTCAGGTCACAGAAAAAAAGGGCCCACACTCGTCCACTGGAAGCTAGCAGCTTCTCCGAAATAACACAATTGGGGAGATTAAGTTCCGATCGGTTTCCCCGACCTTTCTCGGTGAAAAAGGGTCTTCTCACGTAGAGGGCAGAGCCTCACAAAAAACAAGTCACTTAAAAGTGCGTGGAGCTAGGAGATCAGGTATCACTCCTAAACTCTCTAAGAAAAAACTCTCCGCACAAAAAAAACTGGCCTTCAAGCCCTCGTCGGCTTATTTAAAAGCTTGATCCCTGGCGGAATTCTTACTAGCCTCCTCTCTATAGTTCGCTCCGGATAGGCTGAGCGTCGAGCCGTGCGCAAAAAACGATGCCGATTATTACATCTTCATCTCCCGCTCACTCATTAGCGATCTCGTTTCAGGGCGTAAACTGTCATTGTCGGCCACTGTCAAAATATGGCGCCAGACTGTCTCCTCTTTTCATCCCAGGAATGCGTCCCGAAGAGGTGCCCATTGTGGTCCTCTTCCGCTCGGGGGGGTCTGCCATTCTTTAGCATCGGTTCACGGCTAGCGACGATTTTAATGGTTTTCCTACTCGCCTCGAGGGGGGGGGGGAATTGCCACAGTATGCATGTATGTATATCTATCTATCTATCTATCTATCATCCATCTATCTATCTATCTATCTATCTATCTATCTATCTATCTATCTATATATATATATATATATATATATATATATAAATATATATATGTATGCATGTATATATATATATATGTATGCATGTATATATATATATATATGTATATGTATATATATATATATATATATATATATATATATATATATATATATATATATATATATATATATATATATATATATATATATATATATATATGTATGCATGTATATATATATATATATATATATATATATATATATATATATATATATATATATATATATATATATATATATATATATATATATATATAACCAGGGAAGAATCTTAGCCTATTTCTAATGCAGTCATATTGTTAATGTATAAAATGAAAATTATTTATGCGGTACTTATGAGGATGCTCTTTATTCTCGTCAATTACCCCGGTTACCATTTCTATTACGTTAGAGCAATCTTATCCGATGCATGACTAAAAGTATTGTTAACTTAGAGTAGATAATTAACTCAAACGTGGATATTCATGCCCATTCTTCTCATACTCGGAGACTGCCCCAGTTTAACATTTCAATTCCACGTAGCCCCGAACCTCTCAATTACCGCTATAAGGCGACCCGGCTTTTAAAAGAAGACACATCAAAGCCTCTCTTTCTCTCTCTACTCAGAACACGTGAATTGCCCGCCGCCGGTTTCGGAACGGCAACAAAACAACACAACGCAACTCTTCCGTATTTCGGGAAAAACAAACGAGGCGGACCTTGGAAAAAAAAATATTTAAAAAAAAAAAAACACGAACCTCCACCGAATCGAAACTAACACGCTCTCTCCCACCCCCTTCTTCGCGAGAACGTTACGAGAATCATCCTCCAAGAAAGAAGAAGGGAAGAGAGAGAGGAGACCAAAAAGCCGATGCTAAACACAAACAAAAACACAAACTTTCTTCTTCTTTTGCGCCAAATTACCCTCGCGCGCACATTATCTCCTAACGGTACCTCCGGAGCGAAAACCTGCTCTGTACAAAACCCTAAGCGCTCCAGCGACTACGTAAAGTAAAAAAAAAAAAGCCACCGGTTTTTCGGTACTACCTGAAGCAAAAAACAGGTTCCCTGGTTCTACCTGGTTCGTTGAACCCAACAGGTAAACAGGATCGACGGAAGCCGCACTTGCCGCTTGGAACTCGCCGGAGAAAGTTGTCCCGTCGCTGGATTCTCCCCGCGCGAAAGGAAGGAAGCACAGAGCCGACAACCTGTGTGAGTGTTTTGGGGATGGTCAAGACCTTGTGTGGTCCCTTCGCGCATTTCCTCAATTAGATGAATTAATTCCGTGGCATGGCTCGCCGGGAGGATTGAGTCGCGAAGTGTCTTTCTCCGAGGCCCGGGACACTGCGTTTTTTGGAGTTTTGTGTCGGAAAATATTTTGGTGAAAGCGCTGTAGCAGCACCCAGGTCGTTGACCCCGGGTCCACCCTGGCAGATGCCGAACTTGGGACGCACTGAGGATGAACTTGGTGTTTTCGCCCTTGTGAGCACTGCTTAGTTGGCACTTTTTTTCACCCCGTCCAAATTGGATTTTTGTGAGAATATTTTATAAACTGCACACGGACAAAATTCCGGGACATACAAAGGTACTGTACTGCACTTTCATTTTGAAATATTTGGAGAACGAACTTCTTATATCTGATCTTCCACAGTCCCGTTCTAAGTTGGTAATTTTGTGCTTTTATTTATTAAAGTGACTATAACAATCTCTAGAAAATATTCTAAGCGCACAAACTTGGACCTGTTGATTTCATATTACCCAGAGCTTACAAAGATAGAACAAGAAACAGATCGGATTCTCTCAAGTAAATTAATTTTTTTCACAAATATTTTTATTTATTATCATTCTACTGAATCGTTGCCTTTTCCATATACATCTCTTACTCTATTAAACAATATTTTTGCGTATTGATTTACAAGTTAAAAATTCCTACAAGTTTTCGTGTTACACTCTCTCGAGTAGGGAGTCATTGAACTTGAAACTGTGATCGCAAGTGGCCTTGCCAGCGGATCGTTTTTAACCGACCGTAACACCGCTGATACTGTGTTATACAATTGTTGAATTTCAAAAGTTTTATCGGCTAATTACATGTTTTTACTGAACTATTTTTCAAATTAAGATAGTGAGACTTTGCAACTGCGGAAGAATTCGAGGTTCTTATTATTCACTGACATTGTTTACTTTCTACGTACCTGTCAGTTTCCTTTGATATACTTGTGCCTTATAAAAAAAAGGGGGGAAAGGATTAATGAAACCGCATTCTGCTTGAAAAAAAAATCTCTCTCTTGCACGATTTTCAATGAATCACTGATTTTCATTGACGAAGGTGTTTGGGATTTAATATTGAACTGAATGCTCATGCACGGGAACAACTGCACACCAGATTACACTACGAAAAAGTTAGTCAAGAAAAAGCTGTTTATTATAGGGCCGATCTGAGTTTGTGTTTGGAAAGTAACTCCTCGTGGTGTTTGAACATCCCTTCGTGAAGTTCAACTTAGTGCCTATTTATTAACTGTTATTTACTACTGATATTTCCACTATCAGTATTCCTTTGAAGAACAGTCGCAAGTGCCTTAAATTATTTGTCGATATATATATTTTATTAAACAAGTTTTGGAAATTTTACAACTACTAGAGAAGCACAATTTTGAAAACAATGTCGCATGGACCTTACCGGTGACTAATTACATCACATCTTTTGCAACTATAAACACTTCTGCTTTGCTATGGACGTTTTCATAAAAGTGGAGGAATGCGACGACTTCGCTTCCCCCGTCACCTCCACCGTGGTCAGCCCACTGGACGACCTCGGGTCTGGGTTCGACACCGGGTCCAGCACCGACTTCGGCATGACCTTTCTCGACGACAAGAAAAACTATTTCGACCCCCTGGCCCCCATGGCCGAGCCAGTGACGTCCTTCCACCTCAAGAAGGACTACAACCCCGGCTATGAGCCAGTAGTCACGAACATCAGACCGGCGGCCGTGGTGACCAGCGCGGCAGACGATGTTTCTGGTTACGTGGTGACCAGCGTCAGCTCGCAGTTCTCACCCACCAGCAACACCCCGCAGCAATCGTATCCCGGGATGACCATCCTCTACGAACAGAAAGCTGTCGAGAGTTCGACGAGTCCGAGTAGAAAGTACCTGCCCCCGAAACCCTACTCACCCACAAAATCTTCAGGTAAGCCCTCTAAAATTAAATTCAGCTGTGATCTGGGTTGTTTCTAGACGTAATGGGTGGCTACTTCTAACGCACAACCCACTCAAAGAATATATAAAGGGTGGTTGTTTGCTGATACAACGTTAAAAGATACTTTCACTAGATTTCCCTTGGTTGTATTGGACTATTTATAAACATAAGTAGCTAATTAATTTTGAAAAGAAATGATACATTGCAAGTCAGTACTCATACACAGATTTCTCTCTCTCTCTTAATATATATATATATATATATATATATATATATATATATATATATATATATATATATATATATATATATATATATATATATATATATATATATATATTGTTTGTGGTACAGAAATTTTCTGTTTTTATTAAAAAAGAGGTAAATATATATATATTTTTTTCATAGCTATTATTTAAAAATATATATTCATTTAATTGTCGGAATATATATATATATATATATATATATATATATATATATATATATATATATATATATATATATATATGTCGGAAAGGTATATATATATATATATATATATATATATATATATATTTATTTATTTATTTATTTGTACAGTTTCTATCTATGTGTTGTATATTATACACGCGCGCGAACACCCTCTCTCTCTCTCTCTCTCTCTCTCTCTCTATATATATATATATATATATATATATATATATATATATATATATATATATATATATATATATATCTATATATATATATATATATATATATATATATATATATATATATATATATATATATATATATATATATATATATATGTGTGTGTGTGTGTGTGTGTGTGTGTACAGTATGTATGAATATGTTGTATCATATATATACAGGGTGGCTAATAAATACTGTAACACTCTAAAAAATAAGAGTTAATTTTAATTGTTTGGAAAAAACAATTTATCTATCTATTTGTGTGATTGGCAACTATTTGTAAACGTAGACGATTTTTGTTTAAAGTAAAATATGTAGAATATTTTTAAAGATGGAAGCCAAAAGGTTAATGGTTAAACAGCTTTTTGATTCCCGGATTTTCTGCAGGTAAAATATTTAAGCAATTAAAATGCCTTGGTTTTAATAGGACGTTTATATATAGGACTATAAATCGATTATTGGATACCAATAGCTGTAAAGATCGACCAAGGTCCGGTCGTCCACGCACTGTTCGTACAAAAGAACGTATCAAAAGAATTCGTGAAAAGATACGAAGAAATCCACAACGTTCTGCAAATAAAATGGCTGCAGAAGAGAACATCAGTCGCAGAACTATGCAACTTATCATAAATGAAGACCTGGGTTTTCGCCCTTATCGCAAAAGGAAAGTTCAAGGTTTGAATACTGCACAAATAGTAAAAAGGTTATAAAGATGTAAGAAATTGCTGAACCGGCACGGTAGCAAAAGTGTTGAAAAAATAATTTTCTCTGATGAGAAGCTGTTTTGTACAGAACAATGTTATAATGCTAAAAATGATGTTGTATATTCAGCAACCTTCGAGGATATACCTGAAAATCTTCGAACTGTTAAACGCTTTCAGAACAAGAATTCTGTTATGGTTTGGGCTGCAGTGTCACAAAATGGAAAACTGCCTCTGAAATTCATCGATAAAGGGGTAAAAATCAATGCTGAATATTACAAACAGGAAGTATTGGCTACACGTTTATTACCACATGCTAACAGATTGTATCCCAAAAAGAATTGGATATTTCAGCAAGATTCTGCACCGTCCCACCGATCCAAAACAACACAGGAATGGCTCCATGCCAATTGCCCGAAGTTTATCAAGCATGAAGATTGGTCACCTTCTTCACCAGATCTAAATCCTTTAGACTATTGCATTTGGGGGATTTTAGAGTCTAAAGTAAATGCTAAGCAGCACAGAAGTTTGGACTCCCTCAAAGCTTCCATACGGAGTGAATGGGGCAAATTACCTCATAAAATGATTCGTGCCGCAATAGGACAGTGGCGTAAGAGATTATCTTTAGTAATCGATGAAGATGGCGGTCGATTATAGTAAAATTATTTCATGGTAAACTTTCATGTATAATGTTCATAATATTGTTGTATTTTCCATTTTCTATTTCATCTGTGTGTAATTAAATGATTCGATATTTGTCACAGTATTTATTAGCCACCCTGTATATGGGGGAGGTGATCCTGCATACTTCAACTGTCAGTTCGATCATCACAAATTAAAACTGCCTAAAAATTTTGAACTAATTTCATTGCTGTTATTTAGTGTTTGTAAATGTTTACAAGATGGAGATATTAATATACGTTTGATTATGCATGTTCAAATTAAATTTTGTGATAAGTTATATAAAATACATAATATAAAAGAAAGGTAAAAATTTTAAAAAGATATCATGTAGCTAATGAATCCGCAGATTGTACATTATAATGACAAAAATAAAAATATTTACTCCATGCTAGAGTTTCAAAGTAGCGAAATATATTATAAGGCGCAGTAAAACGAAGCTAGTGTCTAAATGTTGGATATACTGTTGTCCTTTAACAATATATAAGGATTCTAATTTTGATATTTTATTTTAGTTTTCTAAGTAAGTATATATATATATATATATATAGTGATTTAAATATACCAAGTTATTGGCTTTTATACCAATCGCAGAACAATAATTTCGCCTTGAGTCTTTTGTGCAAAGAAATGTACTTTTGTATACAAAATTGATAGACTTTTATACAAGTCAAAAGATTTTTTTTTATCAATACTAGCAAATATCTAAAATTTTTTTTTTGACTTAAGCCCTTTATACCGGGTACCATATATATCTATATATATATATATTGATATTGTAGGAAGACACAATTGAATCAGTTCTGAACAAACAATACATTGTAAACTTATCAGAGGTTTTATACGACTGAATTTTTAATTAAGTTTCATTGAGTTAATTGTTAGCCGTATACTAATAGTTTTAGCTACGTTATAACAGCAATAGCAAAAAAATTAAATCTCATGTTCACAAAAAGCACTTTCTTAAAAGCGAAATCGTTTTTTAATCTTTTCCCATACCTTTACATTTGTTTCACAGTCATGGTAAAGATGCATTGCCGTGAAACTGCGATAACGGTGAATTACTTTTTTCCAAAAAAGGTCAATACTCAACGAAAAAAGTTAGGTCATGCAGTCATCTTAATGGCATAAAATGCTAGATTTATTTCAAGTTAATCAATCAGAAAAATAATTACTAGATCACAGATTATGCAACGCGTTTTTCAATTGCTTAGAAAGCTCTACGAAACACGTTCACTTTTCTTTCTTTTTTTTTTATCCTTTTCTCCTCTGATATCTTCGTGCAGCTTTGCCTTTTCATTCCTAACGCAGATAGACGCCCACTGATTGGGCGTAGCGGCTAAAAGTTTGACATCACTCAGTGAAACGTGAATTGAGTTTAGATCACGGGTACTTACTGATTCAAAAATGTGGGTTTTTAAATTTTTTAAAATTTTATTAATGATTTACTTGTGGGGGATTCTTTTCAAAAATGGGTATATCAAACGATATTGTGCATCAAACGATAATACTAAAAATTGTAACAGAAGGTAAGATAAAAAAAGTATTAAAATTACGATTTCGATGACTGAAGTAAAAAAAAAAATATCGTCTGCGTAAAATAATGTTGAAAGTTCGTTCATTCTGTTGTCACTTGAATACAAATGTAGCTGATTTTAAATGATATTCTTTAAATTTAAAAGTATATAAATTAATGCGAAGTAAAACGTGAATTGAGTTTAGATCACAGATACTTACTGATTCAAAAGTGGGGTTTTTTATTTTTATCAGTGATCTATTTGTGGAGGATTCTTTTCGGATTTTTATATTTGAAACGATAATGTTAAAAATTGTAGCAGACGATAAGAAAAAAAACTAATTGATGACTAAACAATAAAAAATCGTCTGTGTAAAATAATATTTAAAATTCGTTAATTGTACTGTCACTTGAATATAAATGTCATTGCTTTGAAACGACATTCTTTAATTTCGAAATTATATAAATTAATATTAATAAAAAAGCTAAACCAATTAATTCTTGTTCATAAATGAAATAAGGTTTTGAAAAACACGAGGCCCTGCTAATCCAGTAGGACAACCCCGTTTTTAACAGAACAATCAATTTCAAAATGTATGGCGCCCTTACTGCTTTCTGTCCGTCTCTCTCTCTCTCTATCTATCTATCTATCTATCTATATATATATATATATATATATATATATATATATATATATAATATTATATTATATTATATTATATTATATTATA
This sequence comes from Dolomedes plantarius, assembly GCA_907164885.2. Classification (NCBI taxonomy): domain Eukaryota; kingdom Metazoa; phylum Arthropoda; class Arachnida; order Araneae; family Dolomedidae; genus Dolomedes; species Dolomedes plantarius. Next base: position 47,827,229 of record OU015490.1, read on the forward strand.
TATATATATATGAGGCGGTGAAAGGCAAAGTGGTGTAAGTCACATTTTCAACTTTTTTTATTTGAGGGAAAAAATGTAATCTCCATGTTCAATTTATAGTGGAATGGCAAATAATTATTATTTGCAATTTATAATAATTATTATGAATTATAATTTGTTCAATTTAGAGTGGAATTTTTTGTAGTTTTTGCAGTAAAACGCTTTGGACTTACACCACTTTACATACAGACTTACACCACTTTGCATTTCACCGCCTTATATGTATGCATATATATATATATATATATATATATATATATATATATATGTGTGTGTGTGTGATGAACATGCTGAGTATATAATGTTTATACACACTCAATACCCAGTATTACTTAATACATAGATGCATGTATTAAAAATAATATCGACATGACTGCATATATCATTAAGTAAATACTTCGTAACTCCTAACCTTTGATTTATCTGGGGATACCTGACAGAGAGAGAAAAAACAGTATGCAAAAGCATAAAATGAATGTGATCTAGAAACAAGTCCTTTTCACCACCTTCACCAAAGTTTCAACTAAATCACGTGACACACGTAATACGGTCTCCCTAAAAAAAATAAATATCGTGAACATGAGTATATATCCAAAGCTACGTTCATGCGGTACTTTACGATCACGCATCGTCCATTTGTGTAATGAAACATCTATTTATACGCGCTGCCAAGTTAAAGTTGGATACATGCGAACCACTTGGTATTCCGTTCGGAGCGGTTCCCCCTACATTTTTCTTTTATTCCTAACGCTCTGGTCTTCGCTCTTTATTAGAGACACTGTCACGGTTCAGATAGTTTTCTTTATAACAACTGAGCGTAATTCGGCGTGGCGGAAAGAAAGAAAATTAATAAACTGATACTACGATCGGCGTATCAAGCACTTTTGCGATTCTTTAGCTCGTGCGGGTAACAATTGCGATTGTTGTTGTGGGCGGAGTTTTCTTAAAAATGTCTGACACGCTGTGACATTTTTTAATCTAAGAAATCCAATCACAATGATTTTTTTTTCTTCGATCTCCTATTCTGTTAAAAAAATAAATTATGAGGGATCTACATGATTAATTAACAGAATTAAGTAAAAAAAAAATAGATGAGCGACCAAAGAGAGTGCTGAAACATGAAAGCGAGTTTAAAAAAATAACTCATCGGCTGAAAATGGATTTACGAACAGTTTTTTTGCATATGTAACAGCTTCTAAGTTCTTTTACTTTTACAAATGTGTTGGGCAAGTAAATTCAAAATGTCCAAGATGATGCCAAAATTTTTAATCTAAAAGCAGTGGGACAATTTTTGATCTGAGAAATACACCCACAATGATTTTTTTTTTGAAATTTCTTTCATCTGTTTAAAAAAATTTAAAATTAGGGGATATCTATATATACGTAATTAGACAGAATTAAGAGAAAAGTTTAGCGGCCTCTGAAAATTTTAAAACATGAAAGCGAGTTAAAAAATATTTATTGCCTGAAAATGGATTTACAAGCAATTTTTTTTCTTTGCATATGCAACAGATTCTGAATTATTCTAATTTTACAAATGTATTGGGCAAGTAAATTCAAAATGTCCGAGTTGATGTCAAAATTTTTAGTCTAAATATAGTGGGACAATTTTCAATCTAAGAAATTCAGTCACAATGATTCTATTTACTTTAATTTTTTGCTCTTGTATTCTGTTAAAAAAAATTAAAATTAAGGAAGATCTATATATTTAATTTGACTAATCAAGAAGAAAAATCAGCGGCCTAAAAAAGTGCTTAAAAATTATAATTATATATATATATATATATATATATATATATATATATATATATATATACATACACACACAGTGGAATCTCGATCGATCGTTTTCGGAATCATCGCTTTCCTGTATGTGTCGTTTATTTCACCCAGTCCCGAAGATCATATTGCTTTGTTGTGTTCCCGCATTTATCGTTCAGTTCAGTCGGTCCCTTGAAAAACGATAGATCGAGATTCCACTGTATATGTATTTTCCTAACGTCCAAAAAAAAAAAATCCGTAATTTTTCTACTGGGTACAGAGTTTTTATAAAAACCGTTTTGTTCATAAGAATGAACACAATTTATACATTTCCTGACAGTCCTTGTAATTCACAAATATAATGCCACTCGGTCGTAAGCCCATAAGCGCGTGAAACTGAAGACTGATCGCTACGTAGCAAAACCTGTATACGCAGCCGAGGGTTGATTTTCCATATTCAGAGTTCTAAGTGAAAACCTTTCAGATACGAGACTTGTTAAAAAAGAAAAATTAAAAATTAAAAAATTTTCATCGCTATAAAAAAATAATTGTTTTACAGATATTGTTTTTCTTAATATGGGCATTTATTCCCATGCAAATGTAGATCATGCCAATCACGTTTTTTTTTTTTGCAGGAAATTTCCTAAATTGAAGTTTGCTCTATGGGAAACTTACCATACTTTCCACAGAAGGTACAGCTGAGGTATATACTTAAAACGGAAAAAAAAAATCTACGGAAAAAAAGAGAGATTTTTGAAGTGTTTAATAGTTTTTGCTGTTCAGAGATTAGACCTTTTTTTTTTGTAATTCAGCTAAAATTTGCGAGATCCATTGAAACCTGGTTACTTGTTTCAAACCTTAGTCTGTTCATCGTCCATGAGAAAAAAGATGGCGTAAAATATGACTGCATTGTCTCATATTTTATGATTTAGGGACTGATCTGCAGAGCTATTTATCAATTCTAAACGGAGATTTTCAGTGGGGGGGGGCACGAATCTCCTACCTTTATTGAACTGATCAAGAACTAATCTAATTATTAATCTAACTAACTTAAAGGTAATTTAAACTGCTCTTTATAATGAAAATACACTGACATATACAGGGAATGTTCAAAGCTGTATCTGTTTAGACTTGAATTAATCAATATTTCTGCCTTTCTATAAATTAATAGCATTGATTTTGTTCGGATTTCGACTATTACTTAATAACTGAACTTCATTAAAAATTTCTTTCTCTTGTTGTTGTTGTTGTTGTAACGTGACCCCGAGAAATGCATTTCCTTCAAAGGCAGACAATTTTTTCGCTCACGTTTCTGATACATAATTAGGAGCGAGATTAATTTCACAAGAATCTAAGAGAAATTATTAAGTTTCACATTAGCGGCGCTAGAAGAGAGAGAGAGAAATAAATAAAAGAAGTTACAGCGAAAAACATGCATGCATTATAAAACACAAAACGGAACCTGTTTACGCTTATGTCATGGATAAATATAACCCAAGTCACGTTCTGGCATTTTTCACCTGCCTCTTTCTACTAAACTTGGGTTAATCGAGGGCAAGTAAATAATCGGCACGAACTCTCATAGGAGAGGTAGTTAGACAAATTCGAGAAAAGTCATATGTGGTCACTTGAAAAGGGAAATTCCAGTTTTGTTCGTACACTCTTTGCTGCCTCTTACAGAGTGTATGCAAATGTGACAACATAATACAAACATGCGTGCAGAAAAGGTATTGCTTAGTGCGTCTGTTATAAAGATTAGAATGAAAGGATAGTTCCTAAATCATTTAAATATCAATGTATTCAGCTCAGCCAAAATTTCTGTAATAAAACTAAAATTATTGGCAACGACCCTCTGCTATGACCTTAGTCTCTAACCCGGGTTTTCTAGCCTTGCAGCCCTAAAACTACTAGTCTCTTCCGGGTTTTACTTCCCTCTTTCTTTAAATTATCAGTTTTGTCTTGACTATCTCAATATACGAGTGTATGTGCCTGCAATAACACAGGAATGCATCTACGTTTGAAAAAATATAAACAGCTATTTTCGACTGAATATTTTTCACAAAATTTTCTGAATTCATGATTTATATCGTTTTGCCCACCATAAATAATTTTATATGTTGTAGAGCAATAGGATTAGATTTACAAACTTTAAAACAAAAAATTTTTCTTGAGTGGTAGTTATGTGGTGTTTAAAAGGGAGAACCAATATAAGAAAGAATTAGACTAGTATTATATTTTACCTTTCGCACAAAACGACAAATTAAATAAATTTATGAAAAGACAAAACGCTAAAAATAGTCTTTAAAAAAGCATTTTAATAATAAGTATTTTATATTGAATTATTAACATTATCAGAATTTTTCTTAGTAAAATTTATCTATCTTTCAAATAAAGTAAAAGTAGCATCCGACGAGGAAAATATACCATTGTCATTTTGAAAAAAGTAAACTCTGAAGAAATAAAAATTTAATTTCTTAAGTATGGAAAGTACTTCTCTAAGTATGGAAACTTGAAAAATGTATATATATTTGAAAAGTCTGACAAAGAAATTATATTAATGTTTAATATATTGCATCTATTTATAATTTTATTTGTAACATGTACTATGTATAATTTTTTTTCTGTGTAATTTCTAGAGTGTTTCCATAGGGAATTTAAAAAAAAATATATTTATTTAAATATAAATATTCAATGATACTCAACCCTATACACATACATATACGCATATATATATATATACTAGCGGACCCGACAGACGTTGTCCTGTTCAAACGTTGTAATTCTAGCTGAAGTACCCGGCGATGCCCGGGATTTTAAGAATGTTTTTTAACCAAAATCAATTTAAAAATTAACACAGTATAAATAACACAGAAAAAATATATGTGAAATGTTATACACATCTCAGAATTTCAGCCTTTCATCATTGTAGTACTAAAATCTGAAAAGTAAAAATGTCAAATTCTCTAATGTATAATAAAATAAAAGCTGAAATAAAAAAGCTTTAAAAAAAAATGCTGAAATAACAGGTCTAGCAAAATTTACACAACTCTGGATTCGAACCCGGGTCGAGAGCATGGTACTTTCCAAATTGGCGACCTTCCGAATAAGCCACGATGACACGGTGTTGTATTGGGTAAAGTGAAACATATTCGCTATTGGAAAGTTGTGGGCTGGTGATTATACATGTCAGAGGAGTTTTTAGTCAGAAATAAGTTAGCAGGATAGAAGCTTAGTCTTTAGCTCTTCAATAGACACAAAGATATAGGTGAGGAGGATTGCAGTAGCGATTAAAAAAGATCTCGTGTCACTTAACGTGGTTGATTAGAATTTTCCATCGCGTGTCGAGAGTATCAATATGCCGTTGGATCTGATCCATTTTAGAGTATAAAATCTGACTTGAAAGATTATTATTTTCATTTATTATTCTGGT
>OU015490.1:47837458-47907458 GCA_907164885.2 Dolomedes plantarius
TGTTGCACAAGGTTTTTCTTGTTCTATTTTATGGTCCTCGCGCGCTTTTTGGTTGGGGGCCCTGGGAAAAAAATATAGTGGGTTTTTTTTTTTCGCAATACAGTTCCTTTTTTTCGGTGCAAACATATGGAACGGGCGTGGTTTTTATTTAAGTGATTGAGAAGTATACTTAAACGAAAGTACTCTCTGTGTCTAGAGATTAAATTTATAATTGCAGAACGGATTTTTTTTTTCGTTTAAGCTGTTGATCAATGGCGTATAGATAATGCCCGAAGGAACCGCCTGGGTGCACTGAACTCGCAAGGCGCCGAAACTATTTTCGAACAGGGGCTCTGTTCTTCTAATTAATATTTTTTAGTACCTCAAGCAGAAAGGTTTTCATGAATTTTGGGACTATGGGGTGAAAAATTAAAATCTGACTTTTTTTTAAACTATCATTTAAAGTTAAATAAATTAGCTTCCTGAATTTAAAACTCGCTATGGTCGCCAAGCTTTCAGACCTTTTCTCAGAATTCATATAATTTGCATTAGTCAGTCGACGAAATTTTCTGATCAACCTTTCAAGTTTGTACATTTTACTTTACTTTTATCTTAGAAATATTAAAATAAAATTAATAAATTTTTCAGCAGGTATGCTTCCATACTCTTTCAAGCTTTCATCTTTTACTTCATCAAAGTATAATTGCAGATATATATATATATATATATATATATATATATATATATATATATGTGTGTGTGTGTGTGTGTGTGTGTGTGTGTGTGTGTGTGTGTGTGTGTGCGACTTGGTACAAGAACAGCCTAAGTCAGATTTTTCCAAGATGACTTTGTTTACTAATGTCTCTTTAAAAAAATATTATTTTCAATGTAAGAAGTACCGAAGTCTGTCCGACCAATGCTTCAAAAGTGTTTTCTAAACCATTGTACAGACTTGGGTACTTCTTACATTGAAAATAATATTTTTTAAAAAGACATAAGCAAACTATATATATATATATATATAATATATATATATATATATATATATATATATATATATGAACGTGGAAGTGAAATGAAATTCAGTACTAGAAAAGCATTTGGTCTTTCGGCCCCTATTTGTATCTGATTTTCTTTGTAAAATATATATATATATATATATATATATATATATATATATATATAAAATCCATCATTTGCTACTCGTAAACTTATAAGCCATAAAGCGCATAAAGCATTGTTTCTCTGCTTCTATAAATCTAAACCTTTATTGCAAGCACGGTGGAATATTCTTCCTACTCGATAGCCCTAATATAAGTGTTTGTTGGTGACTCACAATTGACAGCATTAATTCACACCCTCCTTCCTATACTGTTTCCACATCCAAGCAGAGCGAACTCTCTCAGGTGTTGTCTGTCGAAACCTGTCTTCCCTAGGCGTGGGTTGGCATTCCACAGCAAACATTTTATTCGTTCGGCAAACGAGTGCTAACTCGCGTGATTAGCCTGTTACACAAACAACACGCGGATGCGGCCTAATCGAAAAGCCACAATTTTTCCCCCCACTAGTTTGGTCAGCTGTTTTCTGGTTAGGACAGGATAAGCACTCTTAACGAAATTCAAATGTTTTTGGCAAGCCGATACTCATCGGCCTTCCCCGGTGCAGGATGGGACTTCGATTCTGCCCCCGAGGCATGCCGATGAGTATCAGTTCAAACAATTGTTTTGTTTCCTGTCTTAGTTTTTAGGGTTGTTTCAGTGAAATGCATACTTTACACTTTCATTGTTTTAGCAGAAGGTCTCTCTCTGTGTTAGTTTGGCACACGTTGCATTTTTACCATGTTTATATTAACCCTCTTTCTTGTTTGTTTGTTTGTGTGTGTGTGTGTTTGTCCAGTACAAATCTTGCAATCGATTTTTAACTAACTTCCCGACTAGCTAGACATTTGAAACTTTTAGAATAGCTCAGAACACGATGACAATGCATTATTTTAATACTTTTAGCCATCTTGAAGCAGAACTGAATGCTTTTTCAGTTAATTTTGTTTTGTAGAATGGTGCAGCCATCTATCGACCGGGACGGGAACGAAAAGTTAAATGCAAGTTAACTTCCAATTAACTTCATTTTCTTTCAAGTTGATGGGATAATTCATCAAAAAAATTTTAAAAAAGTATTTATTAGTGCATAGAATTGCCAAGTTTATATGATTCAACAGAAAATTTAAAAACATGGTATATAAAAAGTTATTTTTATCTTGTAATTGTTTTACAGGTAATGTGTGGTCAGCTGTTTCTGGTCGACAGTCATTTCTAGGACAGGATTAACAAACACTCTTAATGAAATCAACTGATTTAGCCCATACTCATAAACTTTGATTCCGCCCCGAGGTAGGCCGATGAGTATCGGATAATACGATTGCGTTATTCCCCCTTTTCGTTTTAGCGTTGTTTCAGTGAAATACGTGGTTTATACTTTCATTTGTGTATGCAAAACGTTTCTCTGTGTTAGTTTGGCAATTGTCACATTTTCAAATTATCTTAAACGGTAAAATCGTGTAGAGAAATCCTAACAGATTGTTGACCGGTGCTAAGTTAACTCGTATTTTTACACGCAAATGTTAAAAGACAATTTAGGATAAAGGAAGGTCAAATTGTAGAAATTTTTGATCAATTGGATATCGCTTTACTTGAAAACTACCTTCAGTATGACCTGAATGAGTTTCCTCATATTTTATCATTTAAACTGCCAGAAACAGCTGACCACACATTACCTGAAAAAAATGTAACGTATGCCAAACTAACAAACAAAATTACCGGCCTACAATGTGTTAAGTTGTTACAAGCGGCGATTCATGGCGGTTTGATGTTTGTTAGATCTCCACTGCTGTTCTCATTCGTACAAGTAAAAAAGATGTAAACATGTTTGTAATTTTAACTGCATATTTTAAGAACAGGGTCCTTTCTGCGATCGAAGGGGGGCGGGGAGTGAAATAACACGATGTTTTAAAACCAGTAAACATCGGATAACTGCAGTGATTTAAACTTTGACATTATTTAGTCTCTAATGATGTTAATATAAGATTCTCTAGGATATAAAATAGAACGTTCGTCGAAATTCTGATAAGGTATGGTATTAACTTCTCTCCATAACACCACAGTAAGGGCCTGTTTACATAGAATCCATCAGCGTCACTCGCATTGAAATATATTTAACCAATTACAAACCTCCAAACGATTAGCCAAAAAATTGTTAAGGCATGTGATTGGTTTAAAACACATCTCTCTTAAAATATAATTTCAAATATAATTCTCTAGCCTGATTCACTTTCATTATGTCTCGTAAAAATAGACGTAATTACGTACGAAGAAATATCTAATAACTGTGAAACTACCGGGTTCCAGATTTTAAATACGCACCAGGATGTTAAGGATTAAATCAATTATTTTTTTTCTTCTGTTAAACGTCGCCAAGGCTTTGCTATATTGTTTCATAGGGAATTTTTGGCGAATTTGATAAAAGCAGATATATCAAAGTGATAACAGTAACACCTCAATGTTAATAAAGCAAGAAAAAAAATTGAAAGAACACCAGCACAAATATCGAAATAAAATAAAGGTTTTCACGGTGTCTATACACGTGGCGTACTTCTCGAGTAATAGAAATTTATCTGCTCTTTGATAAACAGTGCATCTCTGTATTATTTCACCAATGTATAATCAACGCCACAATAAAACAAATTCTAAGAGCTAATTTCATGGCACGTTTGTCTTTTAGAAAAACTGATACCCCAAAGTCTTCCCCCGATAACGTTTATTGTCAGTGACTGAATTGAAAAGGTAAGATTAGAATGGGTTGATTCAGCGTTACAATTCTCGCTCTGCAAAGAAAGTATCTCGTGTTTCAACTTAATTCAGAGACCGGATATTCGAGTCATGGCAGGTGAAAAAGAAAAAAAAAAATACTTGAGAAGTTACGACAGAATAGAAGTCTCAGTTTTTTTCCTTTAATTTCTGATAGTCAAAACGGCAATTTTCGAAACACGATAAAAAATTTCCTCAGATTTAAGGTAATGCTAGCTTAGCTACCCATATTTGAAAGTTTAATAATTTCTTAGACTGCGTAATGAAGTCTTGAAATATTGGGCGAAAAGGTGGAACGAGTATGCAAAAATAGACTTGGTAACATATCAAACATATGATTAAAAGTTTTGAAAAGACGATGATTTCTACAATGGATCTATTCAGGAAGTCACCATATTGGGTTCTACCAGCTCAATGCTAACCTATGGAGAGAAACCTCTCGATAATTGTTAACAAGGATATATATATATATATATATATGTGTGTGTGTGTGTGTGTATGTATGTATACATACACACACACACATATATATACATACATACATACACACATGCATGTATATATATATATATATATATATATATATATATATATATATATATATATATATATATATATATATATATTTTAAATTTTAATGGTGCTCGATCAAAGTTGAGTTGGCACTAGAGGTTGTGTTGGTTCACCTGTACGGTGCACTCATTATAAGAAACCAACAAATCTCCCGATGATTGGGCAAAGGTCGAAAGGCAATAGTGCCTGCAAGCACTGGAACAAACAGATCAGTTCCAAAGTACACATTTTTTTTCAACAACGAAAGCTGCGTTTTTCCTCAGAAATTTTGTTATCAATGAACAAAAAAAATTTATATCTTTTGCTCCTTAAATCTCTATTCTTAAAGCCCAATAAGCACTTATCTAACTTCATTTGTCTTTATCTATGTCATTGTTAATTCGCCTTAATCGGAGAATATCATGACCAAAGTGCCAGATAAATGAACAGACGGAGGCGTGACTATAGCAACGGGCTCTATATAGAGAAGAAGACTACGTGTGTCTCAACATCGTACAGAACCGGTTCTCTCCTCCGATCGGTGTCCAAACGTTGGTGGATCATGGTGAAAGTGAAATTTCTCTGAGATTACGGGACTGGTAGTGAAACAGATTCCATGCTTGCAGGGGGAATGACCGTAGGAGTTGAGTTTCTTAACTAAGAAGGGTTTCTAAGCGTAGGCGCTTTACATCTATAGTTGTGATGGATACCTAAAGGGAACACCAATGTTATTACATCCACCCCTGATAACTGCTAATTTTAGTCAACTCTCTGAGTTTTTTTAAACATAGGCATTTAAGCATACACAGAGAGGTATCACGGACCTTAGAAACGTCTTGAATACTCGAGACAATTCTTTGAAAACAAGGTTTTTTTCCCCCCAAGCCTATATCTCAAAGGTGTCTTAAAGATTGTTCCTGTCGAAGAATCCTGATTACTAGCGTCTGTCTACAAATATACACCCTAAATGCTATCCGTTTCAGTTTCAGTTAATCAAATAAACAAATTCATACATACACACATATATATCTATATCTATGTATCTCTCTCTCTATCTATCTATATGTATATATATATATATATATATATATATATATATATATATATATATATATATATATATATATATATATATATATGCGCGTTTATGTATATATGTGTATATATGCATATTTTTCTCTCTCTCTCTCTCTCTCTCACACACACACACACACACACACACACACACACACACACACACACATATATATATATATATATATATATATATATATATATATATATATATATATATGCGCGTTTATGTATATATGTGTATATATGCATATTTCTCTCTCTCTCTCTCTCTCACACACACACACACACACACACACACACACACACACATATATATATATATATATATATATATATATATATATATATATATATATATATATATATATATATATATATGGGGGGGAAAGGAGTATTAAAGACCTGTTGTAATGTAAGTTTGATATTCCCTATTCCACTGATGAAGAGTTTTAGACAAATTTACCAAGGCAAAAGGCAAATTTAGAAAGGCAAAAGGCAGAATCATTTAGGGGGGAAAAATTTCTTAAATGACAAAATTCGGGAAAAGAATAGCATAAAAATTAACTTATATGTATTCTTGCCGACAGGTTTAAGCAATTTCATTCACATGTGGAAAAGAAGGGGGAAAAAATTTCACCTAGAATTTGATTATCCTCTTGCAGCAAGAATACGGCGCTTGATGTAAGACATTGCGTAACATCTATTGTTTCTGTTTCGTGTCTTGTTTTCAGTGGAAAGATAGCGATTATGAGCACCCATGATCGGAAAAAAATTCTTCTGATACTTCTTTAATACAAAATAGCAGAGAAACATTCTAATAATAGTTGTCTGAGTTAAGACGTAGCGTTGCTAAGCATGAATTAATTTTTAAGATGTTTAGAGCAGCGATTCCGAATCCGTATGTCGCAGAAACTTTAGGGTGCAGTGAAAATTATTTGAGTAGTAAAAAAATATTATTAGGGTACATTTAAAATAAACATTAAGTTGAATTAATGGCTCTCACACCCGATTGATTGTGACACAGATCGATACAGTCGTTCCTGATAGTGAATTAGTTACTCTCAGGCCAACATCTGTTGGACTTGATGTCGAACATTTGTGCTCTAGATGTCAGTCTCAAGTCTCACATTAATAAAACAAATCTCTTTTTTAGCGATTTCTATTGTAGTTCTCTGGTGTAATACTATACTGATTCCCATATGGCCATTTTTGAAACTGAATTTATATTTCATATTTTGTTGTTTGTTACTTACATCCTTCAATAAATGAATAAAATGACAACGGAGTAAGTATTTATTTGAACTTAAATTTAACATGTTCCTGAAATATATTCCAATTTAATTTAATATTGAAAAAAATTTTTCAGGTAGTCATTTCTAACGAAACTACCGCGGGTTGTTAACGTAGGATTACTTATCGTTGCTAACCTATTTTGTATGTACCGGGTGCGTCATAAATTCATGCAAAGTTCAAAAATTCGTAATAAAAGAAATAATGCTCGGAAAAAATTTCTGTTTTCACGAATAGGATCAGAGGGACATTGGATTTTTTTCCATGTAAAAAAAAGAAAAAAGTTTCCAAAAGTAACCGAAAGAGGGCGCTTTTGCGTGACCACGTTAAGTCTGTATTGCAGGAAAGACATGCGTCACCTGTTGTCACCTTCATGCAGGATGGTGTCCCGCCCCACATTTCACGTGATATCAAGACGTTCCTGTTGGAATCTTTCACTGAAGACCGAGTTCTATAAGTCGCGGTTGTAAGGTTCAGTGGCCCTTACGAAAACCAGACTTGACCCCGGCAAATTTTTAGATGGTGGGATACTTAAAGTCTCATGTGTACCGGGGTTCTCCAACCACTTTGGTGGAACTGAAAAATGTCATTCGACAGACAGTCGACAGATTCGATACTGCTATCGATGCTAGAATCCGCTGTAATTGGCTTCGTGACGCGCCTCAATTGCCTATTAACTTGTGCTGGTAGTAATGTTGAACATCTGTTACTTTAAAATAAATGCACAGTGTCATGTTATTGTGATCTGTTTGATTTTCTGTTTGAGTTTGCCTGATTTGCATACAACGTCTAAGTAGGACATGTGAGCGCCCTCTTTCGGTTACTTTTGGAAACCTTTTTTTTTTACATGGAAAAGAATCCAATGTCCCTATGATCTTATTGGCGCAAACAAAAAATATTTCCGAGCATTACATCTTTTATTATGAATTTTTGAACTTTGCACGAATGTATGACGCACCCGGTATATATGTATGTATATATGTATGTATGTATATGTATGTATGTATATGTTTGTATGTATATGTATGTATGTATATGTTTGTATGTATATGTATGTATGTATATGTATGTATGTATATGTATGTATGTATATGTTTGTATGTATATGTATGTATGTATATGTATGTATGTATATGTATTTATGTATGTATGTATATATATATATATATATATATATATATATGTATGTATATATATATATGTATTTATGTATGTATATATATGTATGTATATATATATGTATATATATATATATATATATATATATATATATATATATATATATATATATATATATATATATATATGTGTGTGTGTGTGTGTGTGTGTGTGTGTGTGTGTCATGCATGTACGTCAAAATTTTGACGTATTTTGGTACTTTTCTGTCTAACTGTTTACTGCTTGTCCAAGCGATACAGACTGGGTTTGTCTCGCTGCCAAAATTATAACTCCCGACGTAGGACATCTGAAATTTTGCTTTCCTGAGGACCGTTATGGAGGAACGTAATCCTGCGTTAAAATTGAGAAACTAAAATTCTAGTAAGTGTGCCCCGAGTTTCTTATCTCATTCCCATGGGTGCCGCAAACATAAAAACCCTGGTCCAGAAAAAGGTCTTATGTGCCGAAGAGATTCGATAAATCCCCATAAGAAAATGATATTTTAAATATATAATATTATGCACAATATAGATAATAAATGGATTCAGTGGAGATGAATAATTTACCAGCTACTTTTAAGGCGTTACTTGTTTGAAATCAGATTAAGTTAAGAGTAGTTGTAAATTCTTAATGTATGTGAAGCGTCAGTCGAGATTCCTAAATATTGACGCTAAACAATCCACGAAATACATGTATTAGTTTTGAATCAGATGAAAAATCCCTGATGAAAACACTGAAATTCCTAACACCTTGAGCTCCCGATGGTCATTTTTTACTTTTCACAGGATGGCAACTTATAGTATTTGATAAGTTGTGACGTCATTTTTATGAGCCGGATGAAAAGTTCAATGGCAGTTGTAAAATATTGAGGCGCTATGACAACACATGATCGATGATTTTTTAACCTTTTTGAGTTAATTTTTTGCCAATTTCTTATAAGTACAATGGAACTTCTGACAAAAGAAACTGACTTGTAAAAAACTTTTTTCTGAGCAATTTTTAACACTTTCTTTTAAATTTAAGATCGCACCAATTTGTGATGTATACAAATTATATTCGGCGAAACATTTCTCTTCGGAAGGAAAATATTCTGTAGGTTCCTTCGAAAAATTACCAGTTTTTATTTTACCGAATGGAGTAAATGTTTATTTACCTTATCGAATAAATATGAAATATATAATTATATTTAACAAATAACATTATAAAGCTTTTAGCCGTAAAAAAGTTTATTTTTTACTAATACATTAAGATGTTCTGGCATAATAAAGAGTTTTTTTCTTTTAGAAAATATGCTTAAGGAAGCAAATAAAAGCAGTTTTAATTTTAAATTGTTTTCTCGTCAGAGAAAAAAAAATGGGAACGTGCTTAAAAATTTCTTTACGTATAATAAAGCGAAATAGTTTCTGAAGAATAACCCTACATATTTTTTTCGTCAGTATATGTATGAAGTATTGATGTTTTTTTACAGCTCTCACAACAATTTTTTTAAAAAATATAACAGTTTGTCACTCTAAACACAGATTAAAAATTAATTATGTTTACACCTAATATGTTAAACAGCAATTATAAGCAGTAAGCAATTTTAAAAAAAAATTTTATCCATTTATTTTTTTTAAATTTATTTAAAGGAATAAAGCTTTGCTGAGTTATTTCGTGAACTGACTTATTATTATCTGTTAAGTAAAGGTGTTAAGGAATAAATTTCATTCTAATTTAACATTTTAAGGTATTGTTTTTAAGCCCACATGAACACTAAAAAAGGCGTAACATAATGTAAATTTATAAACCCTCTATCGTATCACACTTAGGGCCTGTTCACGTAGGAAAAAGGAAAGATGACGCTGAGACGGAAATAAACCAATCATAGGCGTTAAAAATTTCGTTGCTAATCGTTTGGAGGTTTGTCATTGGTTAAATATATATCAATATTTCAACGCTTCCGCTACCGGACTCCTATGTGAACAGGCCCTTAGTTTGATACTTTTTTTTTATTGCATTAGAAATCTCCGTACGAGAAACCTCTACAAGATATAAATTCCTCCATAGATTTTGTACACGAATTAATACGAAAACCGCAAGCGGGTTCAGGGTTAAGATCGTCAAAGATAAACTTATTTATACTGTATGAGATGAACGCCCTTACTACTTACTAATAAGCTGTCTCGAGATACCAGCTTCAAGTTGAAGGAACGCAACAGGAAAGAACTATTATCTTCCACGATAGTACATGCGCTCAGTTGTGGCAGATGTTGATTACTAAAAACATCCAGAAGCGAATCGTTATCTCGAGATCGCGTAAAGTGATGAGTCTCTTTGAGAATAGTTTTCTGTTTCCGTTCGTTTATGCATCTCGTGCTTCTTTTGTTGCCAAAACGGAAGTCAGTGAAATTCGCACTTTCTTACAGGAGGGAAGCGATTTGTTACGAGCGGATGATTTCCAGAGTAACACTTGCGATTCACTGGCAGTCGAATTTTTTTTGCAGTAATGAATTTTGATTACTTTTGACGTCACTGAGAGACAATCGTTTATTCATTTTCAAGTATCCGCGGGCAAAGCAGTGGTTCACAACATTTTATCAATGTTGACACTTTAAATTAGTAATACAGTGTGCTCCCGATTAACCGGGAGGGGGAGGAACGAATAAACGAAAAACATGGATAATCCGATTTCTATTTGATTTTATTGTGTTTTCAAAATATAATGCTACACACTCTTTTCTATTGTATTGATTTAATTTATGAATGTAATCCTTTTTATGGCTGTTTGATATGTCATTTGATATCACTACGAATTTTCCTAATATGATATGATAACACTGTATTCATAATCCCGGGAAATTAAAGAAGTGTTAATTAGTACATTATCTCATCCTTTATCCAATAAACAGAAGACTTATTTTAATATCTTGTTTTTTATATATGTATAATGGAAGAAATTTGAATGCAGTTTTTAATTAAACTATGTAGTATTATTTTAGATAAAGAAAGATTTTAAAAAAAAAATTCTGCACGGATAAACCGCAAATCCTCGTATTTAGGTCAATAAAAGATGAACAATGCTACATTTTGATAATTCAACAATTAACAGCATTGCTACGAACTGCAATATCCCGACATATACCAGATTTGAATCGTTTAACAAAACAATTAAGCAAAAAATTATTATTAAAGCTATAAAAACTATTTAATCAGTTAGAAATAATTATTATTTTAACAATTGAAGAATGTTATCTTTAGTTAAAAAAAATTTTGAAAAAAGCTCAGCTTAAAATTTCTTTTGTATCAAATATACCTTTCTCTGTGTTTGGTTCATCTAATGTATGTAATCTGTATTTTTTTAACCTAATCTTTGATATGTCATTTGATATCACGAATTTCCCTTATATAATATGATATCACTGTATTCATAATCCGGGGTTCATGTATGTACACATTCTCAAATGGCTTTTAATACTATTTATCGAGGCCACTTTTGAATTATAAGTTCTCCTTTTAACGTAGGATTTTATTAACTGAAAAATCACGTAATAATCTTAACAGGAAATAGTTGACTATGATCAGTTTTTAGCTCACTACTTTCTTAAAAATGAAATTTCCTCGGAAATTTTATATTAAAATGTATTTTTTGTTAGTTCACAGTCGTATTTAAAGCTGTACATCATTTAACGGACATTTGGCGAATGAATACTTTTAACTAGTACGTTATTTCGAAATTTTCAGTCACTAACTAAACTATGCAGAAAACATATGTATTCGGATAACTTACGGATTTATTTCCTTTGAGTTAAAAATAAAACGAGTTATTTTGCTAATGAGGCGTTTATTTATCAATCAACAAACTTTTTAACAATCCTCTAAATAACAATACTAAAAATTATTGTAGTTTAGCAAATTAAGAAAAACAAAACATAACATCGTTTAACGTGAAACGAAATTATAAAAGCAGAAAGTATCAAGAAATTCGATATCAACTCAACGAAATGTAGGGGAGTCTTTTTCTCCAGACGGAGTTGAGTTGTTTTCCCCCGTAATGCCAACCTCAGAATTAGAAAGTAGAGCTGGATAATGGAGTGTGAAACAAACAAGAACAAGAACTCCATGTAAGTAGATCATGATTGATGTCATGCACGGGCGTCAAATGCAGTTCCAAATTTCCTTCGCTCGACCCAAATGAGAGCGAAAGCGGTTTTGCCCGCGACCTCAAAAAAATATCTCATTCTATAATTTATACGCATGGTATTTCTCCTCTGCATATACATTCTGGTCACAGTTATTAAATTTGTGTGCTAATATACTACCCAGTTCGGCTTAAACTCTCTTTTATTTATTTTTTTAAAACGCTTATCAAGAGTTTTCGCTATTAATTAGAATAATCGTTTTTAACTCTCTTTGCTGCCGCTTTAAATGGTTCCACAGAGTGGATTTTGGTTTAAAAGTTTCGTTTGCAGCGATGGCATCTTTCCGTTTTCTCGGCTGCCAGGAATTTTGCGATATTTCAGAGACAAAAGTTCTGTCAGTCGAAGCAGTTGTTTACTAGTGCATTAAAAAATCGTTATTACTGATGATCTTTTTTTTTACTATCACTGATTAATAGAATTTGTGTTAAATTACTGAGTTCGTCAAAATATTTCGATTCCTGATAAAGGTACTCTTTTATTAAATTCGTTAAAGTAGCTTAAACATGTATAAGATCGATCATGGAATAAGTTGACGTGAATCGAGTTATCCGAACGTTTTAACCATAGTATCTGCTAGTTATCTAAATTCAAAAGTTAAGCTTCCATAGAAAAGCTTCTGAATTATGAAAATACATTATTATCGTTTGAATGCTCCTTAGCCAAGCTGAATAAGTGAGAATTGACGCTTTTTAGTAAAATTTACACTTTCTGCCTCTCAATTTTTGCAATTGTAAAGATTAAAGCTACATAAAATGCTATTTTATATGACACCCTTTCATGAGACTAAATGCTTGAAAATCATAAAATAAAACATATCATGCTTAAAAATGATTAAATTTTTTATATATTAAGTATATTCATGTAAACATTTGCTTACTTTCCTCATTAAACGCAAGGAAATTTATATATACTGTGGAATCTCGATCGATCGTTTTCGTATCCATCGTTTTTCCGTATGTGTCGTTCATTTTATCAAGTCCCAACGATCATATCGCTTTGTTATGTTTCCGCATCTATCGTTTTCCCGCATTTATCGTTCATTTCAATCGGTCCCTTGAAAACGATAGATCGAGATTCCACTGTACTATATAGCTTTGTGTGTGTGCGTGTTTATGTGTATATAAACTACGTATATGAATTAGAGTGGCATCAGTGTGTAATAAGGTAAGCTAAACTAATGAAAATTTTACAAATAAATATGAAACCCAAATTATTTGCAAAACTTTTCCACTGAACTAAATTTTTGTTCCATGTTTCCTGTCTAGTTGAGTTAATCTTAACAAGTAATATATTAAAAAAAAAATTAAAGTCAATTCCTACTTAGGTCAACAAAGAAAAATTTGAGTGTGAACTAATAGTAGGAATTGAAAAAAAGAATTGCCTGCCAGAACCTTGCCTACTGTGCGAGATTAGGAGGAGGGGGGGGAAAAGAGAGAGAAACAGTTTGTCAGGTTCGGGATTCGATCTCGCAACCTTTAGGACGGGAGAAGCCCGCGATACCGCAGTGCTACCGTTTACACAGTAACAAGGGGGAAATTACTATTCAAGAGCAAGAGACGCTCTAGGTCTAAAACTAAAATTGATTAATTAAATTTAATTAATGAATTACTATTTGAAAAAACTGTATTAACATCAAATGTCATCCACTACAAGTTTGAAAAAATGTATTTGAACTTGAGTGGATGAATAAAAAGTACTTTTATTAACGATTGAAAATTTGAACAAGATATATATAGAGAGAGAGTGTGAACTAATAGTAGGAATTGAAAAAGACCAAATCATACAATTCTCTTTGAGATAGCCTTTAATAATAGCCTTTTAAAACCTTAACATAAATCAGTTTAGACCTTAAACTAAACTCAAACTAGTAGTTTCGTTATTTTTCATGTAGATTAATGGTTTCATAAAAGTATATTTTTTCTTTTCGGTACTCAGTAATACCTTTTTAAGCAAACACACTGGCGTAATAAGATATGATTTTTTTTCCTTCTTCTTTTCTTAATAAAAACATATTGTGCCATGCTCTGTCTTAATTGCCAGGATTTTGTTGAACAAAGTTCATATGGCAGTATTTAAGGCACCACGCCTTAAATACTAACCACTGGTAAAGGCCCAATCCCGTAACCTCTGTCTCCAGAAAATTGGGTTAGCTTTTGATTAATCACTGCCCAGGTCACTGCGAAATCAGTGAAAGTGAAGGAAAGCAAAACCACGATTTTAACTTTTTTTGTTTTTGCTTTTTATCTTCTCGTTTTAAAAACAAATAAAGAATGTTACTTTAAGATAAGTAAAATGAGAAAAAAAAAAGAAGAATTGAGGTATTTTCGGCGTAGAAAATTAGGGATTAAATACTTTATTCGGGTTGTTTCTTGAAAACGGAATGAGAAAAAAAAAATTTTTGTTTTGTTTCGTAATGAACCGGTTTTTTATGTATTTGGGCCAGATCACGCTTTCATCTCGTTTGAGTATGATGGATGGGATTCCGATGATCGATATGTTTTTTTTTTCGAAAGTAATTGCAGATTTTAAATATGGTGAGATGTGGTTAAGAACATACCAGAAATCCCCACTTGACTGTTAGTATCTTTGATAACTCGTTAAGAGAGAAAGATTAAGTAAAAAGATTAAAAACAGTAGTATGTATGTAAATTATCACATTATGCATTATGTGTTATGAATATATATAGGTATTTATTAGTTCACACAAAAGCGCACGGACAGTAAAAAAAGTTTTCAAGTTATATAATATATAGAATACAAACATACACAATGTATATATATATATATAAATATGTATGTATGTATGTGTGTGTGTGTGTGTGTGTGTGCATGCATTTGATTTTTTCCTTGGAATTTCATGTATAACTTTTATCTCATATATTGTTATTAGTGAATCTTTGATCAGGTACATACATAAATATATAAAAATCTATCTTGGTGTAAATATAACTAAATTTTTCTAAGTGCAAAGTTTTTAATATATAGTAGATGTATTTTTTTATGTATGTGTTCATTTTTTTCAATTTGTCATATTTGCTATATATATAAAAGTCATTATTATATTACATATAAACTGCAGAATCTATTTTAGAAATGTCTCTTAGAGCTTGTTTAAGGTCCTATTTAAATTTCAGATGGCCCTAAAACATTTTTACAACATTAGATTCAAAATATTCTAAACTAGATGTATTCATCCTTATGCCAAATAACATCCTAAATAAAAAGTTGCATCTTGTTTTCCAACAGACTTTATTTTATTAATTTACTCATTTACTGCATATCAAATATTTTAAGTTATTACCAGCTCAAAACAATAGCTCTTTCACTTAACAGACATGAGCCCTTTCTTACGTGTTCCCCATCCTAATTTAAATATCGCCTGGCAGCGAATGTGTCGTTATTTCCCCTCTATATCAAAATATCTCTTAAAGCACATTTCAGGTCCTATTTAAATTTGAGACGGCCCTAAAAATGTTCAAGGACATTACATACAAAACGTTCCCAATTAGCTCTATTCAACCTTATGCAGGATAGCATCCTAAATAAAAAGTTGATTCTGATTTCCAACAGAGTTTATGTAGTTAATTCATTAATTTATCATAGTTCAAATATTTCTAAAACAGTTATTACCAGCCCAAATAATGTCCCTTTCGCTTAACAGCCATGAGCCCTTCTTACGTGTTCCCCATCCTAATTTAAATATCGCCTGGCAGCGAATTTGGCGTTATTTCCCCTCCATATCTTCTTTGCGAAGGTCACGGTTGCGCGTAAACGGCGCATTTGAATGAATCAAGTGAAAACAATTCTCGCACGAGGAAATAACGGTAAAAAAGAAGAGTTTTTGACCATGGCATTGGTATGCATGTGTTTGTGAGTCCCTGATTAGGAAAAGAAGTAGGCCAAGTTCACGCTCACTCTTCCTCCTTCCTCATCCCACTTCAGTTCGTTGACCTTCGGAAGCTTCCTTCCGTGCCGCGGCAGACGATTTTAACCCTTTTGTTTTTATTCAGAGGAGATGATACAGTTGACAGTTTTCCGATAACTGCGGCTGACAGATTTATCGTCCCACCAGCACTGAGTTGATAGAGCATTCAGGGTTCGCCATTTCACACCGTTCCGTCTTAATTGGTTCGAATTTATTTTTAAACGGATGTGAACTTATCTTTGTGAGCGTTTAATTTTTTATCATTTTATTAAATAGGCTCATAAATTATTCAGTTCCTGTTTTCGTTTTCGTAATTTTATAAATAGGGCTCCGGATGAAATAATGGACGCCGAGCTAATGACAGACGTAAACACGATGTGATAAGATATAGCTCACACGTTTTGATTCCTTACTTATAGATCCTCATTATTTTAAACAAATTTATTAATTTATATTTTTTTTGAGAATTTTAATAGCTCATTTAAGCCTGCTGCGTAGTAGCCACATTGGATTCGCTCAGCTCAATGTTAACCTATGGCGAAATGATTCCCAATGATTGTTAACTTAGATTTATTTATTTATTTAACAATTGTACTCCGTAATAGAAAAAGAAATTTTTTACTCCGGTATCTTTTTTAATTCTTTAAAAAAAATCCAATAATGTTTTTTAAATTTGACTTATTCGGGAGAAAAATGGTATACTGTGTTTTAAAGCAAATAAATTCCTTTGGGGTAAGAATTCTAAAATGAATAAGATATAGGAGATAAAAAATTTCTTCGTATATTACAGAGTACAATTTAGTAAAAAAAAAAAAAAAAAACTTTTAATTCCAAGTGGACAATCATTGGAAAAATGTTCTGCAAAGGTTAGCACTGAACTAATCGAATTCAATAGGACAACTATTCAGCAGCCGCATTATATGACAGCAATTTAAATGTCGAGTAAATTAAGATAATTTTAAAAAATATTTCACTTAGTCTCTTCTAACGAAACTACCGCGGGTTATTTACGTAGGATTACTTATCATTTCTTACATCTTTTGTATGTATATATGTAGGCATGTGTTATGTATATATGTACGTATGTATGTGTGTGTGTATATATATATGTGTGTCTGTTTGTCAAAATTGTGACGTATTTTGGTACTTTTATGTTTAACTGTGTACTGCTTGCCCAAGCGATACAGACTGGGTTTGGCGCGCTGCCAAAATTATAACTCGCGACCCAGGACATCTAAAATTTTACTTTCCGGATAACCGTTATGGAGGAACGTAATCCTACGTCAAAAAATTTTTATACAATATATTGATTACGTTTAAAGCGCATCTTACTTCTCTGTGTATATACATAAACATGGCAAACGTGATTAACTATCTCTCATTCATTAAAGCTAATATACTTTCCTAAATCTGCAGTGAGCATATGTAATGGTATGCGTATAACATGCGTTTGTGCTTATCATAGTGTGAAGTTTTCTAGTCACTTGTAATCTCCTTTTAAGATGCAATAATTTCGATCTTGTCCTGAGGGTGAAATAAATTTGAATTATTAGTAGATAATTTGAGTCGTTAACAACAAGTTCTATGAGCTTGCAAATTTCTAATATAAAATTTTTGATAAAAGCTGTCATAGATTATATGCTCCTTATTGTGTGGCAGAGATTGGGTGGACATTATTAAATGGATGTTAAATTAAATTTAAAAAAACTAAACTAACTTTAAAATTGACAATAAAAAACGTACGGTATTGAATTAAATAATTAATTAAATGGATATTATTTTGTTTTATTCTCATCTTCTCCCTTTTACAGTCCGAAGCGTAAAGTGTTTTTTGCGGCTGGTATTTCAAATAATGGTAATATTTATGTCATATAAATTTCCACAGCTGTGGAAAGAATTGGGCATGGTTTAAAAAAATATTCTCGATTTTTAATCTGAGTTTTATCTATCTATCTATCTCTCTCTCTCTCTCTCTCTCTCTCTCTCTCTCTCTCTATATATATATATATATATATATATATATATATATATATATATATATATATATATATATATATATATATATATATATATATATATATATATATATATATATATATATATACTAATATTATATATATATATGTATGTATATACTATATATATATATATATAGTCTGATTTAATGCACCTTATAAACTGGTATATGGTAATAAAATGATAATATGGTAATAAAATGTAAAATTGTAATACTATTTAGTAAGGCAGCATTTTATGCTGCCTTAGTGTAAACATTCAGTATTGTTAGGTGTCAAGTAGATCTATCAGAGAAATTTGCATTGAAGTCTGTGGGTTCGAATACTACTCTAGGCATGGACCTTTGTAGTCGTTCGGATTCGGCTTTAACCCTTTGAGGGGTGTCGTTTGCACGGTTCAAACACCTAAATCTAGCCCTTTTTTTTCATCTGCATTCCATGTATTCCAGTTAAAAGCTAGAAAATGACTAGTAATGCCATCTGTTATCAGTTTAAAGAAATAAAAACACTTTGCAGCCTTTAATTGGAAATTTTTTCAAAATTCTCCAGGTTGAAAAAAATCGGGAAAAAAAAGAATCATCATGCAAACGGAGTTTGTTGCCTCTGAAAGTGTTAAGCAGTAGGCATTGTATTAAATTAGTGTTTTTATACAGGGAATCATCGAAAAAGGTGTCCGTGATTGCAACGTGAAATAAAGAACCATGTAATAGAACTGATGGTGTTTATTTTTTTTCACCAAAAGGTACAGAAGCGAATCACGTTTTGGACATAATCTAGTAGGTTTCGACAGAGTACCCCTCGTCCCCTCGGCACATATTTAGGCGATAGTCGGTCTCCATCCAGGTACGCTCGATCATAGCATGTGTCAGTCATTATTGGCAGCAGTGATTCTGCCCGATAAATAGCATAGTTCCGGATCTTCTCAGCGATGTTTTTCAGGTAACCCCATAGAAAAAAAAACATAGAAGGGTCAATTCTTGGTGGCAATAAAAAATTGGACCGTGTGCCTTCCTATCCCACTTCAAAACCCATGTAGGAGGAAGCGCGAAGTCACAGCGTCGACGCATGCCCCCCTAGCGCAGTCACGGTGACCATGACACGGAAAAATGAAAATCCCGGAGTTGACATACAATTTGGTGCTACGCAAAATCCGATCGGTCGATTGTTGTTCCCGGTGTGCACAACTGAAATTCACGCCACCCTTTTTTCGATGGCCCTGTGTACTACTTTATGGAAATCATACAAATATTTTTTTTCTTATAGTTATATGCGTTGTAAAAATTTAGTGTTATTTTGAATCAGTATACAACCCGCCCTTGTTATGACAATATCTCAGTGTGCCACCCCTTCTCTCGTGATTTAAAAAACTAAATTTAAAAGTTTAAAGCAGTGATTTCAAACCGAGAGATTCCCCAGCGAGATTTTTTTTTTTTTTTTTTTTTGGGGGGGGGGGGGGGGGGAATAAACAAAAAAATATTAGTCGGGCCCACTAAAAGTAAATATTAATTTTAAGTTAATATCAAATATTTGAAGCGCCAATAGCAAATCTCGCATTAAACACTATGTTAGTGACGATAAGCTGCTCATTTGCCATAAAAAATGAGAACTAGTTGATCGCGGAATAAAAAATCATAGAAAAGTCGACCGCCAACTATAAAAGGTTGGTCAGCCCTACTCTATTGTATTATTAATAGAGGAATGAATCCCATGGCTATTTTTGAAACTGCATAAATATATTCTATTTTGGTGTTTCTAACTTACATCTTTCCTCAAACAAATAAAATCGGCAGTGGGGCAGGTATTTATTTGAATTCAAATTTGTCATGTCCCCGATATAAATTCCGCTTTGATTTGATATTAAAGAAAAAAAAATTGAAAACACAAAACAAAAAATTTTAGCGAGGATGCCCCGAGTTTCTAATCTTCTTCCCAAGAGTGCCGGAAACGTAAAAAAGGTTGGGAATCCCTGGTTTAAAGGAAGAAAGTATACCTACTCAATATGCAATCCTCTTTATGCAATCCTCAATATGCAATCCGTCGTTTATAATAACGGGTTTTTAATGCATAGTCTGAAGGGGTCCTTTGCTCTGTTGAGCGGCTTAGAGATTTTAAGAATTCACAGTTTAATGATTTTAATGATTGATGAGATAGTTAAAGTTTGTTAAGAAAGAGTGTACCGTAAATCTACTTTGACGAACTGCTAAAGCGTAGTTTAACGGATAATCATACGTAATAATAATAATTATGGAGTTTAAGCCATGGGAAAATTGGATACAATTTGGGGAAAACGTGTTTCTTTTCACGGCCCAAGTGAACAAAGTTAAGATCCATTTGGGAATTCTAGTTACTTAGAAGAGCCGAAAACGGAAGAAGGTTATATTTGATTTGAAAGACATTTTAAGCATTTTTTATCTATTTTTTTTTAAAATATATCATTCTCCAGTTGTTGGAATAAAAATATTTTTAATCTTCAATAATTATTTTTCTTTTGATTGTTTTCAAATTATTCATATCTGGCATATTTTAAGTTGTTGCAGTTCTTTATTTCATGGTATATACCAGCGGTGGCCAAGATTAAACAGCGTAAAGAAACATTTGGGAATTTCTAGATAACTAGCCGCTGCGCGACCAGCATGGTCGCTTTTAGTTTTATGTTTTCTTTTGCAAAACAGCTCAACTAAAAGTAACATATGTAAGGAATGTTACCATTACCCGTCATAATAAATATATGTTGTTAAGGGGTAGTGGGCGCTCAGCAAAAAATGTATAATCATTGCTAAATTCACTATAAGGCTGATTCTAAAACATCGTGATTAAAAAATGTGAATTTCCATTACTTCAGAACAGAGTTAAATATGAGACTGAGAAACCCAACACCAATGATTTTAAAAATTACATCCCTCGCTGTATGTAATTTTTTTCAAAATTAAGATATCTACACTTTATCATTACATCAAATGAGAAAGTTGGGGAAGAAATCTTTCACTTAAAAAATGGAGTAAATAATCAGTAAGTATTGAAATATAGTGTCGATTACATCACTCTCTGTATGTACTATTTTTGCCAATTCAGATATCTACACTTAATCATATCAAATAACAAAATGTTGGGAAAATTTCATCACTTATAAAATGGAGTAAAAATTCAGCAAGTACTAAAATATAGTGTGGGTTACATCACTCTCTGTATGTACTATTTTCAAAATTCACTCAATCATATCAAATAAATACACTCAATCAAATAAATACACTCAATCAAATAAAGACACTCAATCATATCAAATAATAAATTGTTGGGAAAATATCTTCACTTATAATTGCGGACGGCCGCTAATGTTTACATCCGGTAGTTGCAGCCGTTGCCATTCGGAGTCTAGAAATACCGTCGATTTTTGTGCCGCATACATACGCGTTATATATATATAGATGGGAAAATCCAAAAACAGGAAAAAGGGTTATATTTGATGTAAGGAAATTTGTTTATTCTAACGTTTTAATTAACCCTCAAACGGTACAGTGGTTTGAGACGAAATAGATAATACAGTCGGATCGGATCCGACCCGATCTCTTTTTTAATGAGGCTTTTGGTAGAAATAAGTACACAATAAGCATTTTTGTTGTATAATAACATTTACTGATAATATTTTGCATGAAATAAAATCCTTTTTGTAGTAAAAAAAGGACCAACGAATTGCAATTTTTGCTAAACAAAGAAAATATCTTTGGCATTTACATAGAATGTTGTATATATTAGGTCTAATGTGTAATTTAGTCTATCTAGTTTTAGAAGTGAGTGAAACCAACTTTCCGAGCACAAAAATGTAAACAATACTATATACTGACATTTTTGGACTTCAAAATCGAAATAAACAAATTTTAAATCAAAATTTTAAAAATTTTAAAAATGACTAGTATTCATGAATAATTGTTTTTAACAACGACACTCGTATTTACTTATTCCTATATGTAATAGGGCGGTCTAGTAGGTCTATCTGGTAGGGTTCCTTGTCAACTCGATCTCTTGGAATGAGAGGGGAATGTACGGGAGGGGGAAAGCACACCCTTGGGTAGGATCCGACCCGCACTGTACCGTTTGAGGGTTGAATATACGATTCTCCATTTGTTACAATAATTAATATTTCTAAATTTTTAAATAGTTCTACTATTCAATAATTATTTTTCTTTTGAGTGTTTTGCCAAATTATTCATATCTGGCATATTTGGGGTTGTTCCAGTTCAAAGCCATGCAGGAAATTTTAACCATTGTTTTTTTTTCTAACGTTTTTATTATATCATTCTCCATTTGTTCGAATCTATATAAATAAAAGTAAAACTTTGTCGGTCGGTCGGGGAACAATTCCGGGTCGACCGTTTTCGGTATAGCATCCGTTATGAAATTTCGGCCATGTTTGAAAATGTCGAACTCGATTTTTTTTTTTTGCATGAAAGTACATAATTCTTACATATTTGGAAAGAGCTTTAAAAACTGATAATTTTTTTCTGCATACACTTGTTCTGTTACTTTAATAGTTTTAGAGATATTTCGATTCAAAATGCATACTCCACCGATACAAAACGTAACCATCATGTTTTAAAAGTTAAAATCAATGTTTTTTTTTTTTTAAAGAAAGTACATAAATTTTACATATTTAGAAACAGCTTTAAAAGCTGATAATTTTATCTGTGTACTTTTATTCTGTTACTTTAATAGGTTTAGAGATATTTCAATTCTAAATGCATACTCCACCGAACAAAACGTAACCGCCATGTTTTAGGATGTAAACACAGCGCGATTCATTCACACCGTGATTCTCACTAAAAAATGAATCACTGAAAAGAAACGTTTCATCGTGTGTCTAATTTTTAATTATTTTTCTATTTTTTATACTTTTTATTCAAAATTTTTTAATCATAAATAGACCATTTGAAGATGTACTGATTTTTTTGGGGATTTTTTGGCAATTAAAAGTGAAAAAAAATTTAGTTCAAGTGAACTGTGATTCGAGTGTCAAGTGACAGTCAAGTCTAGCTGGGCGAAGCCCGGCTAGTGATTAATAATTCTAAATTCTTAAACAGTTTTAATGGCTTTAACAATTATTTTCATTACCATGTTTTTATTAACTCGATTTCTTGTTTGTTTGTTTGTTTGTGTGTGTGTGTGTGTGTGTGTGTGTTTATTTGTCCGGTACAAATCTTGCAGTCGATTTTTAACTAACTTCCCGACTAGCTAGACATTTGAAACTTTTAGAATAGCTCAGAACACGATGACAATGAATTATTTTAATACTTTTAGCCATCTTTAAGCAGGTTTGAATTCATTTTCAGTTAATTTTGTTTTGTAGACTGTTGCAGCCATCTATCGTCCGGGACGAGAATGAAAAGTTAAACGCAATTTAACTTCTAATTAACATAATTTTCTTTCAAGTTGATGGGATAATTCATCAAAAAATTTTAAAAAGTATTTATTAATACATAGAATTGTCAAGTTTATATGATTCAACAGAAAATTTAAAAACATGGCATATAAAAAGTTCTTTTTATCTTGTAATTATTCTTTTTCGTTGTGTTGTCCAATTATTAAAATCAGACATATATTGAGTTGTTACAGTCCGTAGCTTTTCAGTTAAATGTTGCTTGGTCAACGTTGAGCGTTGTTTATTTTTTATCAGCCTATATGTAGAACAGTAGGATTCACAACCTTAGGTTGTACCAAAAATGAAGGTTGTTCGACACGCCGTACATTGTAATTTAGGGTATTTTGATTCTGGTACAGATTTTCCAAATTCTACCGGAGACGCAAAAGAAATTGTAAAGGACCTGTTCACATAGAATCCATCAGCGTCAGCGTAGGAGCCGAAATTTGGCCATCCCTGTTTTATAATCTAAAACCAAACCGTGAATAGCCAGCAGACATCTGTTCCTCTCTTTTTTCCGAGTTATTTTAAATATTTACGGAATTCTAGAATAATTCTCTATCACCGTGTAAAACCTTATATCCTGAACAGTGAACAAATTAGGATCAGATGCATTTTCGAGAACCAATGAAGCATTGAAAGATGGAATGTACGTGTAAACGAGCCAAGACTGGTTCTTTTTTGGCGAATATTGGTGTCGAAATTTAAACATTTGTGACAAATGACCCATCAACTGTGGAAAAAAAAAGTGGCTGTTTGTCGTAAGATGGAGCCGCCCTGAATTTTCAATTTTATTTTATTATTATTTTTTCCCCGAGAACTTGTTTGGCAAAAACTGGAAGTTTTTGGGCTCTGTTGAATGCATCAAATACTTTTTTCGTGTTTTTAATGGGTGTAATAATGCTGTTGGAATGCGTAATCATTCATCGCTCTGAGCAACAGAGAAGTTTAAAAGGCGATTCTTGCAGCTCATTCACTGCCTGACTCCTTGATTGTAATCGTTGACATTCAAAAGCG
Organism: Dolomedes plantarius; assembly: GCA_907164885.2. Classification (NCBI taxonomy): domain Eukaryota; kingdom Metazoa; phylum Arthropoda; class Arachnida; order Araneae; family Dolomedidae; genus Dolomedes; species Dolomedes plantarius. The sequence continues at coordinate 47,861,923 of OU015490.1, forward strand.
CCTATTGTCAGCAGAACAATATGCGCCAGAACTGGGAATTTTTTTCCCCCTAAACGCTTTTCTTTGTTGCTGTGATTTATAATCATCAATGAATTAGTTTAAAAGAATGTATGAGATTTTTTTTTTTAATGAGTGAAGGCTGTCTAAAAGAATGTAACAGAAAAAAAAATCGTCAATTTAATTTTAACTTTCGATATGGCATTTAAAATAGCAGAACAGTTCTTAAATACATTCAACCCTTCAACACCTGTTACAATATTCATAATATACATAAAAATAAAACAAAATTATTGTCTTTTAAGATAGACTATTGAGATGTGTGTAGACCATAAACATTGACGACGGACCAGTTGTTAGCAATTAACAACGATTTTTATTGCTCATATCAAGGTGAATGGGGAAATTTCCCACTCGTGGAATCACATCCACACAAAGCAACGTTTAGGTTACAACTGAAGAATTTTTGTCCACGTCATATCAGACGCCGCCTAGCGCATGCGTTCAGACAATTATCTTAGTTTATCTTTTGTTTTATTGCATGAGTATTTCTGTTGATAATTGGTGACTTTAGTTAGGGTTTGCAACGTTGACACTACGTTTTTTGAACTCGTTTGAAAAGTGATTCATTAATGATCTTTTCTAAGTTAATTTGTGCATAATTTTAATATGGTTATTAAATACTTTAAAAGAAATAAAATTGAAAAATAATTTTAAATTATAATTTAAGGAGCATTCCAAAAGAAGTACCATTTAACGCATTTAATCATTACTTTACTTTAAAGGACAAAAATCTTAAATTAATTTAAAATTCTATTTAAAGAAGCATTCCAAAAGGAATATTATTTAAAGTATTTAATCGTTACTTTACTTTAAAAGACAAAAGTTTAAAAAGAACTTAAAATTCTATTGAAAGAAGCATTCCAAAAGGAGTATCATTTACCGTATTTAATTGTTACTTTACTCTATAAGACAAAAATTGAAAAATAAATGAAAAATGCTATGTGAAAGAGCATTCTAAAAGGAGTATCATTTGAAGTAAAGTAACGACAGATTCATAATGCAAAATGGACTTTACGCAAATTTATAAAAAAATAAATATGAAATTCAGTTTTGTTTTTTCATTAAAACTATAGGATAATATTCCTTTTCTTTAAAAAAAAACTCGAATTGGAAGATGCAAATTTCCGTTTCAAAAATTGTTTGTTATAATATGCCTAGAGTGTTTTCTACTGATTTTCATTGAAATTTCTTCTCATATAGAAATTATAGATGCTAATAATTTAGCTATCTTTGGTTTGAAAATCAAAAAAACTGAGGGTGTTGGTAATTGTTGATATTCATTAGCAATTTGTAGTTGTTTATATTTATAATAATTCTTGGTGAAGGTCAGATGCATTTGTGGGTAATCTTTTTTTTTTAATCAGACACTTCAAGATTTGGCAAGAAATTGTTCAAAAAGTGATAAAATCATGAACAGGAGCTAATCGGATTTACAACTCAAAAATAAAACACAAGCATGAAGTCAGCTATGTATGTTATCTAAAGTTCCCATGTTAATTATTCTAACTTAATATTAATCATTCTTACTTAAATCATTCTTATTTTGAACCATTCTTACTTAAAGAGAGTAGGATTTTCTTTTTTAGAATACATAAGACTAAATATTAATAACGTGAATTACTCTGACTCCAAATCGTCTACATATATCATCCAGGAGTAGTTTCCTGTAGTACCTGCTTAATTTTAAAATGATTTGCTGCACTTTTCGAGAACAAGTTTATAAAGTAAGCCCTCTTTTTCAATTATAAATGCTTTAATACAAGCATGTGTTTATTTTACGACAGTGAAAAACACACAGTACACGCAACACCTTTATGAGTGTAAATTGAAAGAGTAAAATCGATTTTCCCTTTTTTTCCCCCAAGCTTTTAAATGCACTTATTCCTGGAATCCTTCATCCAAAAAATTAACGATCCTTCCTTAACAAGAGCCCCTTTTTAAACAGGGAAGAAAAAGCTCCGGTATCAAAAACTTCGTAATCGTTAATTTCATCAGCCGTCTAAACTTGTCAAACTAAGTTTAAAAACTTGTTCCTTAACTCGGTGTCGTAAGAACATCTCTGCTACACACACAGCATCGGACGTACGGTTGCCCTTCACGGAAGCATGCAGTGAGAACTCGCGGTGTCATTGACCTTGAAACGAACTTGGATGTTCTTCCGCTCGTTTTCCAGTCGGCATTACGGTTTTATTCGCTAAGAATAAATTGACATTTTTGCTATTTATTTCGCAGTTATTATTGTCTTTAAAAACATCACAATTTTGAGTTCATTAAAAAAAAAAAAAAAAAAAAGAATCTCTGGGCTAAAGTTTACGTTCCTTATCGCTGTCATTAAGCTATGTTCGACGGCATCCGAGTTGAGGTGTCATTGGCCTTTTTCCCTTTCGAGAGATTTTGAGGTATTTTGAATTTTTGAAAATAAATGCTTTCAGGCGTGCAGTGAATCATTATTAAATGTTTGTTTAATTAGGATTTTGGGAATTGTATGTACATAAATAAAAACATTCTGCCCTTTTGGAAAACATTCGTCTTTTATCGGAGGTCATTGACCTCGACGAACAGAATGGGAGAAAGGATCATCATTCTTATCTGAAGCGACTTGTTTTAGCCGGAATGAATAATACGAAGCTTAAATATTTTATTTCCGCACTTTAAGCGAATAAATTGTGATTCAGATACATTTTGCACACTTTAAATTCCTTACAAACAGTTAGAATATATTCAAGAGGATGACTTTATGAGGAATGATGATGTTAAGCTCTTAGAAAAATACTGTCAGACAAAATAATCTCAAGAAATGGTAAGCGTTTGCCATTTTTTTTTTTCGAAAAACATGTGTTTCTTGGATAAACTCTAAAACACAAAGAAAGCATGTTACGGAAATTTACATAATTCAGGAAATGTCCAATTGTAGGATGAGATATTATTTTGAATTCCCACCTTCTATCAGTCTACTGTAAACCGTGAATATTACTGAAAAAGAAAAGTTGCCTAATTTGGTAGTCCGTATCTTTTTGGCTATCTACTGACAAAGATGTATTTATCATACATGTCACTTTGAAGTTATTTCTTCATGCAAATTTAAAAATAAAGGAGTTACATTTGAAAAAAATCGAAATTATACTTTTGATGTTGAATGAAGAAGAAGGAGTAGATAAGTTAAATATTTTAACAATCAAATTATAATTTTGATGTTGAGTGAAAAAAAAGGAATAAATAAGTTAAATTTTTTTGACAATCGAAATCATGCTTTTGATGTTGAGTGAAAAAAAAAAAAGAATAAATAAGTTACATTTCTAACAATCGAAACCATGCTTTTGATGTTGAGGGAAATAAAAAAGGAATAAATGAGTTACATTTTTTTAGCAATCGAAATCATACTTTTGATGTTGGATGAAAAAGGGAAAAAAAACAATTTTTCATGTACATTGTATTATTTCAGTTTAAATCTAGAAGTAAATGAATATTTACATGGATACGCATACTCTCAAATGATGTAAATAATGTAAATTCTCCTTTTTTAAAAATACGAACTTCCAAAATGCGAAATACAAAACAGTAAACTTAAAGCAAATAAAAATATTTACGATACATTTACACTACCAGTCTAAATTAAAATAAATACCAATAAACTGTTGTTTTTTTTGTTGTTGTTTTTTTTTTTTTGGGGGGGGGGGGTAGTAGCAAACATTCTGTCAAATCTACCTTCAGGAATATTTAAGGCTCTCTATCTAGTTAAAAAAGAATCATTTAGTCAAAGGTAATAAAAAACGAGTAAAAAACGCTATATTTATAAAAACTTTGTGCTATGAAAATTTGCTTATTATCCAATATTTCAAATGTCCAAACACTGAATTTATGACATTGGATAATAAACAAACATTGTGCTATGAAAGTTTGTTTATTGTCCAATGCCATCAAGTCATCTATATTATAATGACGACATATTTTATTAAACCTTTTTATTCATTAATAAAATTTTATTCATTAAACAAAGATATAAAGTAATAAATTAAGTTTTTTTCATTCTTTCTTATTATAAATCTTTTCTTATTATAAATTATTATAAAGTCGATTCAATAGTGTGACTGTCTAATTCAGTTCTATTGTTTTCGTGCTCGACTTATTAAAAAACTGCATTATTTAGTTTAATTCATTTAATTTCCTTTGCTCTATTACAACTATCCAGTACGAGTATTACAAAAAAAAAAAAGTTTCATTTTTTATCTATTATTGAAAATTGGAAAAATTATGAACCATTTATTGTTTAACTCTATATAATACAGTGCAATTAATATTGCATGAACAATTAATTAAAAATAAGTAATTTGAAAACAAAGATATAAAGCAATAAATGAAGTTTTTTTCATTCCTTCTTATTATAAATCTGAACGATTTTGGAGCCAGCCATGTTTAATCATATCCAAAGTACCATAAGGGATTCTAGATATTCTATACTAGAATGTGTTATAAAGAATAAAGAGCAAATTTTGCTTTAAACACAAAGACATGTAAAAACTGCTGCATAACATGTAGTTTGCTCCCATTTTGAATGTAGAATAAAATTTTCTTTAAAAAGTTGTATATTAATTTCTCCTTGTTCTTTACATTGTTTTATGCTTTTGTACTAACAAACCACCAATATAACTAACTGGCTTTCAATAATACTTATTCCATATTATGTAAAAATAATAGCGGTTTATCGAAATTACACTTTTGATAGAGGGAAAAAAAGGGAATAAAAAAGTTACATTTTTTAACAATCGAAATTATTCTTTCGATGTTCAGAGAGGAAAAAAAAGGAATTAATAAGCTAATTCAGAAAAGATAATTACAGGAGTGATCAATGGAAAAGTTAAGTTGTCATTGTTTAAGTATAACCACAGATGCTTCAGGAATAAATAAAATGCTTCATCAATTAGATATTTCAAAAGGATACATACCCCACTATGTATTCTTCAGAAATTTTCAAGTTGCACATCTTAAACATATTCCAGTACCACATAAAAATATATTTTATTTGATTTGCTAGGCATTTATTGTCATAGACTAGTAATTAAAAAATTTCATTACTTCGCACACATAAGTGCAGAGGTAATAAAGAATTTTGATTTCTATGAAAATATCAATTTATAACAGCACTTTTCTGATCGATATTGAGTGTAACTTTCAGCTGAAGCTGTTTCAAACTCAAAATTGTGTTGATTTATAGCTGTTAAATTTATAAATTAACTGTATTTATTATCATATATTTGTTTCTGATACTAAAATTAAGTACTTTTCAAGTATTTATTGACAGCTTCTTTGTATAAAGCTGTCACCCCGTTTCTGTTGAGTTAAGTTTGGGCTATTTTTCATTATTTATTCGTAGTCATTTTGAATTCGTTGTCATTTATAGTTTAACTATTTTAAACTAAGCTACAACATAACTGATGTCTGAATTTAAATAGAAAGTAATAATTTCCTTTGATTTAAAATTCAAAAATAAATAACTGTCATCCATTTTTTTGTCAGTATAAAGTTTTAAATTTTAAGAAATAAGGTAATTTTTCTAACTCAAATACATTCCCCCTTTAAGTAAAAATTAAACTGCTGTCTTTAAATGCATTTTTCTGAAAGGGCATTTTAATCACAATAAACTTATAAATGTATTTACTTTTAGCGCAGATAAGGAATATAAATTGGGAAGAAAATTATTCTGCGTGAATTTTTAAAGAAGATCAATAACTTGTTAAAATTCAACGAGTGTGGGAATTTTTTATTTTACTTTTCCTTTACAGCATTAGCGCATTTCACCAGTAATTTATGTCATGCTAAGAGTAAATGTCGGTAACATTTTACTTAAAATCGTAAATTTCTCAGAGCTTATTTCAAAATGAAATAAAATTTATACAAAATTAACTGTAATAATTAACAGTCAAATTACTGTTAACAGTCAAATCTCTAGAAGTCCATCGGAAACACTCGTTTTCAACACTTTCACGCTCATACAAACCACAAATAAACTTCTGATTTTGACGTTTAAAGTAATAATTATAATTATATATAATTATATAAATTCCTCTCGCTTGATAAGAAGGATAGTAAGTAACCTGTATCATAGCATCTATGAAAATTAACGAGATATCATGAAAACTGCGCAGAATCGGGTGCAAAAACTTATCCCAGAATGCAATTGGCGAAGCTCTCCGTTTGTATACTAAGATTAGTTTTTCTCTACTGTGGTAGCGTGGCCGAGTGGTCTAAGGCGCTGGTTTTAGGCACCAGTCTCTCTGAGGCGTGGGTTCGAATCCCACCGCTGCCAAGGCTCTTTTTGGATTATTAAAAATCTGATAAATATATTTTTGACGTCAACGTTGATTCTCTTTTGCAAATTTCGACTGATTTCGGAGTTTCATGTAATTTTTATTTTATTTTTTCCAAAGATTTTATTTCTTGAATGTTTATTTTCTTTATAATCTGTAAGTCGCAGTTAATTATTTCTCGTAATATATATTTGGTTTAAAAAATATTATTTGTTTTATAAATAATTAAAACAAATCAAGGAATTAATTTTATCTGTCCGCATTTTGTTTACAAATATTAAAAAATAATTATATAATTCGATTTGAGAGGCAATTTTGATAACATTTATAAAATGATATATAAAGTATATTTAAGATAGTTTAAAATGTCATTAAAATTGTTTTTTTTTTTAAGTACATTTTTGTCGTGTTACTTTTATAATACCAAAGTGCCCGAGAAAAATTCATATCTAAAATTTTATCATCATCATCATCATCATTATTATTATTATTTTTACTATTATGATTTTATTTCATTCACACATTTTATATTTAGTTATTATTTTAATGGATATAAAAAGAAATAGATAGATGATATTAAAAATCTCAAAGGCTCTTAGCTTAATACGTAGAATAATGATTACAGATTAAAATTTTTGCTTTTTATCTTCATTTGCAAACAACATATATGGATATGAAAATTTAATTAGTTCAACCTTCAAAAATAATTAAATTTTTAAACTTAAGTTAGTTCAATTATTAATATTTATTTCGTTTTAATTTTTTGGCTGGTATAGTTAACTATACTTTTCTAATTATAAAAAGAAAAATATTATTAAGGAAATTCAGAAAAATCAAAATATCATAATAATAAAATAATCTATATATATAAAACAGTTCCGTAACTGACTGACTCAGTGACTGACTGATTGACTGACTGACATACAACGCACAGACCAAACCGCTGGACCTACAGGGCTGAAATTTTGCATGGCGATTCTTCTTATAGTGTAGGGGTGCACTAAGAAAGATTTTTAAAAAATTCTTCTTAGATTTTTTAAAATTAAATTTTTAAGGTGTTTTAGTAACTTTTTTAAGTTTGCATTTAAAATAATAATTTGACGGTTATGAAATTTATATCACGAGAAAGATCATAAAAATTCCTTTAAATTGAAATCTTTTTCGAATGTTTACCTCCATTTTCTGATTTTTGGTGAATTTTTAAAGATTAAATTTTAGAATTTAATTTATTAAATGCTGATCGCGTGGTTTCTTTTTCTGGTACTTTAAATAAAATTATCGTCACGTCCATAACAATGAAATAGACAAAAAAATACTTTTTCCCTTACTTATGCGGCAGACGATTGGACATTATCCAAAAAAATATTAAAATACACTAAAAGATATGATCCTCAAACTTTGGTTCACTGCCCTGCACTGGTCTCAGGACACTTCTGGGAAAAATACTGGAGAGCTCGGCACAAGATGAATGATTTATAGACTTACTGTAGTTCAGTTTTGTTACTTGTTCTTATTCTATTGTGTTTTTCTGTCTACAGTTGTCTTATATTCTGCCATCAGAAAAAAAAATGATCCTCAAACTGTACTATATTAACTGTACTTCATTCTTTAGTATGTCCTATTAGATTTAATTTGAATTATTTCTTCTACATTATTTTGTCTATAAAATATCTCTTATAATTTTTTATAAATATATTTTTTTTTACATCAATTGTATACATTGATCGTCGTATTTATTATGCATATATATATATATATATATATATATATATATATATATATATATATATATATATTTGGCATTAATTGCATACATTGACCGTTGTATTTAATTTGAATGTACCCCGTAGCGAAGTGCGGGTTTTCAGCTAGTATATATATATATATATATATATATATATATATATATATATATATATATATATATATATATATATACATAACAGATTCTAATTTAATGCCAGTATAATTGAATTAGATTATAAATTTAAAATAAATTAATATGAAAGCTGTAGATTGGTATATTTTACGTGATAAAGAATGCTATTAATAGTAATGCTATTTTTGCTACATCAATTGATATGTATAAAATTTACTCTTATAATTACATAAATAATCTTACATCTATAATCATAATTTCAAAAGTTTAATTATTTTTAATTGTTGAAAGCAATTTTTACAAATACTAAGTATTTTGAAACATTTTAAAACTGGTTTTACTGATATTATGCGAAAGCCGCTAAGTTTTTATATTTGCTATGATCTCGTGCTGCTATTTACCCATGTGTACACTGCGGAATGGATATTGTTTTTGCACGCGAAATTGCTTGGATATGAAAAACAAAACAAAACACAATAATATCGGGAAATATAAATTAAAATGTAATATTAATCTACGAGCTTTGAACGCATTTATAAAAACGAACTTTTAAATTAGATAAATTATTTTCCAGTTTGAAATTCTTTCCTCAAAACTCTTATGATTTTTTTTCATAAAACAAACAAATAAAGCCCTTTCCATTTTTTTATTTTTTTTTAATACGAATACTCGATTAAAATTCCTTCTAAAAACAGAAACGGAATAAAATATACTGAAGTTATGTTTTGATATTTTTTTAAAACTTTTTATTCTATAAAAATTCATGAAATTTCTTTAAAAAAGGTTTTAACAATTTTTCTCGTATCTATGATGCGTATTATTCTATTAGATTAATTTTTATAAATTACTGTTTTACTATTATCAGGGTTTCCCAAACTTTTCCAGTGATTGAACACTCCGTAAATCCTGAAATTTTAACGGAACACCTTGTTTATTTTGTAACATAATCAATAAAATTTTTTAAAATGAGAAAAAAAAACATTAATTATTTATTTAAAATTTAGAAATTATGCATGAATACTTATTTTTAAGACATTTTTGAGCATTTATCGGTCAAACATATTTGAATTTCTTATAGCCGTTGCAGCATATAAAACAATTCCAGGTTTTCACGGAACACCTATAAACTTTCAGGGGAACACCAGTGTTTCTCGGAACATAGTTTGGGAACCCTGACTTAGAAGATAAAAATTTGTTTTTATAAATATAAACCTGTCACTGACAAGCACAAAGTTTTATATTATAATTATTTCTTAAAATTAATTATATATATATTTTTGAGAGCTACTTAAAAACTCTGCACTGTTCAAGGTGTTACATTTTTATTATTTATCTCAAAGAATTAAGAAATATTTTGCTTGTTGCTGAGAAATTAGTTCTTTGTCAATTGTACTGTGTTGCGTTGAATTTTTTTTTCACGCATAGTATGGTATTTTATAGTTTACAATTACAAATTTTTATCTTTAATTCAAAATTTGGGCATTTTTATACATTGTGAGGTACATTTGGTTAACGCGGTAAATCGGCTGACGTTGAAAATATTTTTACTCCAAGAAGAGGAAAATTCCCCATAGCTTAGTATGAAATACCTAATAGAAAATGATGCATTAAGGCGACGCATCAGTTGACCCCGCAACTCTCTAATCTCCATGTTAAGCTATGGGGAATTTTCCTCTCAGTACCTTTCTGATCTCAGATTAGCATTGCATATATTTGAATTATTCTTTGTGCATTATAAAACATATCTTTAAATGAAATGAGTGTGTTTTTCAAAAATCCTTTTATTTTAATTTAATGTTTAATTTTTTGGCTATAGACAACAACAATAATGCCCTTTTCTAAAGTTAACTGCCGAAAAATGTACAGCGCGATCTTAAATGAAACAACTATTTACAAATATATATATATATATATATATATATATATATATATATATATATACATTCACCAGTCTTTTATATAGAGTAAATACTGAACAGAAGACTTCCCATAATATATATTTAGGGGTGAAAATCTGCGATGTAAATTCACGCAAGTCTTAAACATTGACTAAAATTCAATTATTAAAAAAAAAAAAAAAACTATCATCTTACAAACCCATAGCTAAATACAGCCATATTCCCATAGCTTAAAATTAGGGTTGAAGATTTGCATTGTAAATTCGTGCACCGCCTTAAATGGCGGTTCTTATTCAATTAAATATGTCTAAAAAAACTATTATCTTACAAGCAAATTCTTTCCCGACTCGAGAAACGAAATGACTTTCTACAAATCACGATTTTAAAAACAAATTACATCACATCTTACGTTATTAAGGTAAATGAGTCAAGTTGTCAAAGTCAGACGATGTTTTATTATTTATTGCGACCTACATTCGCAAAACAGAAGAGTTTATTTTCATACTAAATGAGTTTTTTTTTCTCTCCACCTAGGGGTAAAAGGTGGCAACAGTTCTGAAAACGAAAGTATAAAAGAAAGAGGAAAAAAAAAAAGAACGATTTTACAGAGGTTGGAGTTTAATGCTGAGAATTTTATTTACTGGGTAATTGCTTACTAGTTATGAAAGAATATTATGGAATTGTATTAAAATAGTTAGAAATTCTCAACTTAAGCTGAGCGAAACCTTTTTGGGACTTAACTATGTGTGTAGTTTCGTTTTTTAGGCTTATAAAATGTATGTAAAAAAAGAAAAAAACTGGTACATGTTTTAATTATCAATTGTGTTTTGCATTCCCGATTATTCTGAACTGTTTGATCTCGCTGAAAGATATTTAACTGTGTCAGCCTGTCAGCTTGCCAAAATTGGGAGCATTAAGGCCAAAATTTCCGCAAATATACTGAATATTTTTAGATTTGATTATATGAAAAAAAATATCTTGTTCGTAAGAAATAAACAATTAGAGAATTGGCAACAATCTTAATGCTATTCCTTTTTAAAAATTTGACAGTTTCACATTTGCATCTTATGTAGCCAGTAATTACACAGAAGTTAAAACATGAAATTTGGTCATGTGACATGGTGAACCAATCCAAATTTTTAGTTTTTTTTCTAATTCCAAGCTTCTGGAGTAAAAAAATAAAAGGCAAGTAAGATAAGGATTTAAATATCTAACATAAAATTGCTCCACTTTACTTTAACCCTATTTTTACTTTAAGCAAGTATCATTGGGAAGAAAAGGGAATTGTTAACTCACGTAAAAAGTCATAGCTGGAAACTTAGCTGTAAATATAGAAGAAAAGGTAAAACTAAACTAGCCCAGAAATTGCAGTATTTACAAAATACAGCTACAATCCCTTATGCCTACTATATATATATATATATATATATATATATATATATATATATATATATATATATATATATATTTTCCCTTTCTTACTTAAAAAGAATCAAAACAAAAGCAGTTTCCTTTGAAAAAGCATTTCCCCCAAAATATGTTAAGTACATAACATTAATATCACTGAATATAGTGAATCAGTTTAGTGTAAGAAATATGCTTGTAGTATGTTATATATATATATATATATATATATATATATATATATATATATATATATATATATAATGTTTTCATATATCTTTTAAAAGGTTTGTTTAACACGGCGGAAAGAACAGCTTTTAAAGTTGACTATCAAATTTGGCAAATAGCAAAATGCTATATTTTTCTGCTCTTTACGACATAAATGGCTTTTTCATTACTTTCGTGTCCGATGCATTAAGGTGTGCCCGTGCCATTTTTTTTTGTATTACCACACCCTGTATTTTACGCTTATATGCCTCTCTCTCATCAGTTTTTTATGTCTATGTTTTTCTTTTTTCGCGCCAGTAATTATAAGTTCTTGTGCAATAAATCCATTGTTGGCGAGAAAAATGGGAAGTACGCGGAAAGAGGGAATGAATGAAAGGGAACCGGCGATCATCAACCTGTTTCGATGATGTTCCTCGCACCTGCTCGCCATTGAAGTGAGAATAAGTAGAGGCCCATTCCCTCTTAATCAATAGAGGCAAATCGGTCGAATCTAAGCAGGAAATCATATTTTCCCTTTTTATTCCGGCGTTCCTCCCTAATAAATGGTTTTCGTAACAAACTACATGCAAACAACGCTATGCAACAACAACTTTGTGGGGAGAGTCCAGAAACATTAAATAATAGCTGTTTTGTTGTATTTAGGCTTCTTATTGGGAGATTCAAGCGGGACTTTGAATTTTTTTTTTCGCGGTATTTTAATGAAGAGGCTAGCGGGCCAGAGATCTGAACGTCCCTGGTTCGTTGCTCGTCGCTTCAGATCATCCGCTGTGTTCACTAATGGTGGCCGGGGCACGTAAAATTGGTCGTGGCTGCCATGTCCTCCAAGTTCTCAAATTTACCACTGGAGGTGCAGGGTCAAGTGTTCTGGTCTTCTGAAAGATGGTTAAAAAATTTATAAAATTTGTACAAAGAGAAATTTCCTATGTAATTAAATTTCCTGTATACATTTACAAATAAATGCCGCTCACGAAGACATCTGCTCGGCAATTACATAATTTTATTTATAATACAATTAATAAAAATCATAATATTTCATAAATTTAACTTGCCAACATTTCTATTAACAAAAAAAAAATCCATTGTGTTTTTCATTCATTGTCATTTCCGAACATTTTTTTTCCCCACCAATTAGAATTTGAAAAATTGCTTAAAATACAGGTTTTCCGGGCTAAAGGTATCCAAAAGTTATGGCTTATTTTTACGGAACTACCCATTACAATTTAAAAAAAAAATTATTTAAATAGAAAGAACATCTCACCAAGTTTTGATATCAATCATAGATTTCGATATTAGTATCATAGATTTCGATGTGTGTACCTTTTGTAGTACGACAAACGTCTAAATGGTAATCCAGTTCTCTCCAAGTGTTTCGTAGCATATCAGGAGTTATTACACGAATTGCTTGAATGATAGGCTTCTTCAACTCATTCACAGTTTCATATTTTTTGTTTATACACAACGGATTTAATGAATCCCCAAGCAAAAAAGTCTAATAACTCCTGATATGCTACGAAACACTTGCAGAGAACTGGATTACCATTTAGACGTTAGTCGTGCTACAAAAGGTGCACGCATCGAAATATATGATACTATGATATAAATCTATGATTGATATTAAAACTTGGTGAGATGTTCTTGCTATTTAAATAATTTTTTTTTAAAATTCTAATGGGTAGTTCCGTAAAAATAAGTCATGACTTTTGGATACCTTTAGCCCGGACACCCTGTATTATGAAAGGAATTTACAAGCATTGATGATTAATATTTATTTAATTTTCAAAATAATCAGTAATTTAGTTTTTCGCTTTGCCATCTATCATATTTGATTGCAGTCGGCAGAAGTTTTCCGTAAAACAATATGGCCCTCACCGCATTTCTAGTTGTGCGGGCTTGATTTAAAATACAGTTATTCCAATCAAAGTGTGCCCATGTTAATTTCTATTAATCTTTTCTGCAAATCAGAACTAAGCTCTACAAAAATTGAAACTATTTATCAAAATTATGATATCGCTATATCCTTTGATACTGATTAAAATGATCGTTGCCAAGGACAATACAAATGTTTGTTGCAGACATATTAAAAAAAAAGTCTTCTATTTCCTTTGCATATGAAAAAAAAAATCTCTCTGAGAAATCCATTGTAGATGCTATTTCTTGTCGGTCAGATCTGGCCTGATAGAAATGATTAATTGCACGGCATCCATATCTATTTGGTGAATGGAGAAGCATGATTGATGATACAATCCATCTCTTTTGTGTCCGGCGCGGGTTATTGTTGCATCTCTTTTTAATAATGTTGTTTATTTTATTAAATTACCGAGGTCCTTTTGTGAAATTAATTTACTATCAATATTCATTTCGTTTAGCTACTGGCTGCATTTTCAAAAACATTTCTTACCATTTAGAAAGAATAAGTATAAAAACGCCCACAAAGTATTAAAACATACTTTTCTAATGCCTTACAGGGATATTTTGGAAAATATAAGGAGAATTGTCTCTGAAATCAATGACTTTGTATAAGCAGACGAATGAAAGGTAAAAGTTTAGAATGAGCAGCTTAATATGGGATATAGAATGACATTTTTCAGCGTCATCATTCAATAAACTAGTTTTCTAAGTTTCTGTGGCATAATTCCAAATTCTAGCATCACTGATTTCACATCTTAACTGAGTCGAGATGTAATTCAGCAAAATTTCGGTTTCAAAAGAATTCAAGCAACGTTTTTGAAGAAACATGCAAAAAATATTTTATTTCGTAATATTGTTTGGAGACACGAGGTTCATGAATCGATCCAATAATCGTTTGGCCGTGTTGAGTTGAATTAAGGCTGAAGTAAACGTACATTTAATTTGCATGATCTAAAATGTTGAATTGTGATTATTCGCAAGTTTCAATTGTCATAAATTGGATCATCTTGATTCAGTTGACGGCGGTTGTATTAAAATTCCCGCAAGATAATTTTTTCCAAATACAGCGAGATTGTGAGCAAAGATGATATACATGAGAGAGTAAACCTACGCTTAGATTAAACTTACTGCCATTTATCTAAGCATCGATTGCTAAAATCTCAGAGTCTATGTAAGTATTTATCAGGGGTGAGTAAACTGCGACTCTTTGTCACTTTCTTTGTGGCTCTTTTCACTTTTTTGTTGCTCATGGTTCAACAATGGTCAATTTCTCAAATAATTTATGCAAGAATGTCTTATAAATTGTTCACTGAATTTTTTTTAATGAATTTTCTAAGCTCGCACTTTTTTCTATAGATGTAATTAATATTTAATCAAAATTTTACAAACGCCAACAACTTAATAAAAGCATCAAATATCATAGAATAATTTGTTTAATAAAGGTTATAAAGTCACTTATGGTATTTTGCCCTTATCCCATTTTCTAATTCCCCCAAGTAGTGTCAGACATTTTATTCTTAAATAACTAATTGGTGGATTTTTAAACTTTTTAAACTTTTAACGTAGGATTACGTTTCTCCATAACGGTCCTCTGGAAAGCAAAATTTATGACGCTAATAGCCGTCGTCGCGAGTTATAAATCAAGAGTGGCAGAGTAGACATATGTAACTTATTTTTCTTATCATCGACCTATTCTGCATAGGGTTATCACTCATCTTTCTCTTTGTATGTAGGAATTTTATTGTAAAAAAAAGAGGTAAGCAACGATAAGTAATCCTACGTTAATAATCCGCGGTAGTTCCGTTAGAAAAGACTACCTGATTTTTTTTTTTTTTTTTTTTTTTTTTTTAATGAAAACAGGGAGTTTGAAAATTTTCGTTATAATTATTTGGTGGGTACTAAAGTCGCTATCACACAAAGTTGTTTTCCCCGTTCTATTTTTTTTTATAACGCGGTATTGTTTTGCCTGAAAATCATCCTTTAGGGCCTGTTCACACAGAATCCGTCAGCGTCACAGTTACTCGTACTGAAATATATTTAACCAATTACAATGCTCCAAACGATTCGCCACTAAATTGTTAAGGTCCGTGATTGGTTTATAATATGTCAATATCAGCAACTCTGACGCTGACGGATTCTATGTGAACAGGCCCTTATTCTATTCGAGTTCCCTCTAGTAATTAATGTCTACTATTTTATTTTTAAATGACCAACGGGAGAATTTTTAGGCGTCTGAAAGTTTTTTCATGAAAACATGAAGTTCAAAAATTTTCTCTGTAATCGTTTGGTGGGAGCTAAAATCGTTTTCATCATTCCGTCCGTTTTTTTTTATGATGAAACTGTTTTTGTCTGCAAACCATCCAAAACTCTTTGCGCGTAACACTTTATAACACACGTAGAGAAAATCTCTTCTCGTCTTAAGGCTTTATTTTTTGCAAGCAGTTGGTTGCTTTTGCATGACCTAAAAAAGCCGTTTGCTGTCATTCTTCTTTTTGTGAATTCCAAATGAAGGAGAGAGAAAGAGAGAGAGAGAGAAAGTATGTCCTGGACGTGATCTTCTCGCAGTTGTTACTGAGTGCGCACTTATTTGAGTGCCCGCCGAAGTGCTTACCTGTTTACGAGGTTGCCGAGTGTGTTTTTTGATTATTCAGGTTGAGCTCCGCTGCTGGGTACTTTGTAGCTGTTATTACAGGCGTAATAAGCGTTTATTGCCTTTGTCTCGGCGCACTAAATCGCGCGGTTTCCCCCTCCCCCCTCAACTCTTTTTTTTTTTTGAAATCGTTGATTTATTAACTCGTTCTGGAAAAACGTGGGAAAAGCACAAGAAAAGGAGTGCGTAGCATGATTAATCGAATGGAATCGGTTGAAACGCCTCGAAATTTTATTGAAAAATCTTCGAACGAGTTTGGGGAACATAGTAAGAACATTTGCGCGCGAATTAATCAAAAAACGCTTTATCCTGGGATCTAATGAGTTTGGGAAAAATGGTTGCATTTATTGACTAGACACTGAAACAGCGAAATTTGAATAGCTCAAGGCTGCTGATACTGGATTCGCTCGGTGCAATGTTAATGTATGGAGAAAATACTTCTACTGAGTGTCGACTAGGATTTAAAGATTTTTTTTTAAAATTTGTACTATCTAATAGAGAAATAAATGCTTTCGTCCACCAAAGGAAATTGCCGTATTTTTCGGACCATAAGACCTTTTTACATAAAAATTTTTACTTAAAATTGGGGTGCGTCTTATGGTTCATTAGACGCACGAAGATAACATTAAAATAGAATGAATATTTTGTTTATATATATATATGTGTGTGTGTGTGTGTGTGTGTGTGTGTGTGTGTGTGTATTATCTTTATTAAGTAAGAAATTAAAAATATCTTTATATACCTAACAAAATTTAAAAATATTATTTGCCTTTCTTTTAAAAAAGGAAAAAAGAAAAACTCGAGTCAACAATTTCTTTCTGTTACGGAGCATAATTTAAAAAAAAATCTTTAAAGCGACAATCGTTCAAAAATCGTTTATGCATAGATTAAAGCACCGCGCTGAGCGAATAGAACAGGGATACTGCCCAGCAACCTTGATCCCGTGGTCAAACACATCACGAAACAAACACTCTAATAGGTAAGTGAAATTGCTCAATTCTTTTTGCAATACATAATTACATTATTTGAAAAAAAACACATTAGTTGGATTTATTTAAAAATTCTGTGCAGCTGAAAGGGAAGTCGTACACCATTTATGAAATTTTCCATATACAGTGTACTCCCGATCATCCGGGTCAAATGGGAGGAATATGAGGAATCATCGAAAAACACGGATAATCCGATTTCAGTTAAGTTTTGCTGTACAGTAAAACCTGGTTTATCCGAACTAGCTGGGACCATAGACAATCCGGATTATCGAAAATCCGGATAATCCGGGTAATATGGGCAGTAATCAAAGCAAAATCCTTAACTAAGCAGACTTACCGTTTATTACGATAAAAAAAATCCCTACAGAATTACATAGTACTCTTTACAAGACATTAAAATATATATAAATAACTTTTCACATCATTTCTTAACAAAGAATTGGTAAGTCTAGTAAAGTTTTCTTAAACTCAACAAAAAGCATTTTATAACCATAATTTATTGTACAATCTCTGCAGGAACCCTACATTGAATCAAACTAAAAAGCGAATATTTGGCATACTTCTAGTTACGTTCTTGCTATCATAGTTAAAAAATATTATATAATGTGAACATTAAATAAAAATAATATCTGTAAATCTGATCAGAATTATCCGGAGATCCGGATAAACGAGGACCGGATAAACGAGGTTTTACTGTATTTTCAAAATTTATTATTACACTTGTTTTGTCTATTTTATTAGTTTAATTTATATATGAAATCCTTTCTTGTTCATTTGTTTCACTAAATATTTGATAAGTCATTTGATATCACTACAAATTTTCCAAACATGATATGATATCACTGTATTCATAATCTTTGGAAATTTAATAAGTGTTAATTAGTACATTATCTCATCCAAAATCTTCCCAATAAACAGAAGATCTGTTTTAATACCTTGTTTTTTAAATATGTTTATCGGAAGAAATTTGCATGCAGTTTTTAAATTTAACTATGCACATATTATTTGAGATAAAGATTTCAAATCATTTTTCTGTGCGGATAATCTGCAAATCCTTGTATTAAGGTCGGTGAAAAATAAACAACGCTACATGTTGATAATTCAGCAATTAACTGAATTGCTACGATTTGCAACATCTCGATATATGCCAGATTTGAATCACTTGTCAAAACAATTAATCAAAAAATAATTATTAAACCTATAAAAGCTATTTAAGCATTTAGAAATAATTATTAGTCTAATAATTGAAAAATGATATTTTTAATAAAAAATAATTAGAAAAATTCGTCTCTTCTAGCGAAACTACCGCGGGTTATTAACGTAGGATTACTCATCGTTGCTTATCTCTTTTGTATGTATATATGCATATATGTGTTATGTATATATGTATCTATATATATGTACGTATGTATATATATATACACATATATTTATGTAAAAATTTTGACGCATTTTGGTACTTTTCTGTTTAACTGTTTACTGCTTGCCCAAGCGATACAGACTGGGTTTGTCGCGCTGCCAAACTTATAACTCGCGAGGTACGGACGGACGGTTTTTAGCGTGTGAAATTTTGCTTTCCGGAGGACCGTTATGGAGGAACGTAATCCTACGTTAACACTTAATTTGAGTGTTTTGTGGCGAATCCAAAAAATTCCCATCTCTGGAATTCGGAGTAAGAAAAAAAATGCTTATACAGCACTTGAGATTTGCAGTTCAGAAAATGCAGTACATTAATCTTGAAACCCTAGATCATAAAAGAAGCACTTTTTTTCGCCGTCAGAAAATGCTGAAAAGTTAAATATAACTGGAAAAGGGAAAAAAAAGGTCATCGTGTTTCGTGAATCCCACAGTTAATAAATTAATTAGAAAAGGAAAAGTTCGCCATGTTACAGTTAGTAAAAAAAAACTGGACATATTTCATATCATGCTTTGAAAATCTAAAAAAACATTCTCCTTTATCCAGAAAGTTTGAAAAAAATAATAAAGGGGGAATTCATCTTATTCAACAAAATCTAAAAAAAAAAAAAGAGTGGAGAATTCGACGTAATCCATTTCTTGTTGAATAATAATAATAATAATAATAATAATAAAAGAGGGATTTCCAAGCTCTAGGAAATCTAGTGTCTGAGAATTACAGGTTACGACGTTACTCCGTTAAAAGCACGTCTCATAACATCCTCTCACTGTATCCGTACTTGTAATCAAAGTGACGTATTGCCGTTGCCACTTTCGTCCTACGCAGAGTTGAACGCGCGCGCAGCTGTTGACTTAATTTACAGGCTCTCGAACTCCTACAAAAACGTCCGACGGCGCACTGGGATAAATGGAGAGTTAATTATCGTTGTAGATTCAAACTTTTATTTGCTCTCTCAATCAGAATGCAGTTAGTTCTGTTACCATTAATAAACAATGTCTGGTGCATCAGCCGACTTCGCGGGTGGTCTGCTCCAGTGTTAAGCGACGGGTCTTTCTTTAATCACAGGCTAGCGAATGAGTATTTTTTGAATTTTTTTTTTCCACATAAAAGTAGTTCTTTTTAAATAAAACGCGTGTAGATTTTAATAGTTTAAAATTTTCTGATCTTTTTTTTTTCACAAGGCATTAAATCATCGAGGTCTGTCCCTATTTTTTTTTTTTTTTTTTTTTTTTTTTTTTTTTTTTTTTTTGAGAAACTTAAAAAAAGAATTTTGAAAAATACCGCATTGCAATGAAATGTCAGTTTCATTCCAAAAGAGGAAAACAGAATCAAAAAATATTCAATTGCTAAAGTGTGATTAAAGACGTACTGAGCAGAAAATTCCCCATATCTTAACATAAGAATTGAAGATTTGAGAAGTCCGGTGGTGTATATTGAACTCTAAGTAAAGACCCGGGACAACCTAGTGGTTAACGTGTCAGCATTCGGAACGTAGGGTGCTCGGTTCGAACCCTGACAAGCGCTACTGGATGCTCTCGTGTCTAAGCCGGATGTGGGTACGTTAAATCTGTAGGCCATAAAGTCCCTCCGTGTGATTTGAAGGGGCGGGAGGAGGGTGCGCCCCTAGGGGTGCTCGGCCAAAATTTGGGTGGCACCGGGCAAAAAGTTGGTCTCCGAGTCTTTTGCTACCCAACAGCCGTTAGCTAAACAAAACTTAGCCTTACAGCCTGCAATGTACCTTGTTAGGATTTATCCGGCTAGGGAGGATTAGTAACAACAATTCTTAAGTAATTTCCACCCACACATTTTTTGGGGGAGGGGGGAATTCTTTTCAATGCATTTATGGTGAATTATTGTTATGTATAATTCTAGTCGGAAGCAAAATGAGTTTAGACAAGGAACATAACAAAAGAATGATTATATTGTTGATAAGATGAAACATAATAGAAAAGTAAAGCCTGCATTGGAAAAAGGAAAAAAAACACCAGGCAGAAATAGTTTGGGATTATTTAACGTTAAAAAAAATGTTGGCTTTTGATTCGAACATTCTCACGTGACACCGCAAACGCAATAATAATAAAACCTTCGTTATCTGTCATGAAATGCTTTGCTGGAGAAACCTTACACTTGTTGCGCCCTTGTTATTATATATATATATATATATATATATATATATACAGGGGAATCTCAATCGATCGTTCTCCGAATCACCGTATTTGTCATTCATTTTAGTTGGTCCCTTGAAAAACGATAGATTGAGATTCCACTATATATGTGTGTGTGTGTATACGTACAGTAAAACTTCTTTAAGGCAGCCAGTCCTGGTTCCTAAAAGAAGTGGCCATTTTCAGGGGTGGTCGGCTAGAGAAGTTTCACTGTATATATACATATATATATATATATATATATATATATATATATATATATATATATATATATATATATATATATATATATATATATATATATATATATATATTTATTTATTTATTTATTTATTTATATTAAGTAGTTAGATTCAAACTGGATCGCTGTTTTACTCGTAGGTTTATTAAATTATTTTATTCTATTTTAAGTGAGCAAATTTAAACATAATTGATACTTTGTACGGTTATTTTGTATATTTACACATATCGTGATCGAATACGTCAATTAGAAAGAAGCTTGTTACAGCAGAATACTTCCTGAACACGCCAACGTTCTCCCCCGCAAGTTCTACCTGCCCATCACGGCACTGTTACACATGCGAAAACAACCGTAACAATGCGATTCTCGCGGTTAAAGATCACTAAGTGGTGGGACCCCAACAATGAAACAGCGGCCAATTCCGGGGCTTTAAAAATCGTTTGGTTCTCGTTTGTTTATTCCATTGTTCGCGCGGGCATCTATGCTTATTATTTTACGGCATCGCGTATATTTTTATGCGACTGTCCCTTTCGTTATTCCATTGTGACGGGCGAAAAGAGAGCGGGAACTTTTTTCAATGGCGGCAGTGAATTTCAAGGTCGTAAGGAAGTGACGTCACTTGCCGGTTCAACGACCTCTCGGATACCTGCCTCGTAGCTAAACTCTGAGTGCAGGTATTTTGGGTGTTTTTTAAATCATTTGTTGTGTGATTCCGATACAGTGTTGCAGTTTTTTGCGGTTATATCGCGACAATAAACAGTTCTCACAGTGGATTATTTTTTTCTTAACTGTTTAAGTGCCTGTATGGTTAAAGCTCTCTAAACAATGAATGAGATTGTCGTCTTTGTGAAAGAGAAAGTTTTTAAAATATTGCTTAACCTTTTGTCAAGGAAAAATTTTTGTACCCAAAAGGCATTTTGTAATGTGGAAAGATTTCGGTTTAAAAAATGAACCATTTTAATTAAAAATTAATTTTTTAAATTAAATTAAGTTAACAAATAAGCTAGAAGCTTTTTTTCCCCCCAAATTTTGCTGTTTAAAAAAAGTTTCTTCTTTATTTAAATTTCAGTTATCAACTTTATATATATATATATATACAGTCGAACCTCCATATATCGAAGTAGGAAAATGCGCGAAAAAAATTCGATATATAGAAATTTCGATAAATAGAATTCAGCTTAGTCTTATCATAATTCTCCTTAAAAAAAATTAAAGCTAATTTTCGTATACGAAACTCCATTTCTAATTTATATGCGAATCCCATTAAATGAAAGTTAATAACTAAAAAATTAATTAATATAAAAGATTTATTGATTACTACATATCTTTAAAAAAACAATTCAGACAGTGGTTACAATGATCACAGTTACATTCTTTAAAAAAAACTACGAATATCTTGCTGAACAGTTAGTTTTGCGGAAAGTTCAAAGAAATGTTCGTATTTATTTCAGTCCACTAAAAACCTTATCAGGGACATTTTCCGCGAATTGAAGTCCACGACGTATTGTTTCAAATGCCAAAAATTGGGAGATTTTATTCTAAAGTGGAATAAAATCTCCCAATTTGTCTTGAAAAAAATTTCGATATATAGAGATTTTTTCGATATATAGAAACAATTTTTCTATGTAATGAACATGGAGATTTGCTAAGAGTTCGATATATAGAAAATTTCGATATAGGGAAGTTCGATATTTGGAGGTTCGACTGTATATATATATATATATATATATATATATATATATATATATATATATATATAAATCTACCTATCTATCTATTTATCTCTCTCTCTATATATATATATATATATATATACACACACACACACACACATATATATATATATATATATATATATATATATCATCACCTGAGTTCAGGAACTAGGTTACTCCAAAAAAAAATATCTTTGAGATATATGGCTATTTATTGCTAAATTACATAAGAATTGAATGCATTAGCTAGAAAACTCACTTTGCTGCTAACCTAATGCCATCTGTTGGCTGGTGTAATAATTAAACAAACAGAACGACGAGTATTTTCTCACTACAGGAAGTAGACATCTTGAGATCTTCAAGAACTTGAAGAATCGAGTTACCTTTTTCTTGTACGCAGGTGACGATATAAATAAATAAATAAATAAATATATATATTTGCTAGAGAAAATGGGAATTATCAATTAAATACTACTAATTTACGACGTATCGGAAAAGCGGCATCGCGGGGAAAATAGATAATAGGGTTGGATTTGATTGACAGCTTAACTCCACCCCAGCCTCTTCTTGGGTGCATACGTAAGACGACCTTCAGGCATGCACAGTATTCTAGAAGCTTGACACAAAGGGTTGAAAACGTCAGAGGCAATGTGATCACCGATTGAGTAAGCCGTGCCACGTGGCGGGCACGCGTTTTGGAAAGGGATGAGAATAAATTAAGGATATGGAGCTGAGTTTTAGAATTTGGATTAATGAATATATTTCAGAAGAATAATGGTTTGATGTTTGTTCCACTCGCCACATCTGATTGCATATAATAAAGAAGGTGGAGGATTTTCGGGAGCCGACTGCAGTTGTAAATTTAAGAGGAGTTCGGACTACATAATTAAAATTTGGGCATGAAGAACAAGTCCGACATATATATATATATATATATATATATATATATATATATATATATATATATATATACATAGAGAGAGAGAGGGCTAAATAGATAAGTTATAATATTGTCTCATTTTCAAACAATGCTTGAAAATGTTTTCTCTCTTTCGTCAAAAGTGAGACAGTGTTCTCTCTTTCGTTGAAAGTGAAACAGTTATCAGTGGCTTTGTTAAAGTTCACTCACTCCGAATGGCTTTCTTAACTCCAAGGAATCTAGAATACTGATGCTATCTAGTGATGAAATCCAACGCTCGTCACAAACTATCGTTAATTTTCTCGTCAGTGTCATCCATGCCTGCAGAAGGGAAAAAATGGACTGCAAATATTTCTTACATCACTGGGTTCATTCACCCTCTGATTCAAGCCCCCTTATCAGCCTCTTAGCTGCTGCACCCCATTTATTAAGCTCGGGGTGGGGGGGAGGGGAAAGGGAATCTTTGAAGTATTCAGGAGGCCCCGTTTCGGGGGGATTCTGCCAGTGTTTTAATGCTCTGTTGCAATCAGAGGCTCTGGGCAAGTACAAGGAGGGAGCTGAAGGGGAGGTCTTGATGCTTCTGGGGGCCCCTCTCGCCCTTTGACCTCCCGGCGACTTGCAGGATTTATTAAGGTTGATAGGTGGATGGGGCGGTGCAGGCGAAATGACTTATGTAATGGGAATTTGGCAACAAGTCCTTGAAATGGCGTATTTTCCCCCTGACACTCTAGAACTCTCTTTTCATACATGGCAACGAATGATTCAAATGTGTGTAATTTGGGGCCCTTATAGCATGGGCGTCTGCTGTATTCCTTTCAAACATGATGGAAAAAAAAAACAATTTTAAAAAAATTGGGAGGTCAAAGAACTGAGAGTTTCTTATTTTCTGCGATAAATTGTGTAAGCGTCTACATGAGACATTGAATAGTTACAAGATAAAAAGAACTTTTTATATACCATGTTTTTAAATTTTCTATTGAATCATATAAACTTGACAATTTTATGTATTAATAAATACGTTTATAAAATGTTTTGATGAATTATCCATCAACTTGAAAGAAAATGAAGTTAACTGGAAGTTAACTTGCGTTTAATTTTTCATTCCCGCCCCGGTCGATAGATGGCTGCACCATTCTACAAAACAAAATTAACTGAAAATGAATTCAATACTGCTTAAAGATGGCTAAAAGTATTAAATAATGCATTGTCATCGTGTTCTGAGCTATTCTAAAAGTTTCAAATGTCTAGCTAGTCGGGAAGTTAGTTAAAAATCGATTGGAAGATTTGTACCAGACAAACACACAAACACACAAACAAGAAAGCAAGATAATATAAACATGACAAAAATACGCAATATAAATTTTAAGCCCTGCTTTATACATTTAGTCAACATAAAAAAAGGGGTTTCCTAGGTGAATTTTTTGCTTAACGTCGTAAAATGATGCAGCTTGTTAAAAGCTTTGTAAACGAGTAGGAATTGCTGTGATATTTTTAGCCGACAGCTGAAAGGCATTTTGCGTGTATTATGTGATCATTTATTGATTTATTATTTCTAAGACGAAAAAATATTCGTTTTAGAAATTTCAATTGCTGAAAAGTGTATTTATATAAGTGTATTTACTTACTTACACACAGACATACACATATCTATCTATCTATCTATCTATCTATCTATCTATATATATATATATATATATATATATATATATATATATATATATATATATATATCTGTATCTATCTATCTACCTATCTATCTATCTATCTATCTATCTATATATATATATATATATATATATATATATATATATATATATATATATATATATATATATATATATAGTGCATAATAAGTGGAAAAACGGCATCCTATATTAATGATATAAAAGAGAAGAAGAGATAACTTATAAAACTAATGGTCTCAGCCGAAGCAAATGCATCAAGAAGAAAAGTTATGAGTTATTGAATCTTTAGCCGTAACACTGTAGATGAGAGACGATAAAAAACGTGTCACATTTACTCATAAATCGTTTTCAGAGTAAATTAAACAAAAGCACAGTGATTCTGAAGAGAAATTACTAGTAATATATCTTCCGAACAAGTACATTGCTTGTAATATCTCCTAAAGATAAACGAGTAAGCTGTTATAGATAATATACTATTATGTATGAGTAGATGAGACAATATTTTTTAATGGGCTCTAATGATTCAGTAATATATATATATATATATATATATATATATATATATATAATATATATATATATATATATATATATATATATATATATAAAGATTAAATTACATGCTATTTAGTTTCCCTCTTAAAATGTATTTTTATGATGCATTTTGGTTAATAGGCGTTTCGTCAACGTTATAAACTAATATTTTCTCCTAACTGTGTCCTGAGATAAATAAATGAGTAAGAGTAAAATCTGCATAAACGATTATGTTAGAGGACATCTAACATCTCATATTCTCTTTGGTTCATAAAGTAGTTTTTAATTGCCTCCTAAACGCAGTCTAGATGCACGCTAATGTGGTGTTAAAAGTTTTTTTTCTGCCTATGTATGAAGTCAACAATTAATTTTTTTATATCTTGCAGTTTTTTTTTTTTCAATTTACTTAAAAACCCTTGTTCAAAGTTTTTTGCTAAAAAAATAATCTAAATTTCTTTAGAATGATTCACAAAGCGCCGCTAGCTTTATACTGTAGCTATAGGCATAGCGTGCTTCTAACTTTTTTTTTTTTTTTTGGGGGGGGGGGGGAGGAGAGAACGAATTGAATTCAGTTACGGTGATCCTCAGCGCATTGACTGCCGGACGGTCCTTAAAACATGAAATATTATGATTTTTAAAAAATTGAATAACAATAGAATTGATGTTTGAGTAGTATTCAAAAGTTATACAGTGAGAAAAATAAATATAATATAAATTAAATGAGAAAATAATGTAGCATCGAATTTTGTTATGGATCATATCATTGTTGAAAACTATGTTAAGGCTAAAGACATAGTTGGAATCTTTAGTTTCACAGTTTGAAAAAGTGGGAAAAAACCAACTTTTTAAAAAATTCCCTTCAATTTTCCGATTTTAACTGAACTTCTATTAACGCTTTAATTTATTTCAAGTTAAGTTGGGGGGTTCACGTGCCCCCCGTGCTCCCCCCCCCCCCGACTCTACGCCTATGACTGTAGCTGAAAAATTTGGTTGATGTTTAGGTGTGCATCAGCGTTAAAAATTCAAAACTATTATTTTGTGGAATAAATCAGTTCAAAACAAAATTAATAAATCAGTTCAAAACAAAATTTTGGGAGAGATTGATTTCTGAAATTCTCAAAAGTTAACTTTATTTTTTAATACTTCAATTTTAGCATCAAGATTTAAAAAAAAATTCTTTTAGCACTTTCTAAACTAATTGTGAACTGTAGCATTAGATAGTAATTTTGTGTTTTGTTTGTTTCATTATTATACATTTTTACCTCTAAAGTAACGTTATAAAGCTCATCTTTGAACTTTCCCTTTGTAAAATTACGTTACTTATAGAGTAAAAGAATTTGAAAAACTAATGTAATAATTGTCACCACTTTCGTTGAATTGTTTTGGACCACACAAAAATATATCTAACATTAAAAATAATTGAATAGTAAAAAAAGTATAATATATAGTTAACATATTTATTTCATTACTAGCGGCCCGTCCCGACTTTGTCCGAGTTGAACAATTACCTAAAGTTCAATAATTCAAGATCGATTTACGCAAATTGTGCATAAAATTCTACATAAATTCAAAAACATAAAGTTTATAAGTTAAATAAAGTTCTGTAATATTATACCAATAAATTGCAATTTTTTTTACCTTAAATGTCCAATAAAAAGCGTAGTTCCAAATGTAATTTTCTTCAATAAACCCTTAAACGTTGCCAATTTCAAAAATCCCTTTTGTATTTATCAATACCTCCTCCACTTGAATCTTTAAAATATTAAATGTTTTACTGATAATAAATGAAAATGTAGTTTGATGTGTTTCTGTGGTTACTTGACTATGGTCGACATGAAAATTCAAATGTTAAATGTTTTACTGATAATAAATGAAAATATTGTTTTATATGTTGCTATGGTTACTTGACTATGGTTGACAAAGGAAAAATTGTAAAGGTGAAGCATCAGCTCAACATTTAGGCCCCTAACATTCTTTCTACTGATCAGATATACATAATATATAGCCTATGTCCATCTGGAATAATGTACCTTTCAAATAGTGAAAGAATTTTTCAAATAGGTGCAGTGGTTCCGGAGATTACCCTCCACATACAAAATCCCCTCTCTCTCTTTATATATTAGTATAGATAAATTTCATTTATAATTATAAAGATAACGATGGGAGTCGTAAAATTGATGTGATATTTGGCATTAAATTTCAGAGACCAATGCATCAGTATCTAGGTCATTTGAAGTCGTTGCAATTCTCAGGGAACTCTCAAGATTTTCATCCGACATTTTGGTTCTAATTTGACTCTTAGGGCCTGTTCGCATAGGAGACCGGTAGCGGAAGCGCAAAACGAAAGATGGCGCTGAAACGGAAATGAACCAATCATAGGCGTTAAAAATTTCGTTTGAGGTTTGTCATTGGTTAAATATATTTCAATACTTTAACGCTTCCACTACCGGAATCCTATGTGAACAGGCCCTTAGTGTGCTTCACTCTTGAAAACAGTTGTTCACAGATGTACGTGCTTCCAAACAATGATGGCATGAATAACGCATGACTATGCAGTGAGAGATATTTATCTTTGGGCAGGTACGATTTACAAAGGTCCAACAAAGAGGCTTGATTGAATTTCTCTTTAAGTTGGATATTTGATTGCAACTCTGTGCATTCCATTTGAAAATTTGCTAGCAGAATATCTATATCGACTGTAAATGGAGTAGCAATGATGCAAAACAACTGTTTATTTTTCAACAAAGCGGAATCTGTAATGGCCGCCTGCCATCATCGCCAAGGAGGGCTATTGATATATATTTTTTCGCTTTGAGCTTTCTTTCTGGGCCTCTCACTAATACTTGCTTTGGGCCGCGGGTTGGACACCCCTGTTCTAAAGCAACGTTACAAAGCTCTACTTACAACTTTCCCTTTGTAAAATTATATCACTTGCAGAAGTTGAAAAGCTAGTCATGCAATAATTGTTGCCACTTTCACAGAAGTAATTGTAATGCTGATTTGTAGCAAATTAGATACTGAGTATGCGGAGGGCGTTGACAGTTACACCTAAGAGTAGGTGTCCGTTTAATATTTTGCAATATACAAGTGACCATTCACATACGCATGCTTTAATAACTTGTATAGCTGGCTTTTAGTTTTAATCGCAGATCTCAAGTATCCTAATCAGGAGCATGCTTCAAAGCTCGGATCGCCCAAATAGCTATTGAACTGTTCGAATGGACACAAGTGATCTAAATGTATTAAATCGGTTGAGCAGTTACTGAGCTCGGTTTGTTACACTACTATTCACAGAGAAATCTGAATCATTTGCGACCGTAATGCTATTGGTATGAGACTGGAACGAAGTGGTTTTTTTCTATATATTTTTTGTTTTGTATGTTTTTCTATTTAGAGAGCTAAAATTGATAATTCCAGATATTAGCCATCTAAAAATATCAAGCTAAACGTTAGTAATATTTGAAAAGATTTCTATAAAATGCTTATTTTGAAATTAAGGTAGTAACCTGTATCGGCAATGTAGCATTGACTCTAAGGGCAGTATTATTTAATTAAAGAAAACAAAAAAAAACATCATTTAAAAAAAAAACATTTTCGCAATAACTTCGTGAAAAATCGCAGAAAATATTTTTCGTTTTTGATTTTGTCCTTTAGGATGAATTTTTTAGGTTAAATAAGTAAATATATGGGGGGGAGGGGTAAAGGAACTCTCTCTAAAGAAACATTTGAGTAAAAAAAAAAATCATTATAAATGCTTGTAAATAAAATTAAAAAAATTGTATCCCGAGGAAAACAAAACAATATAAACAAAAAACAAACGCACCCACAGGTGATACCCGAAAGCGGAGTAACATGAGAAACTAAAAGATGCGAAAGGAAACGAGATAGAAAGCTTATACGCAGAGCATAAACAAAAAGCTCATCGTCCCCAGCAGTCAAGCAATATTTGGCCTTGGTTGAGGGTCGATGCCCGACCTTGGGGCCAGTAATGGAAAGCAGTTACTTAATCGCTCGGCTCCTCTCCTAACGTCAAATTGAAATCGTCCTGTTCCTTTCTCCCTCTCCTTACTCCCCCTGGCGATATCCAGGGAGAGGGAGGCGAGCGGTGGGGAGTGGAAAGTGTTTAGATGATTTACTTTCACGTTGCGTTTCGACGCATGCAATCTCGACCCCAGGGAAGGAGCAAACTCGTTTTTCGTGTACTTTAGTTTATTAATCGGGAATACATAGTCCCAGGAACGGAAAGCTCTTTCTATTTTTTTCTGCAATTATGAAAGCGTTGAATTAATCATCTGTCGCCGTATGTTTATACTTTGTAATAAAGTTCGCGGTAGAACGTCGGTTTCTTGTACCACACGGTTTCGCTCATTATGTGATGTATGTAATTTCGTTAGTTGTTCCCTCTTTTATCTGTTCGTAAAATACTCCCACCTTTCATTTTTTTTTAATCTATGAATAAATTTATAATATATTATTGACTGTTTCTTATAAACTACAATCCAATTATGCTTGCCGAATAAGTACTCAACATTTTCACAATTTTTGCTTGGGGCAGTAATTTCTTGAAGGGAATCAGAGTATTTGTATTTTGTTGGTGTTAAAATTCCCCTCGTGTTATAAACATTTTTTCTAATTCTAATTTATCAGGTAGGGGAATGACGCTTCATTTTATCAATCAATCAGACTATATAAAACGTTCTGCCAGGTTTCTGAAACACTATGAATAATAACATTTAAATTTTAATGAATAAGGATATCGTTCATTAGTAAATATGTAAATAACATCTTATAAAATATTCCTGAACGTTATATATATATATATATATATATATATATATATATATATATATATATATTAAATTCACATATCTGCTTAATAAACTTGAATGACTTTTGCTTCGTAAATGATGTTTTAAGCATGTTTATAAATGACCCTAAATTGCGTATTCATATGATAAACTAAATAAGTTTATGAATCTGAGACAATTCTATGCGTCTAAGGATTACAAACGAGTGATTTACTTGAATTTTTATACTCCTAATTTATAATCATATTTAAAAAAAATTATTGAGTGAATTCTTGTAATGTTTTTTACCTCCTTTGTTGCATAATTTTAGTAATTATTTTGCTAGCATTGCTTTTCGTCTTTCTGTAAAATAAGTTTCCATTTGTTGCTTATTTAATTACCTTTCGTCCACCAACGACATCTGAAATGTGTTAACCATGCTTGCTTATGACGTAGAAGCTAGCGGAAATGATAAATTAAATGTGTAATTGCTCTCGAATATACGTATTAACGTTAAAGTGAAAAATGAAATACACTTGCTTTTCAAACCTCGACTTTGTGATACCGTGTGATAAATTCATTTTATTATCTAGCTTTTAACACTTTACGCTCTTTCTATTCCATAATTTCAATAATTATGTGCCTGATACCCTCTTCCCATCTCTCCCAAAATAAATAAATAAAAAAACAACTTCCCCATTCTGCATATTAAATTACTCTCTGCCTCGCAAATGGCATTTTGAGATGTGTATTAACCATGTTTACAAATTACTCAAATATGAGAGTTCGTATGATTAACTAAATAAGTTTATGGATCTCAGACGAATTTATGCGTCTATGAATTAAAAAAGGGCTTTTTACTTGAGTTTTTATAATTGGGATTTATAATTGTAACTAAAAAAGGATTGTATGAATTATTCTTATATTTATTACTTATTTGTTGCATAATTTCATTAATTATTTTGCTGTTATTACTTATATCTTCCTATAAAATAAGTTCCCATTTCAGCTTGTTAAATTACTTTTTTCCATAAATTATTTTGATATATGTGTTAAGGCTGCTGTGTACTAACCCTATTGGATTCGCTCACCTCAATGTAAACCTATGAATTCAATGTGTCTACTATTGACAGCTACATAAATGCTGATAATCCAATAAAATGTTATTTTCAGATAGCCTGAACTTTTCTGCACCTTGCAACAGGATGCAGAATATATATATGTACGTATGTGTATATATATATATATATATATATATATGTGTGTGTGTGTGTGTGTGTGTGTGTGTGTGTGTGTGTGTGTGTGTCAGTCAGTCAGTCAGTCAAAATTTTGACGCATTTTGATACTTTTCTGTTTAACTGTTTACTGCTTGCCCAAGCGACACAGATTGGGTTTTTCGCGCTGCCAAAATTATAACTCGCGACGACGGACGGTTTTAGCGTCTGGAATTTTGCTTTCTGGAGGACCTTATGGAGGAACGTAATCCTGCGTTAAAATCTTTTAATCCAATTCGTCAATCCTTGGACACATTTTCTCCATAGGTTAACATTGAGATGAGTAAATCCAATAGGGTTAGTACTGTAAGGACTTCGCCTAAAACTAAGACTGACAGCCTTTAATATTTACAAAATGCTTTATTTGCATCCCGACTAAATATAGGCTTTATACAATAATTACAAAAAAAATAAGCACTATCTGAGGCTATTTCGCGGGGTTCAGGATACCATGATGGAACATTGCAGGCTCTCCTTCTCTGGCACGCGTTCGACGATGGAGGTTGTTCACACCTGTAAAAAAAAGGGTCATCTGCCCCCATTTACATCAAGGTGGCGAATATATATCCTCGCCCCTCTTTGGGTGGTTCCTTTTAAGTTACCGCTTGCCGCTTTGTTCCTTCAAGCGTCTGACCAGCCGACACTAGCCTTTCATCTGGACTCCATTGTCAACTAGGGAATCGTTTCAAAAGAGGTTCCTTTCTTGAAGTGTATCGAAGAGTCACTACGACACGGCTTTGTGTAACTAAACGGAAGGTCACCTTTCGGCACTGATAAAACACCTTAGATGACAAAGACGGGTGTCCCTTGGAATTTACCCGTAGGGACCGTCAAGTCATTACAGTCTATAATTCTTCCCCTCCCTAGATGTTTTTCTGCAGAAATTTTCACCTGCAAAAAACAGAACAAAAACATGGTCCTTCTCAGGACAATTTCAATTATAAAAACTTTTCCCGAAGGCAAATGCACACCCAATTGACATTACGAGTAGACCGTTAATTTTGATCAAACTCTGGCTTTACCTTCATGAAAGAAAATTTTTAACTGTACTTCAAAGTATTATTTTTAAAAGCACAACAAAAGGAATTTATACCTAAAATTTACGCACTTTAAACTCTCTAATAAGAGAACATGCCGTAGCAAAGAAATTATAAAATTACACAATAATATAACAAGTCATGGCAAAAAATTTAAATAAAATCGTATACTAATACATGTCATATCAAAAAAACTTTAAATTCATAGAACACTAGTACATACACATGACACTACATAAAAAACATTATAACTAGTAAATCACTCAACTGGGATCCCATAATTTACCTTAATTGTGATCACATGACACAAATAAATTCTCAAATTGATATTAAACACAGTTACAATGAAACAACTTTACACAAAATAAATTAAACACAAATCCAAAATGGATACCTAAACTTCATACAGAACATATCATCACGGTTACTAATACACATGAAAATTTTAAATTTTCTTACTTATCTTTTAATACATTTAACACTTATCGTCCTAAAACAATTTAATACTCGGCTTTCCGTAAATCCTGGATCAGGGAACTTAATTCGTTCACGATTACCTGTGATCCAAACTTTTCCATTTAAGTGGACAGTCATCAGTGACCTAAATTTAAATATTCATTTTATCCTACTATAGGATTCACAATCGATTTAGGGTCTAATTTTTCAGTACTGACTGACATAAAATTATAACATAATAGCTCATTGGCTCATTCCTTATCAAAAAAAACTCACAACCTTCACATTCCTGTTAATCACTTGGATTCTTTGACAACACTTACATTTATCTGTTGTCGTAACAACTCTTCAGACAAAACTTATCGATTTCACAATAAATCATTCAATTGCGGTATTCAAACACCGTACGGAGTGCATTTTGACTCCAATTACTACCTTCTTAGGTATACACAAAAACATACACATTTGCAGTTAAAAGTTAGCCATCCCTTTCTGAGGCATTCTACTGGCTTATGCAACAAACAAAACAGAACATAAAATGTTACAATTGAACATTAATTAAAACCTATCTGAGGCATTCTAACACGGCATACATAAAACCGTCATAGGGCGTTTGCCACTACAAAACCGTTATATTATGATAACGTCAAAGGAATTTCACCTGAATTTTCCTTTAAAGCAAAACTCAACTTCTATGGTCGAGTCGCTCAAATTTACAAACAATTACATGTTACACTTCATAAAAAAACATTACTCAAACGAATACACATTAATTTCTGATCGCATTTTTACACTGAAACTACAATTAATCAACATACTTATAATATACATGTAAACTTTTAGGACTAAACTTCGGCTTAGCCTGGTGTTCGGCGGGAATTTACAGTGTTAAGACGTTTCTTATAATTCTTAACGTTAGGGCATTTCCCATTTTGACATTTGTCACAAGCCGACACGTAATCATTTATATCTAAGTGACAATATGGCCAGTAAAAATACTGAGTTAATGAGTCTTTCATCTTAGCAACGCCTAAATGAACATTAGTTTGTTCGTGGCAGAGTCTTTTTAATTTCTCTCGATACTTTCGAGGCACAATAAGCAGTTTTCTAGTGGTTCCATCGTTATTTTTTTTCTGGTAAAATAACATCTCGTTTACCACCACGTACTTATTTTCTTCGGGCGTCTTCTTTTTCGCTCTATCAAAAATTACTTTTAATTCTTCGTCCTCACTTTGTGCAACTCTAAATTCTTCGGGTGAAGTCTTTAATAAGTCGGGAGTAATTATTTGTTTCTCCTGGAGAGGCAAGTTAGTCGCGCTCTCTTCCGAAGTGATTTCTTCTACCGCTTCTGATCCGGGGATCACTTGCTCTATTTTCGTTATTTCATCTCCCGTGACTAGTCTTTCTCTATCAAATTTTAGTTTTTCGGCCCGAGTTTGCACAGTATTTTTCACCGGAACTTCAACATTCCTGTTGATCTTCTCAAGCAAGGCAGCCGTTTTATTTCCTAACAAATAGTGTTTCTGCTCGAATTCCGTATTGCTGACAGCTGCTCTAGTTCTGGTGTGGCCCCATTCACATTTTAAATCGACCTCTGCTATAGGTAAGCAAACGGATGAATCTAACACAGGTGCACTGACATAAACGTGCTCTCCTGTGTACATATGGGGTTGTACCAAATTTTTAGAAATCAGATCAATGCTCGCTCCTGTGTCTCTCAGAATAGACGTAGATTTTCCATTAACGACTCCCTGACTGATATATGGAGTCATCACGCCACTCGAGTCTCCTCCACTAGTTTCTGTTGCCGCGATAATTTCCGTCTCTTTAAGTTTAGGACACTGTGGTCTCAGGTGGTCATAAGAACCACATTCGTAGCAACGGAGCTGTTTTCTTTTCTCAAAAATTCTTTCCTTGTTTTGTCCACTAGAAGCTTCTTTTTCCACATCTTTTTTTTCTTTCTTCTCTTCCTTAAATTTATGATTATTTTTAAATGGCTTATTAATTTTATCTGTGGACTTCTGATCCTTTGGGAATTCTCTTGTTCGGAAACTGTCTTGCAAGCTTTCATACTTATCTATTTTTTCCGCTAATTCTAAAGGAGTATTAATCTGCATCCACTGCTCCAAAAAATGATCTTTTATATCGGCAGGTACCCGTCTCTTCATCTGTTCCGTTATGTGTAGGTCTCTCAGTTTCTTAAATGTAGTGATTTCTAAATCTGCTATCCATTCATCATAATAGCCACTAAGCTCATGGGCATAATTCCTCCATGACTTGTCTGCGAGTTTAGGATGGCGATAAAACAGTTGTTTTAATTTTTCTGTATTCATCCTAAATCTCTGGAGAATCATCTCTTTTACGTAGTCATAATCTTTTGCCTGTTCTGGCGATTCTCTGGCCATCATGTTGGAAATTTCTGGGGTTAGTACCCCTAACAAATATGGCACCCAATCTTGTTTAGGGACTCCCGCCATCTCTGCTCTTCTTTCAAAATTAATTAGATACAGGCCCATTTCGTCCCGTTTCTCGTCAAATTTCTGCATGGTTTTAAGGAGCTGAATGTTCTGAGTTGCGTCTGCATCTCTGTCCCTCCCATTTCGGGCTCTATTGTCTCCATTAATTCCTAACTCCAGTCTCCTTATTTCGAGAGTAAGTTGGTCTTGACGAATTTTGTCTTCTCTTTCTCTCTCTCTCTCTTCTCGTTTCGCTTCTCTTTCTCTCTCTCTCTCTTCTCGTTTCGCTTCTTCTTGGCGAAGTCTCTCTTCTCGTTTCGCTTCTTCTTGGCGAAGTCTCTCTTCTCGTTTCGCTTCTTCTTGGCGAAGTCTCTCTTCACGTTCCTTTCTATCTTCAATAATACGCTCTAGTGCGAGTCTAGCGTCTTCTTCGACGTAATTTTCGTTTTCTGTAATGATCTTCTTAATTTCGAAAATCTTAAGCGTATCGTCAGCTAGTCCTCCTAACTCTTCTAAAAGTTCTAAAAGGTCCCCTTTCTTACCCTTATTTAAAAAGGACATTTTTCTAACTTTAGGGTAACTAACTGTATGATAACCAATAAAGTTTTCCTCAGCTACTAGCAATACCTTCCTACGGTATGTGTCCTAACCGGAACTAACAAGTTCAAAACTGATCAATTTTATACCGAACTATAATTTTAGCCCTTATGAACACCAAACTAGCACCGCACAATATAAACATTCACAATTTACTCAATACCTATCAAATCAAAATACCGAACTCTTATACAGAATACACATAAACAGAATTCTCAAATTAATCAATGCTCTATATAGATTTCCAACACAGTAATACACAAATACTAAATTATCACCGTTAATATCAAAGCATAAGAAACTTAAATATATCTGTTACTATTAAAAGAAAAAAAATACTAAATAAACACTGCAAAAAAATTCACTTTCTTTAAAAATAGAGAAAAACATACAGTATTTGCAATTAACAAAACACAGAAATTGGCTAAACTTATTGCAATTCCTAACAAACAAAAATTGGTTCTTTACTTGAACACTAACTGGTTACTCATTCATATACCATAAAAACACACAGAAATTGGTTTTACTTATCACAATTCCTAAAACAATAGTTCCTACTTAGAACTTCAAATGGTTAACTCATACACCATTAAAACACAGAAATTGATTTAAATCATCCAAATTTCTAATATAAAATATCAGTTCTTAATACGAACTCTAAATGGCTATTTATACATATACCATCTAAAAAACACAGAAATTGATTTAATTCATCAAAATTTCTAAAACATCAGTTCTTAATACGAACACTAAATGGTTAACTTGTACATATACCATCTAAAAAACTCACAGAAATTGATTTAATTCATCAAAATTTCTAAAATAAAATATCAGTTCTTAATACGAACACTAAATGGTTAACTTGTACATATACCATCTAAAAAACTCACAGAAATTGATTTAATTCATCAAAATTTCTAAAATAAAATATCAGTTCTTAATACGAACACTAAATGGTTAACTTGTACATATACCATCTAAAAAACTCACAGAAATTGATTTAATTCATCAAAATTTCTAAAATAAAATATCAGTTCTTAATACGAACTCTAAATGGCTAACTTGTACATATACCATTTAAAAACACAATAAAATAATTTTTACTTATTGCATTTATACAAAACCATTATTTAGTTATTAAATCAAAGCCAGAATCTGATAAAAAGAATCGGCCTACCTGTAATCCTTTCGTTCATCACTGATATCCTATGACTCTTCTGACACCAGTTAATAACAGTCTGTAAGGACTTCGCCTAAAACTAAGACTGACAGCCTTTAATATTTACAAAATGCTTTATTTGCATCCCGACTAAATATAGGCTTTATACAATAATTACAAAAAAAAATAAGCACTATCTGAGGCTATTTCGCGGGGTTCAGGATACCATGATGGAACATTGCAGGCTCTCCTTCTCTGGCACGCGTTCGACGATGGAGGTTGTTCACACCTGTAAAAAAAAGGGTCATCTGCCCCCATTTACATCAAGGTGGCGAATATATATCCTCGCCCCTCTTTGGGTGGTTCCTTTTAAGTTACCGCTTGCCGCTTTGTTCCTTCAAGCGTCTGACCAGCCGACACTAGCCTTTCATCTGGACTCCATTGTCAACTAGGGAATCGTTTCAAAAGAGGTTCCTTTCTTGAAGTGTATCGAAGAGTCACTACGACACGGCTTTGTGTAACTAAACGGAAGGTCACCTTTCGGCACTGATAAAACACCTTAGATGACAAAGACGGGTGTCCCTTGGAATTTACCCGTAGGGACCGTCAAGTCATTACAGTACACAGCAGCATTAACCGTGCTTGTAAATTATACAGAAGCTAGTTGAAATGATAAACAAATGTCGAATTTACGTATGAAATGTTAAAATCCAAAATGAAATTCACTTGCAATTCAAACTTCGACTTTATGATTACTGTGTAACAAATTCACTTTATTAGCTAGCTTTTTAGCTCTTTACGCTTCTTCTCATTCCATAATTTCAATAATTATCTACCATATCCCCTCTTTCGATCTCTCACAAAATAAACCAACTTCGCTTATTAAATTACTCTCTGCCTCGCAAATGACATTTTGAAATATGTATTTAACCACGTTTATAAATTACCCCAGATGCGGGTTTTTTAAATGGTCAACTAAATATGCGTTGTTGCCTCTCAACTTTTGTTGCTTATGGCAATGGCTTTCATTCCGCAAAACGAGTTTGGTTAATGTTTTGTTACGTAGGCAGTTTTTCGGATACTATTCGGGAACACGTTATTCAAGTTCTGCTAATGAACATTGATTTGTAATCTACCTGTTTCGGGATGATGTGAAAACTGGGATGGTTAAAATGCGTTTTCAGTTTCACATCTTGGGAACTAAGTTAATGCTCTAGCTAATGTGTGCGCTTAAAACATGTGGCTACAAAGGGAAAAGGAATAACGAGTCCATTACTCTCGTTACTAAATAATCTTAGAATATGATTTGAGCTAAATGTATAACTTGAAAATAGAGATTGTTTCCAAGATAAAATGATACATTAGTGTGTTATTGATTGTAATCTTTGCTGTATAGGTACCATGAAAGAAAAAAGAAATTTGTTCTTCTTTGAGCCCAGTGTTTTCCTACACGCATTCACAGGTCTTGAAAAGGAACAAAAAAACACGGATGAGAAATGTGTCAAAATTTTTTGATAGATAGTCTAGCAAATAGTATAATAGTATTTTTATAGATGGAATATTGTTTCATGTTCTCACTGAAAACATAAATTTGGAACCTTTCGAAGAAGGGGTACTCTCTCTTTATCCCTTCATATATACACACTAGCTGAATACCCGTGCTTCGCTACGGAGTACATTCAAATTAAATACAACGGTCAATGTATGCAATTAATTTGCATGTTTAATATCCACAAAACATAGTATTTTGAATTAAATTCTTAAAAAAAACTTCCACCTCAATCAGTCTAGTGGTTAAATTTTATCTTTTACCGTATTTTAATATTTTTTTGTCAATTTATTTCGTTGTTATGCACGTGACGCAAAATTAATTTAAAGTATCACAAAAAGAAAAGAGACCACGTGACCAGCATTTAATAAATTAAATTCTGAAAATTAATCTTTAAAAGTTCACCAAAAACCAGAAAATGGAGGTAAACATTCGTAAAGGATTTCATTTTAAAGGAATTTGTATTCTCTTTCTCGTGATATAAATTTTATAAGCCTCAAATTATTTTAAATACAAACTTTAAAGAATGCTACAAAAACATCTTAAAATTTAATTTTTCAAAAATCTAAGAGGAATTTTTCAAAAATCTTTCTTTGTGCACCCCTACACTATAAGAAGAATCGCCATGCAAAATTTCAGCCCTGTAGGTACAGCGGTTTGGTCTGTGCGTTATCTGCCAGTCAATCAGTTAGTTAGTTACGGAACTGTTTTTTTATATAGAGATGTGTGTATGTATATATATATATATATATATATATATATATATATATATATATATATATATACATACACGAGGATAGTTTGATAAGTATGAAACCGTTAACGCTCTGACATTACACATGCTTCAAAGGCACGCATGTCAAATTGTAAACAGACTCGGTGCTTAGTCTCTGAGGGATTTTAGACCATCGAACTCTTGTGCTCACACAATGGAGAAAAATGAGGTCCGCGTGTAGATAAAACATTACTTCTTAAGTGGCAAAACGGCGGCAGAAACGGCGTCAGCAAATATGTAGGCTTGATAAATATTAAGTCGAGTCCGCATCTTCTCTTAGAAGAATTTACAAGTGGTTTGTTGATTTGAGCGGAATGAGCGTAAATGACGATGAATGTTCTGGCCACCTAATAAGGTTAACTACGCCAGAAATTATTGGAAGAGAATCCCTGAGATAGTAATGAAGGATTCAAGATTAAAAGTGCGTGGGGGTTTTCTAAGCCAATTGACATCGTACTGAAGAGCGTACATGATATTTTTGCATGAATATTTGGATATGAGAAAGCTGTTGGAATGATGGGTGCTGCGTTTGCTAGCAATCCATCAAACATGTGAATGGATCATTTCTTCGAATCACAATCTGGAGCTGTTTAAAAAAAACCCAGATGAATTTTGTGTTGTAACGTAAAAGTTGATGAAACATGCATACATCATTACTAGCCAGGCACGCAAAAAAAGTCAAAACAGTGGGTTGAAGGAGGTGAATATACATACATACATACATACATACATACATACATATATATATATATATATATATATATATATATATATATATATATGCATGTATGTATGTATATATATATATGTATGTATTAAATAATGATTTTATTTTGTGGGTATAGGAATGTATGATCATTCAATGAGCACATATTTCGCTCCTTATCGAGTTCATAGTAATTTATGATGTTTTAA
This sequence comes from Dolomedes plantarius, assembly GCA_907164885.2. Lineage (NCBI taxonomy): Eukaryota > Metazoa > Arthropoda > Arachnida > Araneae > Dolomedidae > Dolomedes > Dolomedes plantarius. Next base: position 47,902,925 of record OU015490.1, read on the forward strand.
AAAGCATAATTTCCCTGTCATGTGCGTATATATAGCGGTATATATATTGATGCATACATACACGCTTACTGAGCCACATATTCAGGATGTGTGTGTTTAGAAGCATATATTAAACATCTACCAAATCATCGTAGTACGAAAGAACGTCAACGTGCAAATATTTGAGGTACAAAGTACGGTAAGCGATTTGTTCATTGTCTGTAAATGCGTCTTATCCCTTGCTGTAGTGTTAATGCAGGGAAGCCAACTACGCTCGTTTTTACTGCAGGTTAAGCGGTTCCGCATCGAGATTCAACAGCATGTTCTAGGGCTGTATTTTAGACACTAATAAATAACATTACATTCCTAATACACATATTGAATATTGAATATTGAATATGGTTTCGAGTAAAGAGAAGTTGTCTTTAAATGCTTGTTACCAAAAATTCGGATATATATATATATATATATATATATATATATATATATATATATATATATAACGTTAAATCATATCGCATTTATATTTGTTTCTTATCTAGTATTCTTAACTTAAATGTAAATTTTGATTAAAGTTTTTCCAGGGTCAAATTTATCCTACCGTAAGTCAGATAAAAGTATTTTCTTCCTTTTATTGAAAAAAAAAATTCGCTTCGAAATTATTTTAGCTTTCAAATTATTTCAGTAATAAATTTTTTTTCATTACTTTATACATTAAAGAAGCACAATATAATAAATTGAAATAATTTTAAAATAATATTTTTAACTGAAAACAGTTTTTAGCTACTTAAAAAAAAAATGATAAAAACTGTACAAACTCTTGTCGGTATAATGTTTAAAACACTATACAAAAAAGAGGTACAATGTAGTAAACCTGATAGAATTTAAAAAGAAAATTTTAAATCGAAAACGGTTTTTATCATTAAAAAAAACTTAAAGAAGGCAAACTTGTTCATAAATAATTTTGTTCATATTTATATGCTCTGCGTTACATAACATTCCATGTCTAAATATTTTGCATGATATTTCATTCTTCACACCCCCTTATAGCGCGAAAACCGTGCGCCGGCGAAAAGAGGGTCGTGTGACCCGGACACACCCTTTGCCGTTCATTTGCATATCTTTGTGACTGAGCGTTCACAAATTTGCACTCCGCCCTCAGATACACAGAAGTCTTGAATAACGCCAAAATGGTGTGGGGCACTTAATTTAATACTCTCTCGCAATGTCCTACTTCGTTTGTTCTAAGCTGGAGGAATTTGGAAATGCATATTTGCTAGATGTTAACCCTCACTGTAACGTACTTGTTAATACATGTGCGAAATTGAATTATTTCTATGTTTTATTCGACTAGCGTCGAGGATAGTGTATTAGGGTGATATAACAAAAGTGGTGTTAATGGATGGAACTGGAAGGTGCATCACAAAAGCTGGTGGTGTATTAAAGTCTTTTATGAATTAATTAGTCTTTTTGTGTTGAGCTGTAACATTTATAAACGCAATTAAAGCTGATTGAGTCAAGTTTATTTCTTCGTTTATTTAATTCAGGAACATAATTCTTTTTAAATCGCACTTCCATTAAATCCTGGGCTATGTAATAACTGATAAACAGGTATAATAGTATGCTGAAAGCTGAAATTAAATTAGTAAAGTTTATGTGAGTGTTTGTGTTAGATTTTTTGGACTGATAAATTGACTGATAATAACATGCTGAAAGCTAATATTAAATTCATAAAGCTTATGTCAGCAAATTCATTTGAACGTACAACTTGTTTCTTCCATTCATTACTGAAATATGTCTGAATTTTTGTAAATTTAGTAACTGATAAATTGACATAATAACATGGTGAAAGCTGAAATTATATTCATAAACCTTACGCCAGAAAATTCATTTGAACGTACAAACTTTTTCTTCCATTCAGTTCTGGAATATGTCTGTATTTTTTTAAAGTTAATAACTGATAAATAGACATAATAACATGCTGAAAGCTGAAATAAAATTCATAAAGCTTATGTCAGCAAATTCATTTGAATGTGCAAATTGTTTCTTCCATTCAGTCCTGAAATATGTCTGTATTTTTTTAAAGTTAATAACTGATAAACCGACATAATAACACGAGGAAAGCTGAAATTAAATTCATAGAGCTTATGTGAGTAAATTCATACGAATGCCTAGCTCATTTCTTCCATTCAATCCCAGAGTGTGTCTGTATTTTTTTAAAGTTAATAACTGATAAATTGACATAATAGCATAACCGAAAGCTGAAATAAAATTCATAAAGCATATGTGTGTATTTGTATTATGAACTGTCATGTGACACAAATTAGATACGCTAAAGTTAAACAGACTTCAAAAGAATTTTAGGATGACTTTAGAAAATATATATTAGTTCTTAGTTTACAATACTTAAGATTAATAAAAAGAAAAAGATGTTTATTGCTGAAAAAAATCATTATTAATAATTAAAATTTTAGTACATGACTTATAAATATTTTACCTGATACTAACAAATGAATTTATTGGAAATATAATTGGTTAAACAGAGAAATATATAAGGCATGATTTAAAAATTTATTGGTGAAAAAAATCATTATTAATAATTACATTTTTAAAGAATGACTTAAAAATATTGTATTTAATACTAAGATTTGATCAAAATATTTTCTGATGCATTTCGTTCTAATATGAATTTATTAAACTATATAATTAGTTAAATTGAGAAAGATATTGGTGGGATTTAAATATGGTATTTCATAGGGTTCTAAGTAAAGAATTTTGAAGAGAAAAATATTCTTCGTCTAAAAGTTCTTTGTCTAAAAATTCTAACTTATTTAAGAAAAATATTTATGAAAAGAAATTTGCGAAAATCTCTTTTATGCCATAAAGAATTAAGCTCAACAGAGATTTCTATCTCTAGAACAATAAAAACATTTCTTTCTACCGCAATGAATTTTTAAGCAAAATATAAATTATTCTTTAAAATATGCTTTTAAACTACAAGTCGTTAAGAATGAAATTTTACATAAAAGCTTTCAAACTTTATTTTTTTTCACTGATATTCTGAAAAGTTTTAATACTTTTCTTAAAGCTTGTTTTTTCTACTGTATTGTTTAACATAAACCTTAAAATGTAAAGAAAAATTCAAAAGCACGTATTTAATATATCTTTATTATTGTGATTTTTACACAAAAAGTAGCGTTCTCGAGTAAGCAATCAGTCTTATATCTGTGGGTGTGTTAATGGTTTATTTCCCACAAGAAAAACCAAGATAAAAAAAAACAATGCATATCATTACCTAACAAGCATAACGTCCATCAAAACGTCTAGGCTCAATTTTGCACGGACTGTAATCATTTGAGACCCAAAGAACAATAGTTCCTTTGTAACGGAAGTAGCTTTCAAGTAAGAATCTTCAGCCGCTGAAGAATAACAGATGGTCGTTCACAACTACACTTACGCAAAATCAATGGGTTCGTGATTTGGTTGCCTTTAAGCCTTCAAAACATTTGATTGATAGACATGCTCGTAATAGACTAGAAACATTCATCCTTCATGAAATGATGATTCTGAAATTAACATATATCGTTATTGATTTCACCGTGGCAGTGAAATGAATGCATTACCCGGCCATCTGCCGAAGATGCCAGACAGAAAACAAAATTTATGATAGAGCTTGATGGATAGTTAGTTGTCATTGTTAGTCAAATTTTGATAGTCGTAAGAAGTAACTAAGTAATTATTATATTAAAATGATTAAAGTAAATATTTTAATCAAGGTTATTTTCATAATCTACCAGCTACTGTTTTATTGTAATATAATTCTGATACGAAAGAGATTTAAAAGCCGAAATTATGTATGTATATGTGAATATGCATTATCTGGTCATTAGCTCATTATGCTAGCCGTAAAATAAAATTTATGATAGAGCTTAATGGGTAATTGTTATTATTAGTCAAATTTTGGTCATCACAGGGAGTAAATAAATATTTTAATAAAAGTTATTTTCACAATGTATCGCCACTGTTTCATTTTAATATGAATCTTATACTAAAAAAAATGCTTTATAAATTCAAAAGCCGAAGTTATGTATTTTTATGTGAATATGCATTACCTGGTCATCAGTAGATGAAGTCAGAAGTAAAGTAAAATACAGTGAATACAGAGCTTAATATATAGTTGCTAATATTAGTCTATTTTTTTTTATCATCACCATGAGTAGCTAGAAAATTATAACATTAAAATGATCAAAATACGTATTTTAATAAATATTTTTTTCATAATCTATAAGACACTGTTTCCTTCCTATATAAATCTTATACCAAAGAAAATGTTTTATGAATTCAAAAGCCGAAATTTATGTATGTATATGTGAATATGCATCACTTGGCCAACAGCTAATCATGCCAGATGGAAAGTAAAATATTTGATAGAACTTAATAGGTAATTGTTATAAAAAGTCTAATTTTTTTATAGTCATCGGAAGTGGTTAAAAAATTATAACAGTAAAATGATCAAAATAAATATTGTTTTCATAATCTATCAGCTCCTGTTTCG
>OU015490.1:47912458-47914958 GCA_907164885.2 Dolomedes plantarius
GAGAGAACAACACGAAGCGAAAAAAAAAGAGGGTTAATTGTAAACTCCTTAATATCTTATCCCAAGCGAGATGTCGATTTTCACTTGATCTAGATATATCAAGTCCAACTCCCTGTCGGCATCGAGCTGAAAACGGCCGCGGGCAGTGGATAAATCCACTTTCCGTAATTGAACAGAAAATATCCCGTCATTGTTTAAGTGGAGATCGTTCAGTAATGTATCCACATATTAAATAAATAATAATAGCCGAGTGGGAAAGAATCAAAAAGAAAAAAAAAAGTACTTTTCTCTGTTTTCAGGTTACGTCCACCTAGTTTCGCCGTGAACTAGAAAACGAGAGACCTGCGGGGAAAAACGATCGGGCAAAAGAGAAACAAAATAATGAAATTTAAAAAAAACTACTACTTTCACTTTTTTTTCTTGTTTACTTTTTTGTCGTCTGCGCGTTGCGTAAACTTGGTTTTAAGGATTAGGAGGAAAACGATTTGATGGGAACGGTTAGAAATGGGGACTTTAACTAGAGAGTTCTGGCAATTTAAAAAAAAGTAGTTAATAGAATGTATTTGAGAGAAGATACTACAACTAATTCAAGGTTTATTATTTGGTATCTTATGTTTTTGTCTCATCCTTTTGAACAGAGAGTAAATTTAAGCGTTCGCAGACTTTTTAAATGCCACGTAGTGGCAATATATATATATATATATATATATATATATATATTTGTTTTAGTTTTTTTTGGCAACAACAAACGTCCATCTTCATTCTTCCAACTATTGTTTGGATTTTGCTTCGATCTTTCTTTAAAGCTTAAAGTGTTTTTGCTGATTAAAGAAGAATGGATAAAGCTTGTATTTTTTTCTCCCGAGATATATATATATATATATATTCATTCTGCACCTTACACTTTTGTTCCATCCCTTGTAAGGAGAGAATAAACTTAGGAATTCGCACACCTTTTAAATGTCATTTAGTGACAAAATATAATTTTTTTTATTTCTTTAATTTTTTTTTTTTTTTTTTGGGGGGGGGGGGGAGCAACAACAAACATCTAACCTTTCCTCTAAACTATTGTTTGAAATTTGTTTCTATCTTGCTTAGAAGCTGAAAAAATACTTTGCTAATTAAGAAGAGTGTTTAAAGCTTGTAATAATTTTTTTTTTCTCGAGATGCATTGTTTCATTACTTCTTTTTAAGAAAAACGCCATAATACAAAAGTGGTAAGCATGAAATGTTTTTCAAGTCTGCAGACAAGCTTTACAACTGCATGTATAAAAGAACAGGTTCTGCTGAGAATGGTTGAACAGTTCCTTTTTCTTTTAACTGGCTTTATTTATGAGTTTTGCATTATGGGATGGTAGGTTTTTGCTTAATGGAAAATTCATGATTTGAAACGGTGTAATCTATCACTCTTATGTTATCGGGCAGTAAAAATTCTAAATGATGAGCAATCAATCATGTGACAAGAACTACAACCGATAATTCTCTTGTTATAGGGAAATTAACAAATCTAAATGATGGGTAAATTGTTAATTATTATGGGATCTGGCTTATTTATCTCATATAATAGTTGGTAATTGTATTTGACAATGAGTAAGCAATCCGAAATCAAGGAGTATAATTCTTTCATACCGTGCAAATCAATAATTTTCTGTGAAGAGATTAATAATTACGTGGAGAATGAATAATTCACCAAGAAAGGGCGTAAATAATTTTCAATGGAGGAATTAATCATTTCGATCGATGGAAAAACGATGGGAATCAATAATTTGTGAAGAAAGGGAGCAAATAATTCATTATTAGACGATAAATTTATTTAGATCGATGAAGAATTAATAAGCTAAAAAAAGGGGGGGATTTTTTTACTAGAGGATTAGTTATATAATTAGATGACAACTCCATAATTCTCTAAGAAAGGGATCAAATAATTATCTGTTAGAGGATCAATTAGTAAGTTTGATGGAGAATCCATGATTCGCTAAGAAAGAGAAAAAATAATTTTCTATTAGATGATTAATTATTTAGTTCGATTTAGAATCAATAATTCGCTGAGAAAGAAAACAAATAATTTTCTATTACACGATTAATATAAATAATTCTCTAAATAAAGCGATAAATAATATACGGTGAAGGGATTAATCATTTCGTTCGTTTTAGAATGAAAAATTTAGTAAGAAGGTGAATAATCAATGAGAATTCAAAATTTCATAGGAAAGGAATCGATAAAAGGCCAAAGGGAAGTACTAATAAGGGCCTGTTCACATAGGAGTTCGGTAGTGGAAGCGTTAAAAGTATGGAAATATATTTAACCAATGAAAAACCTCCAAACGATTAGCAACGAAATTTTTAACGCCTATGATTGGTTTATTTCCGTCTGAGCGCCATCTTTCCTTTCACGCTTCCGCTGTCGGACTCCTATGTGAACAGGCCCTAGCCCTCCTGTTACTGGATATTAATATATGGTGGTAAATAGGAACTTCTATTTTAGGGTGCATAGTCAGTT
>OU015490.1:47919958-47939958 GCA_907164885.2 Dolomedes plantarius
AGTTACTACTGGAACAAATGAAACACGCAATGTTTCTGAATAGATAAAGCGTCACATCCTTATGGCTTTTGTGGATAATTAGCTATTTCATTCTCATCCTCATATATATGTGTGTATATATATGTATATATATATATATATATATATATATATATATATATATATATATATATATATATATATATATATATGTGTGTGTGTGTGTGTGTATACGTGTATATATATATGTATATGTGTATATATATATGTATATATATATATGTATATGTGTATATTATATATGTATATATATGTATATGTGTATATATATATGTATATATATGTATGTGTGTATATATATGTATATATATGTATGAGTATATATATATATATATATGTATATATATGTATGTGTATATATATGTATGTGTATATATATGTATATATATCTATGTGTGTATATATATATATATGTATATGTGTATATATATATGTATATATATATGTATATGTGTATGTATGTATATGTATATATATATATGTGTATGTATGTATATGTATATATGTATAAGTATATATATATGTGTGTATATATATATATATATATATATATATATATATATGTATATATAAATACATATATATATATATATATATATATATATATGTTTATATATATGTTTATATATATATATATATATATATATATATATATATATATATATATATATATATATATATATATATATAGCTTTCTCAAATCTTAAGTCATTCAGAACTCATAACTGTCTCGGAAGAATTGTTTAAAAAAAATGCTGATGAGTTTATAGAATCGAAACCGAACAAAGTCTCCAATCCCCTCCCCCATTCTTTCATTCTTATATATATATAAAGAAAAAAAAGTCCCAAAAAACACATCTGAACTTTTCGCAAACACCTCCTTTCACTCTCTCAGTGACTGGCAATGCACTTGTGTGTACAATGTAATCACTCGGTGCAAAAAGGAATAAATGGGTCAAGCCATAAAAACAAACGCTAAAACCAGAGGGGGAGGGGGGGGGAAAGAGGGTCATCGGCGAAGAATCATCCCCTTCGCCATTGTAACCATAACACGCAACGTTGTCGGGCATAACTGAACAGTCTCCGCAGAGTGAGAGAGAGAGAAGATAGAATATAGTATAGAGGTAACAAAAAATAATAAAAATAAAAGATTCCATCGTACATAAAGGTTTCGAAAGAGTGAAAGTGGATTAGCAGATGGTTTCACCCCGAAAAGCACTACCAGTACTTTTCTCGGGAGATGGGCGACCATATTTGGCAGGAATCGCGCTTTTGGCGTAATGTGAGGGAAAGTAAAAAAAAAATGAATGAATTCTGATAATTATGTCACTCGCTTGGTTACGTTGAGAGAAATAGAGCACTCACTGCTGGTATCGTCAGCGTGGTTTTTTGTTTGTTTGTTTGTTTTGTTTGGTGAGTTTTTTTTTATAAAAAGTGGCTTTAACTTTGTCCGTGGGACGTGAATTTTGACGAAAACTCGGACAGTGGATTATCTAATCTATTTTAGGTGACACAAAAAATGTTTTTATCTGCGTATCAGTAGTATCTATAGACATACACTAGAGAGGCTTGTGCGATATTAGAATGGCATACGAAGCCTTAAAATGCCAAAACAAACTGAACTAGTCCAGTATTAGACTTTTCCCAGTCTCTATGGACAAAGACTTATAGGGGACCATCATTACATGGCATTATAGTGTAAATGTCAGCGTAAAGCATGAAGTTTGATTCCTAGAATTGTCTGTTGCAATTAAAATAAAGTGAAAATCGTAAACTGTCAGAATGCTTGGAATTGTTATAGCTCAGTTTAATGAAGATTTAAGAATTTGTAGCCTGTGTGACGTATTACACGAAGCTTCATTAGATATTTTTGCACTAGCTTTGTTGCAGCAGCCTGTGTCATGTATCAAACGAAGTCAACTTCGTTGGATAGTTTAAGAATATCAAAATGCGATGAAACAAAAGCTGTATCATTGTCAAAAGATAGCTGCCTCCTTTTGTATAAACAAAGTATGTAATATATACAATATGTTGTGAATTGCAGTACGAATTTGCATAGATAGCAAGTAGACAATAACACATTTCGTAAAGAAATTTACTGAAAAACTTTGCTTAATTACTTTGTTTGATTACTTTGCTTGTAATTACTTCAATACATTAAAATTTCATATCACATTCTGATTATCCAAGTTGTACCTTTAAGGTAAGACTGATTGGTAGTGGCCATATTCGATTTGCTCCGCTTAATGTTAACATGTGGAGAAAATTTTTCAAATGAATGTCCATTTGGATTTAGAAATAAGAAAAAGAATTTTGTTTAGATGATTGTCGATTTAGATTTAGAAATTAAAAAAAGAAATATTTTTTTCAAATTTTTCAAATTGTCGATTTGGATTTAGAAATTGAAAAAAGAAAAAAAATTTTAATTTTTCAAATTTTGTCGATTTGGATTTAGAAATAAAAAAAAAATTAAGAAACTTTTCTAGATGATTGTAGATTTGAATTTAGAAATTAAAAAAAGAAAAAAACTTTTTGAAAAGTTTTTAAATTATTGTCGATTTGGATTTAGAAATTAATTTTTTGAAAAATTAAGAAACTTTTCTAGATGATTGTCGATTTGGATTTAAAAATCAATTTTTTAAAAAATTAAGAAACTATTCTAGATAATTGTAGATTTGGATTTAGAAATAAAAAAAATTAAACTTTTCTAGATGATTATCGATATGGATTTAGAAATTAAAAAAAGAAAAAAAAATTTGAAAATTTTTCAAATGATTGTCGATTAGAATTTCGAAATTAATTTTTAAAAAAAATTAAGAAACTATTCTAGATAATTGTCGATTTGGATTTAGAAATAAAAAAAATTAAACTTTTCTAGATGATTGTCGATTTGGATTTAAAAATTAAAAAAAGAAAAAAAACTTTTTGAAAATTTTTCAAATTATTGTCGATTTGGATTTAGAAATTAAAAAAAAGAAAAAGAAATTTTTTGAAAATTTTTCAAATTATTGTCGATTTGGAGTTAGAAATTAATTTTTTTAAAAATTAAAAACTATTCTAGATGATTATCGATTTGGATTTAGAAATTAAAAAAAGAAAGAAATTTTTCTTAATTTTTTCAAATGATTGTCGATTTGGATTTAGAAATTAAAAATAAAATGTACTCCGTAAAAGAGAAAGATATTTTTTATTCTATTTTATTCATTTTTAAAATTCCAATATAAAAATATTATTTACGTTTATCACTAAGAATGAAAAAGATACCCGAATAAAAAAATTTCTTTCTGAATTACGGTATTCAATAAAAAAAAAACGAACTTTAATGCCGAGTCAACATTTATTAGTAAACTTTTTACCTAGGATAGAATTAAGGTGAGAGAATCCAATATGGCTATTACCCAACAGACTTAAATAAAAACTATACAATAAAACCGATTACTGGTAAAACAAGTTATATATATTAACAGATATTTACCGATAAATTCACTAATACTTCTAGAGCACTTTGTCTATTTTGACTGATTTATATTTAAAAAACTGCTTTTATTTCTCTAATCCGTCAATAAGGGTTCATTATCTATTGCACAGCTTTGTTACTATCAACATCCATATAAAGTTAGATGATCATTTCACTTTTTTTCCTCTCTTGCTGTTTAAATAAACTTCTTTTCAGACCAAAAAAACGTTTCGGCACAAATCTTAGAATAATTAAGCACTTGACACGCATTATGTAAATGCCGCATTCATCTCGTTTCTCAGGTTGAAGGATAGGTTATAAAATTCTCCAGCGTTCAGATTATTTCGTCTTTTTTTTTTTTTCTGTGTTTCAAATGCTTTCTAACTCTTTCGTGTTTTGGGGTTTGTTTTCATTGTTGGCTTTTCCCGTTAATGTTTCTTAACATACTTTTTTCTTCCCAATATAATGAATATTAATTTCGCATTCTTCAGATCGGAGGCGACAGTGTGGGAAAAAAAGAATTCGGTGAGATTGTTTTGCTCGGTTGTGGAACTGTTTTGATTGCTGTGATTGGACTGAATAATTAATCAACCCAAATCATGTTATGCTAATAAGTTATGCGAGAGAATAAACTAGCAAGATAATGTTAGGGCGTTTTTTTTCTTTTTACTAATCGTAACCGCTGTTAAGTTCACACATTCTATATACGAAGTTTAGTAAGTATTATCACAGTATTAGTAAGTATTAGTAAGTATTATCACAGATATATATATATATATATATATATATATATATATATAAGATGAAAAGAACTTTTTATATACCATGTTTTTAAATTTTCTGTTGAATCATATAAACTTGACAATTCTATGTATTAATAAACACTTTTTAAAAATTTTTTTGATGAATTATCCCATCAAATTGAAAGAAAATGAATTTAATTGGAAGTTAACTTGCGTTTAACTTTTCGTTCCCGTCCCGGCCGATAGATGGCTGCATCAGTCTACAAAACAAAATTAACTGAAAATGAATTCAATTCTGCTGAAAGATAGCTAAAAGTATTAAAATAATGCATTGTCATCGTGTTCTGAGCTATTCTAAAAGTTTCAAATGTCTAGCTAGTCGGGAAGTTAGTTAAAAATCGATTGCAAGATTTGTACTGGACAAACACACACACACACACACAAACAAGAAAGCGAGTTAATAAAAACATGGTAAAAATTAATTCCCATTTCTGAAGCGAATTAATTTCAATTTTTTTTTTATAATAATAGAATTTGCATTTATAGAAATTTCAATTACCTCGTGAATGCGTATTTTCATAAATATTGATTACATATTGTTGGTGTTCCAGCACGTAACAAAATATGTATATATTTTGACACAAAAACTGAAACAGGGGGTGACAGAAAATTGAAATAAAGCGCTGACCTTGCTTTGTAATGCACCAAGGAAAAAAAGATCTACTACGGCAATTCATCACAATCCATCACTTCGGCACTTTTCTTCTCCGCTAGGAGAATTACGACAATGGCAGCTTAAAGTGTAAACTTGACGAATACTTTTATTTTTACCCAGTTAAAGGAAAATTACCTACACCTATGGAAAAAGTAACTTTCTTTTTCAATAACTAGACGTTTTTGTTTGTTATTTAAATTTGTTTATGTCATAAATTCCTTTGTATAAATCAGTAGACGAAGTTGCGATATATCAAGTTTTCCGAAAGAGTGTCGGGGCGGAGGAAAATTTCACCGTCAGGAAATGACATCACTATGACTTGTTATAAGCTTGCATTGATATATTTGTTGTAAGCTGCAATAAGCAACAACGCTCATTGTAGGTATTGTAACGTTAAATTGGTGTCATTTTTTTCGCATGTATGTCCCGAGAAAGAGAATTTGTGTAGTAGTCAACGTATAGTGGAGTGAAAACCTCTACTCTATCTCTGTGTTCAAATTAGAATGACCTTGAAATTACATTATTCAGTTACTGGATGTTTTTATCCAAGATTATGTGAACTCGTGTTCGAGGATTTTAATAATACTTTCCCTCTATGAGGTCAGAGAAGGTGGGACAGGGTACGATCCCCCAGATTTCACCACTGGGGGGGAGGGGGTGGTGCTCGGTCTAAGTTGGACTCCAGCCATCATAAAAACCGGAGCTGCACCCCTCTGCCCGATAACCGATATGGACCAGGTCTGGAATAGATTTCTACTGCGAATTTAATCTTTGGGCGTATTAAATTCGCGACTTACAATGATGGTATAATTTTCTCGTACATCTGTACCCAGAAACAATGTTCATTTCATTAGTAGATTTGCAAGTTTACGTCATGATGAGGTCATTTGTGTTTGACATTTTCATTTGCCCTAGATATATATGGTCATATAAGAAAATTTCTGTAAAAAATTTGTCTATTATTAAAGAACAAAATTAAAAATAATGTAATTCTTCTTAATACAAGAAGGGATTTTTCTGTTGTACATGTAAGGTATTTTATGTATTTTTACGAAAGCCGCCCAAATTGTAGAGAGGTTAGCGTCGTGAGCTTCCCCGCAGCGGGCTCGGATTCAAATCCCGAATAAGGCATGGCCATTTCCGTCTCGTACAAGAAGGGTATCATAGGGAACTTTGCTGGCTCACCTAATGGGTGCTCCCATAATAAAGTAGCCAGCAAACCAGCGGTGAATAACAAAATGGCGAATGTCTCCAGACAAAGTACCTCCGCATTAGAAAAAAAAATATTACCAAATATTTAGTACTATTGTACGACTAACAGTCTGGTTAACTTGAATTTAGCACTTTGTACTCTCAGCTAAGTTGAGTTAAAACAGCCTACGGATTAGAGCTTTAAGAATTAAGAAAATGCACCTATGGAATAGCACTTTAGGTAGTAATAAAACGTGCCTGTTAAATAGCACCAGTCGTAAAATCTCGGCGCATACATTTAAATACTAATGTGATTATGGATTAGAGCTCTTAGAATTAAGGAAATGGCCTTTGGAATAGCACTTTAAGTAGTCAAAATTCGGGCTGTTAAATAGCATCCGTGGGTAAACCTCGGCGCATACGTGGAAATATAAATGTGCCTAAGGATTAGAGCTTTTAGAATTCAGAAAATGAGTACGTCAAACGAACTTAAAAAGACCTCAGTACCTAAAGGAATAATAAATTGGCGAAACAAAATAGTGTTTAGAAAACATCTACGAATTTGTGATCACTTTTTTTATGTATAAAAAAAATATTAAATGCGCCAGGGAATAGAGTTTCCAGAAGTAACTAAATGCGACTAGCAAGTAGTGACTTTTTAAAATTTCTTCTTTTTTTTTTTTTTAAAGAAACATCTATATCTGTACCAATATTTAAAGTTCATGGCGCCCCTTTCCCTATGGAACTATGCCCCACATGGTATGGAAGCCTACCACAGAAAGTTCCCCCCCAAATCGGAACAGTCTTGCCAAAATGGGAAAAACAGTCTTGCCAAAAAGTGAATTTAACGCCTCAACACATATTTGAATTAATTACACGCGAATCAGGCTAGTAATCTGCTTAATTACTCACTCAAAATAGTCCAAACCATGATCACACACAGAGGCAACAAAACTTTTCTTTTCGAACCTGCGTTTCACGCTTGAGAAATGGCCCACTCCGGAAACCTAGACTTTGGTCGTAAAAATGGCTTTGAGAACGCGCCAGGCTTGGCCTACTTGAATTGGACCAAGATCGTTTCGGTTTTCGGCAGCCAGGGATAAATAGCCGCCTAATTAGGAGGGGTGGAAAATGCGGGTAATTTGGAGTTAAAGGGTGAATGCCAGCCCGGCCGTAATGACTGCGACAGTCTGCGGAGTCGCCGGTGGCTTTCAGCCGGCTGACATATGACTCGAATTATAGACGCTTGTCAGGTGGAACTACGCGAGGGAAGTTCTGCCCCACTAATTCCTTATTTGCATCTCGTAGAGTGAAAGCGATTTGACTCAGTCTTAAGCTGTTTGTATAATACTGACGTTGATTTTTTTTTCCTTTTGCCGGGCAATAAAACTGAATCTGTTGACAGCATTATAGACTACATATCAAGCTTAGGAATTCGCCATCTAGAGTAAATAGGAACTCTAGTAGAATATTGAAGGCTGCGAACAGCGTTCTTTCGATATATCTAATATATGATCTCTAATGTATGATCTAATGTATATATCTAATGATATATCTAATGTATGATCTCGAGGAATTTTCTGATGAACATATTTTAACTTTAGAGTACTTTAGAGTTCATTTGAATTCCTCTAATACTTTCCTGCCAGCGACTTTGAAGTGCAATATTTTTATGAATTTTTATTTATTTGAATCATTTTGTACGTTTCCAATGTAATAATAAACATAGCGATATAATTCATGCAATTATTACGATAACCCTTTTAGTTTCCTTTATTTATAGCATGTAAATTGCAGTGAACTTCATGATGCTGTACGTAGGTTTTTCTAGACAAATTTAGTAGTATTATAGTCAAGAAAATTTACTTATGTAATATTCTACAACTTTGCTTCATGAAATATCTTCCTAAAAGACACTGATTTTTGAGACCTACGCAAGATTAATTTCTAATTTTGAAATTTCAATTATTGATATTTAAACCTAGTCGTAGTTCAACTGATTAAAATGTTATATAAATCTTGCTGTTTCAGTCTTAAAAATTTGATATTCATCACCCTTCACATGTTAAATGACAATGCTAAAAAATATTTAATACTTTTTGAAACCTAAGAACCATTTACGGTAGGAAACCTAGAGTATAACTATAATACAACAAACAATTTCATTGATAAAGATAAATGTATAGCTGAGATAAAACTTTCTCCTTCACAACTTTATTGATTAAAATTTACGTTAACCGTTTACCAGTGCATAGCGTTTAAATTCATCATTTCTGACTCGTAAAATTTAAATATACGAGATTGTGTCATAATTTTTTGGGATCAAGCTGATATATATTTGCAATTTCGACGCGAAGATTCATAAACACGCATAATTTAGATTATGCAAACAAGTGATAAGTGATTCTAATAACTAACACACACACATATACACGTATATTCCTTCATCTTAAATCATAAAATTTCAATACGCAGGATTGTTTAACGTAAATTAGGCAGTATGATTCGCGACATATCATTTTAAAAGACATCCCTGTCTGGTTTTAATATTTCCGTTATATACTGATTAATTCTTAAATTTTGACGTCCTCTGGTGAGATTTTGGGTGATATATATCTGCAATTTAGACGCGTTCATTGAAGAGTCATACACACACACACACACACATTATTTAGATCATGGAAACATGCTAAATCATCCTAATAACATATCATTAAATTTCCGTAAGCAAGAGTCTTTATAGTGTTTTTACAATGACTTTGTTACCTATTTATGATTCATAAACCTAGAAATAAATTCAATGGTTCAGCTGCCTTGGAGATCGGTGTTCGCTGATGGTTTTAAATTAGGCAGTATGACTCACGAAATATCACTTTAAAAGATTGCCCTGCCTGCTACTTAATATCCCCGTTATATGCTGATTAATTCTCAAAATTCTCTGACATCCTCTGTTGAACAATTTAATTTCATCTCCCGGTTCACGCTTGACAGCAAAAGCCCAGTTCTCGAATCGCCAAACAACGCTTGGAAAACAAGACTCGGAGGAAAACTTAAAACCACGAGTTCGCCCCAAATTTGCCAGAAATCAAGAGCATGGCACACCAAACAGCCCATGCTCTGTACCGAGGACTTGTTTGCTTACGGTTGTTTTAGCTGTCAAGCTAATGCATTATTAATGAGGACCAAACTAAAAATCCCCGTTGGATTATCGGCATAATTAGCATGAGCGTAAAATTCTGATTCATCGGTGGGTGAGCTGCGGTCGTTAATCTGGTATCGTAATTCTCGGGAACGGGTAGGGTTTGGAGGGGGCCTGTTTTTGCCCTAAATACTGCGGTATATCTCTCTCGTGCACTTTTGTGTCTTTGCATAGAAACGTTGGGCAGGAATTGAGTTAGTGTTTTGTGGGGAAACATCTGGAAAAATTTGCCTTCTTCGGTAACGGTTTTCTTATACTTTTCTACCCCTGCTCCAATTCTCATAACCTTAAAGTTTACCGAAGCCTTCTGTTCAGGTCCAATCTTGGCTTAATTGCCTCGTTTACAGTCCGTTTGCAACCCTCCATTTTTTTTTGACCATCGTGGACTTTCGAGAGGAATCGCAATAACAGTATGGTATTTTAAAGCACCTTTTTATATAAAACTCTAAAGACAAATGTCTGTTTGAAATGTAAACAGCATGTAGAGAGTGTTTCTCACAGTCCATTTACATCCCTTTTCCTTGTCCATCTTAGCCTCTCTAGAATGGCCGACATAGCCTAGTGGTTGGCTTCAAACTGGGGTTGCTCAGTTCGAACCCCGATGAGTTCCTGTAGATACCTTCGTGTCCAGGCTGGTTTTGTTTTGTTTGGAGCGCTACGGTCAATTTTTGCTACACGAGGTCCAATTAGACCGGGACCTACTGCTTAAAGCCGATCCCGAACGGCTACAAATGTCCATGCAAAGAGTGGGATTCGAACCCACAGACTGTGGTACCAAATGTCAGCGCCCTAGGCATTTGGTCATCGTCCGGCATCTAGGCCGGATATGGGCACGTTAAATCCGTAGACCGGAGGGTATTTCCGAGACGTCAGTGGGTGGGGGAAGTTTGCGAATCCTCCGAATGTCGCTCCTGGGGGGGTGCTTCACCTGTTGTGGGTGAAACACTCAAATTGTGGTTTCACCTGGCCATGTCGGATTCAACTGTGGTGCCATTGTAAACCGGTGCCACATTCCTCTTCCCGCTGTCAAATTAATGGTCCTGGACTGGGGTTGTTCCGACCGAGGGGGGGGGGGTATAAGTCAAACTAATTAAATAAATAAATAAGTAAAAAAAAACCTTTCGAGATGAAAAAGCTCTTTTTCAGATTTACAGATTTAAGACACAAAGACTTCCAATAGATGTGGTTATTTTAGTACTCTTGAAGTAAAATACAATTGGTTTCAATGACATTTGGTCAGATGAAAGTAAAACTTTCCAAATGGCTTTAAGTACTTAATATTATAAGCTTTACACTAAACAGGTTGCAGTTAATAATATTTGGGTTACCCGAAAATAACTGAAATTTAAAATAACAGCAACAGTTTATTTTTGGTTCTTTAGCCCTTTTTAAAACATCCTTAATGGCATCTGACCTTCATTTAACAAGAGCCTTTTACTGCTTAAAAAAATGTAGCTTCCAGATGGCTTCCCGTTTATGTAGACTTAACACTAGCACATGAATGAAGCTTTGATTATTGTTTTGTCCAATACTGGGTCCTATTTTCATGGACTAATAGGGTTAAAACATCATCGACTATATTTGTCTGTCTGAAAATGACATCGCTTATAAAAATAGTAACACTTAACTGCGTTTGAGAGAAAAATTCTAAAAGACGTCGCTTTTATGTCAAATAATCGGGAGCATTACAGTAAGTCCTCGAGTTATGCGGATTCGTAGGTACGCGGTTGTGTTTTTCAACTTTAATGCGACGATAATTCCGAACTAAAGTGATGCTTTAATAGAAACGACGGAGAAATTATTGATAAACTTCGATTGAAGATCTCCAACGCAAACGCATGCCGATAAGTCTTGCCCTGATACAAGTGAATTTAAGCACAAACGCGGAAAATTTAAGCACAAATGCGGTGATGATGTCGTTGATGGTAAATTTCGGCTTACGCGGAATGCTCTGGAACGAATTAATCGCGCAATTCGAGGACTTACTGCATATAACATTACATCTTAATGCATGTTTCCGATGCATTTGGGCCCTGATGTCTTCTATATCTTTAAAGAGACAATTTGAATAATTACTAGATTAAAAAGAACTTTTTATATACCATGTTTTTAAATTTTCTGTTGAATCATATAAATTTGACAATTCTGTGTTTTAATAAATACTTTTTAAAAATTTTTGATGAATTATCCCATCAACTTGAAATAAAATGAAGTTAATTGGAAGTTAACTCGCGTTTAACTTTTCGTTCCCGTCCGTCCCGGCTGATAGATGGCTGCACCAGTCTACAA
Organism: Dolomedes plantarius; assembly: GCA_907164885.2. Lineage (NCBI taxonomy): Eukaryota > Metazoa > Arthropoda > Arachnida > Araneae > Dolomedidae > Dolomedes > Dolomedes plantarius. Next base: position 47,931,592 of record OU015490.1, read on the forward strand.
AACAAAATTAACTGAAAATGAATTCAATCCTGCTTAAAGATGGCTAAAAGTATTAAAATAATGCATTGTCATCGTGTTCTGGGCTATTCTAAAAGTTTCAAATGTCTAGCTAGTCGGGAAGTTAGTTAAAAATCGATTGGAAGATTTTTTCTGGACAAACACACACACAAACAAATAAGAAAGAGAGTTAATAAAAACATGGTAAAAAATAGAAACAATGGATTGGGTCACATAGTCCCATAATTTTTTTTTTAAACGGTTCTCTCCAGTACAGAAAAACACGTTGTTCTCCAATATCTCTCTCCCCATTGGTCACCCAAGGTGTTTTTCAGAATCGGCAAGGTGCAGTATTTTAAAACAAGCCTGGTGTAACAATATGGCAGAGGTTGCCAAGCTAGGACTCGCGAGCAGCATGCGTCAATTTTTTGTGGGTCATGGTACAGTGATCAATTTTGTAAATAATTTATACAAGAATGTCTTATAAATTGTTCTCTGAAATTTTTTTACAATGCATTTTCTTATTTCCCACATTGTTTCCTCTAACTGAAATTAATATTTAACTGAAATGCCATGATCTGCGACAAATTAATATATGCCACATTTGAACAATTTGGCAAAAACAGTTGAAAGAAAAATAATTATTAAAGATTAAAACTATTTAAGAATTTATAAATGTATTAATTATTTTAACAATTGGTATCTGATATATTTAATAAAAACATTATAATAATCAACGCTTGAAATTTCTTTCCTATCAATTATAACCTCAGTCTTTTCCAAATGACCCTTAACCCTGCTTATCTTGTCCGCCCCTGCAGTATGGCCTATTTTAGCCCTGGCAGCAAACGTGGCCACATTTCTAGAGACTTTCCAAGATAGGTAAGGTCATTTGGCTCAAAGGTGCCGACGCACACCGACAAAATTCCAAGATTCGCACCATTTGTCAGTAGCTTCCCTTTTTAGCCTTACCCAGACCATTAGAAGGAGTGATCAATGGCAAGGCAACCGACCTCAATTTTGATGACAGTTTAGCAATATCTAATACATTAGCGATAAATAATCAGGTCGCTGTTGTAAAACATTCTCGTCGACTTCTGGTCATATGAAAATAATATGAAAGAAGGAAATTACTGACATGTGTGTATATAAAGCACATGTCAGTGTGTACAATGATATGTATGTAAAAGCGAATAAATAATCAAATTACTAAACATATCACTTCTACAGTGTAAATGATATTGCAATTACATCTGACAGTTGTACGGCAATTAAATATCTTCAGCTTATTTTGATTATCTGGTTGAAATCATCTCAAGTTTGTAAAAATATATATAAAGTGAATATTGCAATACAGGCCGTAACGTTATCGCTGTCTTATCTGGCAATAAATTTGGCGAACATTTAAAAACTGTCAAATACGCATGAAACTATTTTGTTCTGTAAAGTTTTTTTTTCACTGAGAGGACAGTTGTGTGGCAATTAAGTGTCTACAGGCTTATTCTGACTATAGGGTTGCAACTCTCTTATGTTTGTAAAAATATGCATAGACCTGAATATTAAAATATAGGCTGTAATGTTATCAATGTCTTATCAGGCTATACATTTTGCGAACATTTAAAACTGTCAAATGTATGAAAAGAAATATATGTTGTGATCTGTAAAGGTTTTAGCAACTTATCAACCCAATTTATTACAACACAAAAATAACTCAGGCACTACAAAAGGATTTTTTCCGCTCCCCCCACCCCCTAGGTCTTTTCCATAAAAACATTCGAAATAAAATTCCAACGTAGTAGAAAACGTGTGCTGTGAGCAAGCGTTTATTGAATCGCGCCCCGCGTGCAGTCAGGATCGGCAAAAAACCCTGAATGAAAAATGAATACCGAAAACCTTTTCTCTCTTATCTTCGTTTTTCGATTAGGTTTGCCGCCACTTTCGCTTTCCATTTGGCGACGTAACTTTTGGCGGTCTCAGTTTCGGAGAGAGAGAGAGAGAGTGTCCTACATCCTCTCACGTGCGAGCAAAAGAGACCTTTTTTAATGGCCCGCGTTCCACTTTTCTCACATGTGACGTCACCGAATTGGGAACACCGATCGAGGCCAGGCAGAAATCAACATTCTAACAACACCGTGGAATAAAAAAGGGTTGATGAGGAGGAGGAGGGGTTAAGGGGGGGGGGAGGAGAAAATTAGTCTAAGTGGAAAACGGGAGGGGGGGGGGGTCTCTGATGGGAAGGCCAATCGAATAGTAGGAGGATTTCTGAGAGTGGAGACGGGAATATCATGCAAATAGCTCGCTCTCAAATCACGAGAGAGAGTTGATGGTTTTAGGTCCATTCTCTTTTGCAAAAGCGTTTTATAAAATGCTTTGTTTCGAAAGAAAGCGTTTTTTTTTTCTCATACAAAACGGTATCTCGTGAAAGACACATCTGCAACAGAGAACAAAGAAGATGTAACAATTTCTTATTCATTCCATCAAATAACCATAACTCTTAATAATTCTATATCACTAATAGCTTAGTATCTAGTGATGGGAAACTTAATGCTTTTAGCTGATCTCGTTTGTAACGGTTTCGCTTAGAAGAAAATTTAAGAGGAAGAGGTTTGACAAAACATTTTCTCATATTAGGGAAAAAATGCATTTGCATTGCAGAACTGAGACGATGATATAATTTAGAAATACCTCAGTCCATTAGCCTAAAATTTATCAGCTCTCTACAAGTGATAACAAAGTTTCGAAAATTTGATGGTTTAGTCAGAGTTTTTTTTTCTTCGTGTGTAACAGAATTGTTTTAATTTTTTTTTCTAGAGGAGATAGTTTTTTTTCCTTTTGCAAAACATTTTCCCATTCCAGTAAAAATGCATTTGCTGTGAAGAACAGAAACAATGAAATAATTTAGCATTCTGCCAATATCCGTGACGTTTATTATGAGCTTTATATCTTCATCTCAGTTTCAAATCACGGTAAACATGATCTCATTCTAGAGCAAATACACATTTGCTATGAAGAGAAGAGACGATGAAATAATTTAACCGTGATTTTTGTGAGTAGCATGTGGCCTGCTTAGTTTCAAATCATGGAAAATATGTTCTCATTCCAGTAAAAATAAGAACATATTTGCTATGAATAGCAGATATGTTTGAATGTTATGAACAACACATAATTTAGTTTTCTGCCAATAACCATGATTTTTATGAGCTGTATATTGTCATCTGAGACTCAAATCATGGAAAACATGTTCTCATTCAAGTGAAAAGGCATTTGCTATGAAAAACAGAGACGATGAAATAATTTAGTATTTTGCCAATATCCGCGACTTTTATGAGATCTATATCTTCATCTAAGTTTTAAATCACAGAAAACACGATCTCCTTCTAGAGAAAATGCACATTTGATATGAAGAGCAGAGACGATGAAATAATTTAACTTTCAGCCAATAACCGTGATTTTTTTTAGTTGTATATTGTCATCTCAGACTCAAATCATGGAAAACAGGTTCTCATTCTAGTGAAAATGCATTTGCTATGAAGAACAGAGACGATGAAATAATTTAACTTTCAGCCAATAACCGTGATTTTTTTTTTAGTTGTATATTGTCATCTCAGACTCGAATCATGGAAAACATGTTCTCATTCTAGTGAAAATGCATTTGCTATGAAGAGCAGAGACGATGAAATAATTTAACTTTCAGCCAATAACCGTGATTTTTTTTTAGTTGTCTATTGTCATCTCAAACTCGAATCATGGAAAACATGTTCTCATTCTAATGAAAATGCATTTGCTATGAAGAACAGAGACGATGAAATAATTTAGCAACTATCCGATAACCATAATTTTTTACGAGTTCTATATTATTAGCTCAGTTTCAAGTCACGGAAAACATGGTGGCTTGGCTTTTCTCGTTTGTCACTGCATGGTGCAAAGTATTTATATCTGAAGGAGACAGCTGTTATGTCCTATAACAAAGCACTTTTTCATACTAGGGAAAAATGCTTTTGCAATGTAGAACAGAGACGATGAAATAATTTACTAGCATTCACCCAATCCAATAACTTATAAAAGAAATCTTGATTATTAATGGCGTTCTGGGGTAACTTAATAATTTATCCGCTTTTTCACTAACTTTGTTTTTCATATTGTTGCTTCAAGAAGAAAAAACATTTTCATCGTCTTTTACAGCAAAACGTTTTCTCGTTTTAGTGAAAAATGCATTTGAAATGTAGAACACAGACCGTGAAATAATTTAGTATTAACTCATTCCGGGCCAACCTTATTTTCATTATTAATTTCTCTTTCTCTGCGAATGGTCTAAGCAAATTCCGCGGATATTTTGGAAAGTGTTCATGCATTTCATTTAAGTCTATCGACCTGTTTGTTTCGAAAATAACTCAAGTAAGAAGGAATGAGATCGTGGAAGATTTTGGTAGAGTTTTCTGTTACATTGTCACCGGAATTTCAAATTCATTACCTGGTTAGATTCGAGTTAAAACCTTTAAACACTCGCTACTATTGAATTTGGCATGGTAAAATTTTATGACGTTTTAAACCCATATATATATATATATATATATATATATATATATATATATATATATATATATATATATATATATATATATATATATATATATATATATATATATATATACAGTGAAAATATATAATTTCTTTAAACTTCCATATTATTATTTTTCCATGTATGAGTTATTGAATACCTCAAATGAATGTTTCTGATATAATTGTTATGTAACTGAAATGCTGAATACAAATGCATAACTTCCCGATGTATAAAAAAAGCTTGACTGTGTATATATGTGCGTAAGTATCTGTATAACATTTATCTAGGCCATACAGACATCTACGCAACCTAATTTCTCTCTCAATATCTGTCATGATAGCGCCCAATGTACCGAAACGGGTTTTAGCCAAAGCCATGAATTCATTATTCCTTCCCAATTCATTGTCACCTATTAATTGAAAGTGTGTTAATTGCAGATAATTATCCTTCGAGAAAAAACGACATTGCCATGGGAACGAACACGAAATAAAACGTTAGATAGATGGGGGGGGGGGGAGAATCACACGAGTTTAAGCAAACATCTCTACGTATGTAAACTGCCATTCCTTGGGTCAATAATTATCGGGTACCCGGATGTTGTTATTTCCGAGGTGTTGTTTTCGCGCGGTTTTGCAAGATGGCACCGGCAGAAGTGGGCGATTTGCAAAAACCTCCCTTAGCCCGAAGACACTTTCCGAACAAACACCGATTTTCCAGCGATGTGAGGTAATTCTATATATGGACAGATAGGGGTCAGCTCCTAGCCAGCGGTCAAAAAGCGATTGCGTTACGGAGCCGGCTGACCCAGACCACGTGATGGAACAAGTTGGATGGTAACCGAATTGGAAAGAAGAAAAAAAAAGGCACACGTGGAAATGTGACGCGAGGACTCTTCGAAAGATTTACTTGTGGCGATTGTTCTTAATGGACAACCGCTGAGAGAAAACGTTTGGGCATGTATTGTTGCTTTAATGCAGCTCTTTCGAGACATCCATGACTTTTCAAGCTTTCTCGTGCTTGTTTGTAAATAAATAAATAAACATAAATAAATTAAAAAAAAAAATATATATATATATATATATATATATATATATATATATATATATATATATATATATATATATATATATATATATATATATATATATATATATATATATATAGTGAAACTTCTCTATGGCGGTCAGTAATGGTTCCGAAAGAAAGTGGCCGTTCTGAGGGGTGGCCGGCTAGAGATGTTTCACTGTATTCATAATTCATAATATTAATAATGATGCTATTCCAATAATTCTCATAATTCATAATTTTCATAATGATGTCTTTCCAATACTCATAGATTTTCGTATATTTTATGTCTACTGTTTCGTATATTTCATATATGATGCCTTTTCACGAATTCTCATAATTCCTAATATTTATAATGATACCATTCCAATAATTCTCACAGTTCATGCTATTCATAATTCGTAATATTCCTAATATCCATTATGAAACCATTCCAATAATTGTCCTAAACTTTCATGTATTATATCTACTGTTTCGTATATTTCATATATGATGCCTCTCCAAGAATTTTCATAGTTCCTAGTATTCATAATGATGCCATTCCAATAATTCTAATAATTCGTAATATTCCTAATATCCATTATGATGCCATTCCAATAATTCTCACAGACTTTCATGTATTATGTCTACTGTTTCGTATATTTCATTTATGATGCGTTTCCAAGAATTTTCATAATTCCTAATATTCATAATGATGCCATTCTAATAATTCTCGTAATTCCTAATATTCAAAATGATGCCATTCCAATAATTCTTACAGTTCATAATATTCATAATTCATAACATTCCTAATATCCATAATGATGTCATTCCAATAATTCTAATAGATTTTCATATATTATGTCGATTGTTTCATATATGATGCCTTTAACAATAATTTTCCATCAATAAAAAAAATATTATATTTCTGGAAATTTTCTGATCTCTAAAACGTATGCCCTATTTATTTAAAAATGGTCTACCCATCTTACGTAGAAAACAGATAAAAAAATAGGCATTTAAGGTATATATTGAGACAGAAAAATATATATATCTATATATATATATGTATATATATATATATATATATATATATATATATATATATATATATATATATATATATATATATATATATGTATATATGTATGTGATGCCCCGTACCTCACGCCGCGGAGGAGAGGCATAGCACTTATCGGAGGCGTAGCCGACACGAGGGAGTGATGCAGTTGGGCGAAGTGTTGATCATACCGTAAAGCGCTGCACACAACTTGGATAGAAACACACATTTAGCCATAGATGAAATAAACAAATTCCAAGACGTGCTTTATTTATCAGAAGGCATTAGCTGCAGCGGCCACATCACTTGGCCTGACGAGGCGCGGATTACCTTATAAGACAGAAGCGGACCGCATGTCCGACAGCAACGACAGTTAGACACCAAGAGACATGTATATATATATATATATGTATATGTATATATATATGTATTATATATATGTATATGTATATATATATATATGTATATGTATATATATATATATATATATATATATATATATATATATATATATATATATATATATATATATATATATATATATATATATATATATATATATATATATATATATATATATGATATAAAATATTTTCAATATTATACGCATATTATTTGGAATGCACCTTTTGAGTTAGGCAGTCTTGAAACACTGGGAATGATATGCTGAACTATGGTGAAAAGATGGAGCATTAGAGGTCGAGAACCACTGGCTTTAGCCATATCTTGCCATCATGCCAATTTCCCCTGCAGTGGATTAAACAGCCATAAAGGTGGAGAGTAACTGACTTTAGCCATATCTTGCCATCATGCCAATTTCCTCTATAGTGGATTAAACAGAGAGAGTCATTTTCTTGGCAGAGATTCAGCAACGCCAGGGCCTGACAGAAATGAATCTGCAGGGAGCCCAATAAAAAAGAAACCAAAACACACGAGAAATATTTTATTCTCTTGATGGAATGCTCAGGGTGGAATCAATGCCTACAACAACCACGCCAATCGATCGGCTCTCCTGATCCGAAAAAAAAAAAAAAAAAAGGAAAAAATCGAAAGAGCAACATTGTTTCACCCTTTCCCCCGCGCAGGTGCATTTCTCGGGCAATTTATCTAATCGCTAATTGGATCACGTACCGGCCGGAATTCGCTGTTTATCTTTCTCGGGGCGTTTGAGATACACTGGACGAGAAAAGAGAAACATCTAAACTTTCCTCGATACAATGTTGCAGAGCAAGAGAGAGAAATAGATATAGCACTCCTCCACCTCAGTCCAGTCTGTTACCTCGGGAAACGGGTAATGGTGTGATCCATTGCCGAAAGTAGGCTCTGAAAACCGTAGCAAGGGTACGGTTAAAGGGGAAAAAAACGCAATTACATGCTCAGCAAAAGTTGTTTGAGGGCGTCCGTCCTTAAAAAGAGAGAGTTCAGAGAAGATATAGAGTTAGTTATAAGGGCGCGAGTTTTTCCTTCAGCAAAAATTCGTTGTTATTCTGACCGTGATGGAAGAGGAATCGGAACAGGAAAATAATTCGGTAGCTGTGAGGTTGCGTACGACTTCCCCGTAAGTGAACGTAACACTGAATTTTATGTGTGACGCTAATTAATCAAACTGAAACTGTCACCGTGTTCACCGCTAAACAACAGCATGCCCCATATTCGAAGTGTTTTTGGTTTTGCTTTTCGTTTTAATTTGGTGCAGCGATAGGGA
>OU015490.1:47944958-48072458 GCA_907164885.2 Dolomedes plantarius
CAGTGTACATATCTCATCATCATCAATTTGATTAATAAATTGCATTTGTTTTGTTTATGTAATGAGTGATGTATACCTGGTGTGTTTAAATCATCTTCTGGTTGACACTACGAACCTCAGTTCGCTACAGAAGGTATATATTCATTCATAATTTTGGTGGCAGCGTTTCGACGAAAAAAAAAGCGACAGTAAGAACATTTTGTTTTTTATAGTGACAGTCGCGTGTGTTCAGAACTGTGACTGTGCGAAAGTGCTATTGCTGGTGTGTATCCTGTGAAGTAGTGTAGAGCGGCTGACGTTCTTGTGAAATCTGCTAAACTGCTGCAGTGTTAATTTCCTTAGTGACATTCGCGCGTGTTTCTGAACTGAGACTGTGTGAAAGTGCTATCGCGGGTGTGTGTATCCTGTGAATTAGAGTAGGACGTTTGACGTTCTTGTGCCATCTGATAAACTTGCTGCAGTGCCAACTAGATGCCAGTCTTCACATCAAATTGTGAGTACCATTCTGTTTCTCTTTTGTGCTGGTATCCAACAGTAGTTTAGTAAATAATATTTTGGTTGTTTTCTCAGAAGTAGGAGAATTAAATGGTTGAATTTAATAACCGTAATTAATAGCTTGATCTGAACTTAAAAGGTGTTAAAATTTTTTTTAATTTGAGGTAAAATAAGAACTAGTGTTATTGTGTAAAGTAGAATTGTTATTGAAATAGTAGTGTGTTAAATTAGTTCTCAGAAATTAAGGAATGTAACTGTGCTCAAAAAGAAATAGTGTAACTACATTGTGTTTAACTATTTTGCATTGTGTATTGTTGTGATATGTTAAAAGCAAAGTGATTTATCTTTTATGAACCTTAAAATAGTAACATCGCAAGCGGAATGTTAAAAGTAATTTAGTTCATATTTGTTAATACATTGCATGTGTACGTTAATTGATTGTGTTGTGTAGTTGCATTTTGTGTTCAGGTTTTAAAGTAATTACTACCTCAGGGTTTATAATAGTGTGTATTATTCTGTGTAGTATTGTAATAGCTTTGTATTCTGTCAAACATGGGTTCTCTTGTTCGTGCAAAGAAAGAGGACTTAGTTAACCTCGCTATAGAAATGAGATGTGAGGTAGATTTGGGAATGCTGAAGCTTGAGATAATCAAAAAAATTGAAAGTTCAGCAGATTACAATGTAAAATTGGCTGAAGGGTTGTTAGCTGAAATTATGGAGACCCGTATAGAAAACGAGCAACGAGAGCGGGAAGAACGGTTAGCCCGGCAAAAACGGGAAGATGAATTAGCTCAACAAGAACGGGAGGATAGGTTAGCTCAACAAGAGCGAGAGTTTGAGCTAGCCAAATTAAGACTGAGTAGGGAAGCCCCCCAAGAAAGCCCGTCTGTTAGTCCTCCGAGACCTGCGGGACACTCATTAAGGCACATAATGCAAAAATTCGACCCGGAAGAAACTGATATAAGCCTGTACCTTTGCCTTTTTGAACGGCAGGCACAGCATTTAAAAATACCGGAAGCTGAATGGTCAGGCAGTTTAATTAGCCTGTTACCATTATCAGTAGCGGCCATTGTGTTACGGGAAAAAGTCGAGGACACACAAAAATATTCCCATGTTAAGAGCGTGCTTCTCGAGCGATTCAGGCTCAGTCCTGAAGCTTTTCGTCAGAAGTTTGTTAGACACCAGCGTAAGCCAGGAACCCTATGGAAAGATTATCTTTTCGAAATAAAGACGTATTTCGAAGGTTGGATAGAGGGTCTCGGTGTTACAACTTTTGAGTCGTTAAAAGATCTCTTTCTGGTCGACCAATTAAAACGGAAAATGGGAAGTGAAATCCGGGAGCAAAATATAAGGGATTGGGAGAATTACACGTCCCCTGAAACCTTGGTCAAAGACGCGGATCAGTTTGAGCTTATCAGAAAAACAGGTAAGCCCCCCAACCAGCCGAAGAAATTCGAGGGACGCGCGCCCGACCAACGTAAAATGTTTGGGGCTGTAAAAACGGGAGAGAAAGTTGAAAAATCCCCCGAACAACACGAACCCGAACGAAATTTAGATAAGGTGAGCTCCCCTCGCCCAAAAGAAAACCGCCGTAAAGAATGGAACCATAAAGAGTTCGACAAAAGGCGTGTGACAGACATTAAGTGCTATTTTTGCCACGAGGTCGGGCATATTAGGCCCCAGTGTCCGTTATTAACAAAAAAAGAAGAGGTTAACTCCATAGGTGCCGATTTGGAAATCACAGATCCCTTAAAACCATATGTGAGTATAGGGACTGTGAACGGCCAGGTATGTGAGATACTTAGAGATACGGGTAGTACGATTGATCTGGTTTGTAAAAGATTTATTTCGCCCGACGACTACCTCGGCGAAACAGTCTGGCTCACTCAGCCGTTAGACACTCGTGCCATTAACGTGCCCCTAGCGCGCGTAATTCTGAACTCCCAGTATGGAAATATAACAACAAAGGCCTGTGTCATTAGCGACAGGTCAAATCAACAAAGATACATACTGGGAAATCAAACGGCAGCTCTTCTAAGACAGGGTCAACAAAACTCTAAGAGCATGCAAATCAATGCAATAACGCGCTCGCGTTCCAAATGTCAAGAGAGCTGTACACAGACACTTCAGTCAAACGATTCTCTTCGAGAGCGTTCGGACAATAGTCCCTCAGATGGGGAGTCAATCGTTTTGACACAACTGGAAAGGGAGGAACAGGCGAAATTGTTAGTTTTACCCCCCCTCGACCGCGAAGACCCAGCGTTGAGTCTATTAAATGTTTCCCCAGAGAAATTCGCAGACGCACAGCGGGAATGTGTAGAATTGGCCGCATTGTTAAAAAAAGTCGAAAGTCCAAGTCAAACCGGCGAGAAGGGTTATGTAGTGATAAACGGGTTATTGTGTAAACAACAGAGGGACCACTTTGGGGATACACGAAGTCTTTTAGTTGTCCCACAGGTATTCAGGGAAAAACTGTTGGCAGTATGCCATGAGTCAACAAACGCTCATTTAGGTGCGACGAAATCGAAACAGAGGCTAGCCAAATCGTTTTTTTGGCCCCGATGTTACCAAGAAATGGAGGAATACGTGAGGTCGTGCGACGCATGTCAGCGCATAGGAAATGCTCAAGATACTAAGAGATTCCCCATGCGATTAACGCCTATAATTAGCGAGCCATTTGTCAAAATAAACATCGACGCTTGCGGACCTCTGCCCGAATCTGAGAATGGAAATAAGTACCTAATCACCGCTATATGTTTAGCTTCAAAGTACCCGGAAGCAATTCCCGTGAAAAACCTAAGGTCATTATCTGTCACGGATGCTTTGTTGCAGGTATTCAGTAGAACCGGGTTCCCGAAAGAGGTGCAATGCGACAATGGCACGTCGTTTACGAGCGAGTTAACGTGCGAATTTTTTGAGAAATTCGGCATCAAAGTGACGCATAGTTCAGTGGGGCATCCACAAAGCAACCCTGTAGAGAGATTCCACCGAACACTTAAGAGACTGTTAAAGGTCCTGTGTTTGGAAAACGGGGAGAGTTGGGAACGTCATTTACCAGCCTCGCTCCTCGCGATTCGGACTATAACGCATAATAGTACGGGATTCTCACCGGCCGAACTGTTGTATGGAAAAAACCTACGAACACCCGAAGTTTTATTGTACGAAGGTTGGATGGGAGGTTGTGAGGAAGAGAGGCCCGTGACAGAGCACGTCCTTACCCTAGTGAATAGATTAAAAAGAGCGCGAGAATTAGCTGCTCAGAAAATGGGTGAAGAACAATCTAAGCGTAAGGAAGCGTATGATAAGAGCGCAGTTAAAAGGCATTTCGAGGTTGGAGATTTAGTTCTGATTTTCTCTTTATCTCGACCTAGCAAAATGGCGCCGAAGTGGATAGGCCCAGCGAAAATTGAAGCTCGCATATCCGAGACGAATTATCGAGTGCAAACTCCCGGACCTAGACAGAAATCCAGCATTTACCATATTAATATGCTGAAGCCCTATATCAGGCGTCCCGAAACTATAAATTGGGTTTATGAAGGTAAAGTCGAAATTGGTACTGAGGATGATTTCGCAATCCACGTTTTTGAAACCGGTGCTACCGATTTCGATTACGAGGAGATTGTGCGCGAGAGCGAACTTGACGCTCGTCTAAATCTCACTCAAAAAAGGGAATTAAAGAAATTATTGTGTCGCCATGCAAATATTTTTTCTAATAACCCAGGAAAAACCGAGAAAGTTACGCATGACATAGAGCTGATCTCGGATAAGGTCGTTAGGTCTAGACCATACAAAACGTCACACCGACAGAACGAAATCTTGAAGTTGGAGATTGACAAAATGTTAAAATTAGGAGTGATACAAGTAGGTGAGTCTGATTATACCTCGCCTATCATTTTGGTAGAAACCGATGGTCGTGAACCGAGACCCTGTATTGATTATCGTAGGTTGAACGAAATAATTCGCACCGAATATTACCCCCTCCCCAACATAGAGGAAAGGGTTGAGCAGGTTGCAGGATCTGATTTCATAACAATACTCGATCTTGCAAAGGGGTATTGGCAAATCCCCTTGACAGAAAGGGCCCAACGCATTGCGGCTTTTGTCACCTCATTCGGGACATTCAGGCCTTTGCGGATGCCTTTCGGGCTTAAAAACGCACCTTTCTTTTTCAGTAAGCTCATGGCTGACGTTCTAAATGGGTGTGAGGAGTATGCCGTTCCATATATCGACGACATCGCGATATTTTCTAAGACCTGGGACGAGCATCTGAAGCATTTAGATATCGTGTTAAGTCGTGTAGCGCAAGCGCAGCTCACAATCAAATCATCGAAATGTCGGTTCGCCCAAAACCATGTAAAATACTTGGGGCACATGGTCGGCGGAGGTTATCGAAATCCCGCCGAATTAAAGGTAAAATGCATTAGGGAATTTCCCCGGCCAGAGACAAAGACGAGTATTCGGGCATTTCTGGGTCTCACTGGGTATTACGCGCACTATATTCCAAATTATTCTATGATAGCGGCCCCCTTAACCGATGCGTTAAAAGGACGGGAGAAACGCGCGGCGGTTGTGTGGGACGAAGCTTGCGAGGCAGCGTTCACCACTCTGAAAGACGCTCTTATAAAAACACCTGTGCTACGAGCTCCTGATTTTACTGTTCCATTTATTGTTCAAACGGACGCATCCGATCTGGGAGCCGGGGTAGTGTTGGCCCAACAAATAGGTGATAAGGAACATCCTATCCTGTACCTGAGTAGGAAGTTCTCTGAGCCTGAAAGGAAATACAGCACCACAGAAAAAGAGTGCTTGGCGATCATATTCGCGTTAAAAAAACTTCACTACTATCTGGACGGAAGCGAATTCAAAATCGTGACCGACCATAACCCATTGGTATGGCTCAAGAAGAATGCCAGTTCAAATGGCCGTCTTTTTCGGTGGCAACTTATGTTGCAGCAATTTTGTTTTCGGGTAGAACACAAGCCGGGAAGACAGAATACAAACGCTGACGCTTTAAGCAGATACATTCCTTAAACGTCCGCGAATTACCTAGATTTGTAAATGTAGTAACCTAGAGAATTAATTGTTAGTACCATGAATTTATTTGTGTTTGTATTTAGTAATCCAGTTAGTGCATGCGTACGTACTTGTTAGAATTGTGTATTTTTTTTTTTGTGTAGTAGAAAAAAAAACTGTTGGAACTGGTACATTAGATAGCAGAATTGGGAACAACCCACACGAAACGTTGGTTTTCAATATGCAACCACATTGAAAACTTTAACGGCAGGGGGGTTATGTAGAGTATTGCATTTCAACCTCTCCGTTAACAAAAGAAATTCTTCTATCTCGGCCTGAGACACTTCAAAAGATTTCCGACGGCTTGGGTGGCAATATGCTGACAGCAATTTTCCTTTTGTTCATCCGATAGACTTGTTCCACAGGACCTCAGGGGACGTGGTCATTTTTCTTGATTTAGTCATCGCCACCGGGTGACGCCGCTGGTATTTATTATAAATGACAGGAGACCCCCAGGTGCTTTCATTCATGAACTATCAATTGTTAAGCAGCATCCTGGAGGCGTCGCGTGCCTAAACAAAAGGACTCGTGCCTTTCGCATTTTACCGAAGCGGCCCTTTTGAGACTCTTTGAAGTGGCTTGGAGGACAAACTAAAAAGGCGGCCGCTTTAGACCCGGGGAAAATATTTCATTATCGCCCCAGGAAACCCATTTCCGTTGCTCACTTGTTCTAGATCGTTCGACTTTCTGGAGAGTGATGCAATATCCGGTGGAGGTCTTCTATAAAAAGAGAATGGACCCCTCAGTCGTGGCTTGCGTCTTTTTAGTTCCTGACACGTAGCGGATCCAGTTCTAAGAGCAGCCGGGTTTGCCGCCCTTATCGGTTCAGCGTCCCTTGTGACTGTTTTGCAGCGACGATCTAGTTCCTGCAGGAGTAAACATACTCCACTAATTTGTCGGAGACCAGTCTTCGTGGAAGGAGCCTTTGCTACCTTATTTTCCAGTGAGGAGTCCTTTCTCCTTAATTTAATAATTTCATCGCTACCGGGTGCGTGCAGTGATCACCGCCGTTGATATTATTGGGGAGCCCTTTCCCGTCAGGAGAAGTGCCGTTTCTTCATCATTGAAGCAGAGCCAGTTCTGCTAGCCTAGCGGACTTCTGTGTTCTTACTCCGCCCCACGCCGATAAAATCGAGTGTGATTACCTACGTTACGAAGTTCATCTTACATCTATGCAGTGTACATATCTCATCATCATCAATTTGATTAATAAATTGCATTTGTTTTGTTTATGTAATGAGTGATGTATACCTGGTGTGTTTAAATCATCTTCTGGTTGACACTACGAACCTCAGTTCGCTACAATATATATATACATATATATATATATATATATATATATATATATATATATATATATATATATATATATATATATATATATATATATATTGTAAAGAATTCGCCGAATGGTAGCGTAAAAGACGACAATACAATCAAGTAATATATTAAACGAAATGATTTATTTACAAATGAGAAGAGGTTGATGAATTAGGATGACTACACATTATATGATGCTATCGAGATGTCGATCGGGAAACTAAGCTGCACATCATCCGTACATATCAGAAGTCTAACCGCGAGAGTTCTTTGGCTTTTTAACACGGGAATTTAGGACGCGCGACAATCTCCTGTGCCGGAATCACGTACTCGGATTGTCCAGATCCTTCTGAGATCTAAAGAACGAGCTATCTCTAATAGCTATACGTTTTCTTCTCGAAACAAGACGACAGGGAGTCGAGATACTCTGCCTCGCACGAGGACTTATGAAGAATTCTTAATTCACGGCTGCAATGCCGGAAAAGCTACCTTCTAGATCCAGGTCTAGGAGCTGCCTCAAATAGCTAGAACTGTTTCTTCTCGAAACAAGACGACAGGGAGTCGGGATACTCGGCCTCGCACGAGGACTTATAAAGAATCTTAATCTACGGCTTCAATGCCGGAGTAGTGAACTTCTAGATGCAGGTCTAGGGGCTAACTGAATTTTTTTTAGTTAGCAGCGACGCAACTCGCCATCTTGGCGCTGCGAACGCCCGAATTTTAAAAGGGTTTTTAATTGGCGCCTTTAAAGTGACATCAATTTTCGGAGGTCCGATTAGCGAGACACTTCCTTCGTCATCAGATCAGCTGACCACTTAAGACGATTAATTTTCCTCGATCATCATCGATCAAGGGGTGGACCAGAACTAATGTCCTTTAAACTTTATGTCTCAATCTCAGGCATACTGGTGTCTCGCGTCCAGGCTTCCATTGCCGGGAGCAGCTTTATTTCGCCGCTTCTGTTGTTCGGCTGTTTCGCCCCGGGAACCCTTTGTTTAGCCTTCTGATGGATCGTGACTTCAATGAGAGGGTTTTGCTCTAAATTGGGAGGATCATTGGATTCTTCACTTTATATATATATATATATATATATATATATATATATATTTATATTTATATATACTATATGTGACGCAGCATGACATTCTCCCATTGGTCTAACGTTAAATTTTCCATGGGAATTTTAAGGCCGTACATTAGTTAACATCGCAGAGTTAAAACCATGGAGAGATTTTTCTTTTAGCATTTCTTAATCACTGATTAGCAAAATGCATGTGTTTTAAATATGTGGTTTCAAACGGTGGGTTTCAAAGATTCTTTCATTTTAAATTTTTATAAAGGCAATTTTAAATTTGTATCGATAGACGTCAATAATTTAACACCATATAAAAAAACTAACTACGGAAAAATTTAAAATTTTAAAAACTAAGCGCTTTTAATGTCTAATAAAAATATACATATATATATATATATATATATATATATATATATATATATATATATATATAGCTGTTGCTACGAAATGCAACAACTCAAATTATGCCCGATTTGAATAATTTGGCAAAAGGATTTAAAAAGTTAATTATTAAAACTATTTACGAATTAAAGTATTATTTATTCTAAAAGCTGGAGAATGAATGATTTATTTAATAAAAATAGGGACAAAAACGCTTAAAATTTCTTTCATATCAAGTTTATCTGCTTTTGGCTTTACTAAGTATCCAGGAAGTCCCAAATGGCTGTTAACGCTGTTTATCCTGGCCTCCTCTAATATATCCATGTTTGTATGATAATAGCTCTCTCTGAAACAACGTTAACATCAATTTACCAATCTTAACTTTCATTTCTAAACTACAGTTTAAAACAAAATCACATCCGAATACTGTTATTAGAGGGTTTATATTATCTTATCGGTGTCATGGTGTTTATAAAATAACAATCAAGATATTTAAAGGTCTAAAGTGTTATTTATTTATATTCATAGAACGTTGTGAGTCTTAGGGCCTGTTCACATAGGAGTCCGGTAGCGGAAGCTTTAAAGTATTGAAATATATTTAACCAATGACAAACCTCCAAGCGATTAGCAACGAAATTTTTAACGCCTATGATTGGTTTATTTCCGTCTCAGCATCATCTTTCCTTTTACGCTTCCGCTACTGGAGTCCTATGTGAGCAAGCCCTTATTTAGTTTCAATTTTGAAATATTTTGAGTATCTCAGCGATGCCATCTTTTAATAATGAAACATATTAAGTGATCTGTTACTTATACATTTATAGATCGTAGAGTGGCTTTCTCAGATACCAAGAAAGAATTTTGAGACTCTCAGCGTTGCCATGTTGATAATAGTAATAATATTTTCGATATTGAAAGTTCAAAATGATTTGTCAGCGATAAATTAAGAAATATATATATAGGGTATATTATTTAGTTCCTATTAGAGGATTTTGTTTCACAGCGTTGCCATGGTGATAGTGATAATAATAAAGATATTAAAAGCCTCCAGACGATTTATTTTATATTTATATTCATTTGTAGAGAGCAGCATAGTTCATAATGGCTCATTTTTGTACCATATAATGAAAACATTACTACTTGGTTTTTTGCTCGAAAAATTCCAGTTTGGAATGTTGATGAAATCATTGCCATTCCTTTTACTAGACTTATAATTGCTTTAAAACTAAGGGAAAATAATATTGAAGCATTTTGAAACTGTGATGTTCGTTAACCATCAAAGTTCGTTACATATCCATATTTGACCTATTTTCCCCTAAAATCTATATGTTATGTCTAAAAAAATTATTACAGAAATGTCTTACTTGCTGTCTCTCTTTCATTTCTGATGTCTGGGCATGTGGGCTGGGTATAAGGCACTTCAAAAGTCTAGTATTTTTAAATATTAATAAACAGCTACTAAATATTAGCTATGATCGCAGATTATGTTCGGCAGCGCAGTTGTTAAATCTTTATGATCTACTGTACCATTTCTCAATATTAACTTTCTGAAAAATGTGTACTGTGTACTGTAACTAACCAAAAGTTTTCGTTTTTATCTCATTCTAACCCCTGAAAATTGTTCACTTGTATTTTCCTTTACTCTCGTCTAAACAATAATAGATCTGCTCGTGGCGCCATCTGTTGCTAAACTATGAACTTTTAGATACAAATGTTTATAATATATCATATCGGATATCCTTCAATTTTCTCTTTCTTTTCTGTTTTAATAAAATAAAACTAAAAAATTATAACTAGTTTATTTTAAAAACTTATTGCTACTTTTACAAATAAAACCTCTCTAAAATTTCATGTTAATGAAATAGATTTTGCTAATTATAATTAGAATATCAGAAATATTAAAATCGTGCCAGATATTTCCTGACTGAGATTAGATTATGATTTCAGCCAAAATGTCGTGATGCAGATAATGACCACATGCATTTCAGATTCTCTTATAATATTCTGGTAAGAGACAGTGCTATTTAGCTTTATATAACTTCTATATACTATGAAAAAAAGTATGAGGACTATGATTGTATTGCAAATACCACGGGGTGGCCCAAACTATGGCGATAAAATAAAGGACGATGAAGAATAAACAGTGTTCAGTGTTTTTAAATCAACATCTGACTGAACTGCTACGAACTGCAACAATTCAAAACATGGAAGCTTTGAATAACTCGGCAAAATAATTAAAAGAAAAATAATTATTAAAACCCTTAAAACTACTTAAAAATTCTGAAATATAAATTGTTCTATCAAAAGGAGAATGGTATATTCAGTAAAAACATTTAGAAAAACGATAATAATTTCTTTCATATCAATTATAACCTTTTTCTGTTTTAGGTTCTTCAAAGTACGTAGACATTACCAAATGGTTCTAAACGCTGTTTAATATTGGTCACCCATGGTATATACCATGAAATAAAGAATTGCAACAACTCAAACTATGCCAGATATGAAAAATTTAGCAAAACAATTAGAAGAAATATAATTATTGAATATTAAAGTATTTAAAAATTTAGGAATATTAATTATTCTAACAAATAGAAAATGATATATTTAATTAAAAAGCTAGAAAAAAACAACGCTTCAAATTTCTTTCATATCAATTATAACCTTTTACCGTTTTGGGCTCTTTTAAGTATCGAAACATTTCCAAATGGCTCTTAACACTGTTTAATCTTTGTCCCCCTGGTATATACCTTGAAATAAAGAACAATAACAACTCAAAATATGCCAGATTAAGTAAATAATTTAAAGAAAAATAAATCATCAAAACCATTAAAACTATTTAAGAATTACTAAATATTAATTATTCTAACTATTGGAGAATGGTATATTCGAATATAAGCATTAAAAAAACAAAGCTTGAAATTTCTTTCATACCAATTATAACCATTTTCTGTTTTAAACTCTTAAAATTATTTAGACATTCCCAAATGGCTCCGAACACTGTTAATCTATACTATGGAGATAATACCTAAAATGTTCACCAAATTCTAGAGCCCATGCTCCTATTAACAAACATCTGTTTTCTGGCACACAATGTTTAAGCGACGGTGGCGAAATTATTTTAATCCTAAAACACCATTTCTTTTTAAAAAGTAAAAAAATAATATTCCATCCATTTGCTCATCGTAAGCAAACATGTCCATCTCGTTATTCCCAGCGACCTGTCACTACAGTCTGTATTATGCAAAACGACCTAGAAACCGATTTACGAAAAAGGAAGGATTACGAAAGTCCACAATTAATAACGTTCTTCTTTCTTTTGTGTTGTCGGCGAATGGTTCGCAATTAGGACCATCTCTCTCTCGTATGATAACAAACGCGCGCTTCTCCCCCCCCCCCCTCTCCTTTTCATGCAACGTCACGTGATGTAGCCTCGTCAAAAGGGACGCACAAAAGAGTATTGTTCGGTAAAATTCCCATGATGGATTTTAAATGCGAGTTTTACTTCTGGAACGATAATGAATTCGGAAAAATTCTTTGTTTCGAATTCACAATAAAATTTTAATTTTTATTCGCTGCTGATTTTTAAGCGTTAATTTTCTCGTGTTATAAATTACTGACAAAGTAGAGCATGATGGGTAATGCTCGACTGCTTTAAACTTAACTCCTTGAGCTTTAGATATTTGTGAGTGCGATTATGAATTTGAATAGGACAATTGAACTCAGCGTGTCACAACTCACCTCGATCAAATACGGAGAGCAAAAATGTTCTTTTACGCACATATTACTAAAAATCATATCATGGAAATACATACCAGACATCCTCGTGTAAAACACATGGCATTTGTTTTCTGCAATAGTTTTTCACGTGGTTGCATGAAAATGCCTTATTTATGCTTAGGAAATAAATTTTTATGTCTTTAAGTTGTTTATTTAGATTGTGATAGAAAAGTAACGTTAGTTCAGTTGATTCTGTGATTTTGTTGCAATTAGAATTCTTTGATTTTGTGTTCAGACGATAACTGATTTTTTTCCAGTGATAGCTTATTTCCATCGGAATATAATTGACTTTATTTAACTTTTACCACTGGGTTTTATTTTCAAAACCCAGTGGAAAAAAAAATTTAGATTTTAAGTCATTTTCCAAAATATAAAGCTTTTTCCTGTAAAATGTTTCGTTCGGTTTTTATGACCCTTTAAAATGTGGTAGTCCATTCTGCCGCACTCTGTATGACCTTATATAATCTAATACAGTGCATTACTATATTTTACCTAGTCTATACTATAAACTAAGGTTTATCTCGTCAAGTCTAGTTATGAGAAAATAAAGCCTTGGTATGGTGAAGTCTGCAAACTCGCTTCTGATATCAGTACAAACGCATGAAAACAACTCTATTACCTACAGAAAAACACATTTAAGTCCCCCCCCCCGAAAAAAAGGGGGAAGGAAAGACAAACTTTTCCTTAAAATTCTCCAACCGAATCATCTCCAGAACTCTCGAATTACAACTGCAACGGCAGTTATTTTCTGAATTCTATTCCCCTCCTTCCCTCCCCCCCCCCCAGACTTCTCGATGTTTTTCCGCCCTTTCATGAAACCTTAAGGTTTCATGAAAACGGCTTTTGATGTTAGTTTTTTCTTTACGAACTTCGTTTCTCTCGAAAAGGATTTGGGTGCTTATATGCAAGGGGAAAAAAAAGGCATCGAGAAATTCGGAAATAAAAAGATTTCTGGTACACAAAAGGCACTCCGGAAAAAGTTTTACGGCAGGAGGGGTGCTGGGGGTGGGGTGGGTGGGAGAATGCAGCGTGTCTGGCATCCTTCCAAAAAGAGAACAATTCGAACGGCTAGATGTCAAATCGATTACGCAACATGCATATCTCACGACAGTTTCTGGTCACTGCGACTGCCGATATATTTGTTTTGACGTAGATGGGTCGCGAATGTGTTTCGCTTTTATTTACTCTGAAAGAAAGCGCACATGTATGGTTATAATATACTCTATATATAACAAAGTAAGAAACTCTTTTTCTCTAAAGGATTTATTTTCCGAATAAAACCAGCGAATAAAGCCAATACTTGGCTTCTCTGACCATATTCTATAATGCAGCTGCTCTCTTAAAAAGATGCTATTTTTGACAATATTGTTGTTAATCAATTTGTAATATTGTACCGTTTAGGGTAGCTGATGAGGCACTTTTAATGTCCTGAAGATGGCTGTGTCAGTAAGTCGAGAACTAGTCGAGACCTTTTATGTCCTGCTGTTTAATTTATCTCGATAATAAATAGTCAGTGTTATGCAACATGGAACAAACTCGGAAAAGTTTAAAAGTTGAGTTAAAAAGCTGGCGTAGTGCGCCACATGTTTAGCTACCTCGGAAAAAAATTATTCTTATTCTTGGCCAAATAATATTCTTTTGTTTACTGGAGGACCTACCATCAGCGACTTGAGTTTTTAATTTAATGCTTTGCTGAAACTAAATTTTTTCAGTTTCAGTGTAATGTGGGTTGGTTCCTTCATGCAAAACACTGTCCAATTATTTCATTAATAATTAAAAACCATTAGTTATATATATATATATATATATATATATATATATATATATATATATATATATATATATATATATATATATATATACATATATATATATATATATATATATATATATATACATATATATATATATGTATATATGTATATTATTAGAACTTCGCTGTAGTTCTTAGTGACTATTTGTTATATTTTTGACCTTCTTAAGACTAAAAAGAAAATGAACTTGTATCGCTCTTATCTAGAGTCATCATTCACAAGTATAGTAGTCGAATGGTACGCTAAAATATAAATCCATCTATTTATGGATGCAGTACATTAATGATTAAAAAATATCTGAAATATTTTTCCATGCTTACGAAATAGGGCATTATAAGCCTCTGAAAGGCTGCATTTATTTTTTAAGAGGAAATCAAGCTTCTTATTAAGAAAACACCAGACTTTGTGGAATTTTCGTTTAGAATTGCAAGCGACGCCTTCTTTAAAATGAAAAGATTTTCATATTCGAGAAGAATAAAACGATTTCGAACTGAAAGAGGTTTAGTAAGTTTTGGAGTGGTGCCAAGACTGTACAATAATTTGAAGAGGCGAAAGACGTATCGATTGTGAAAACATAAAGGGAAAATATGGCATTGTTGCCCTGTAAGATGCAAATACAGCAATTTTTATTGGTAAAATTGCTGTTGCCACACTCTCTATACGATATGTTATTTATTCACGTACATATTCAGGCAGATTTACTATGCTCTCTGACTTCCAAAAGTGGAAATATATTTTCTAAACTTTTTGATTGCAGAGCGAGCAGCTGTCTTATTTCTTCACATGGCAAAAGTAATGGAATATTCGGGGTAGCAATACTTTCGAAGTTAAGTCGACTGCGTAGACAGGTAGGGCGATATTTAAGTAGACCGATTTGTTCGATAGTGTTCTGTGACTCCATGTTTGTACATTCTCTTGTACTTACGTTTAAATTTTGGTATACTTATTGTATAACGATATTAGTTCTTGTAAATAGTTGTAAGGGATGTCAATGAAAACAGCACTCTGACACTGCTGGAAGAGTTCGTTTGGTGGAATAGCGGCATCGAAGTTTAGTGACGCGAGTTCGATTCTCGTTTTAAAAAGACAGTCAATACATGGTCTTTTTTTTTTTATGGTTTACAGCCATTATTTATCTAATCGTACATACATGTATCCACACACACACACATGTATGTATAAAAATATACAACTTTTTATTTTTGAACTTTCAATAAATATATTTGACAGTTAGCTATCAAAGATATTTTCCTATGCATGTGAAGATGACTGCAATAAACTTTCAGATTTAAGCAACATTTCAACAGTATATACTAATGTGAACATGAAATAATGTTGAAATTTGAAAGCATATTTTTGTCGTCCTTGTATGCGTGTGAAAATATCTTTGGTAACTAGCTGTCAAATCTCTTTATCGTACGTTCAAAAGTAGAAAGTTTTAAACATTATATTACAACATATTTGAGATCAAAAAAATTTTTAGGGAAAAAAAAGCTGTGAATAAGAGAAGCGAAGACAATTAATAGCAAGTATCTCAAATATAACCATGATTGTACATTGAAGCAGGGTAAATGCAGGTTGCGAGTGATCTGAAGAATTTAATATCGTATTTTTAAAGCAGTAAATTCTCGCTGTTAAGATACTAGAACTAAGAAGGTATACCGAAATTGAAGGTTAAACATGATTTGTGGCGCCATCTGGGAGGGTTCGAGAGAAACTTTTGTCAACACAAATATAGGTAAACAAATCAGTTTCAAGATATATATATATATATATATATATATATATATATATATATATATATATATATAACGATAAAAATTTTTACACAGTACGGAAAACATTCTATAATGCGAAAATTTTGATAATTTTCTTTACTGAGTAGCATTCGACAAAATTCGAAGTGGACTATAGTTTGAAGAAGCCAACTTTACAAAATGCAAAAAAATTCGCGGATAAAATGCTTCTTAATAAGGAGCCTGTTAAAAGCAAAGCTACGGATATTACATTTTCAATTTTAAAACGTATACTGACTGTTAAACATGAGAATTTTAATGATTTATCAAGTTTGAAATTTCAGAAATCGTTCAGAAAAAAAAGTTTGTGTTTCCTCTATGTAATTACAATAGTACATTCTATTTGCTTTACATTCCTTTTTCACAAACATTTCCAACTTTTAGTACCGTGGTTTCACACGTCATGTGACAGAGGAACAAAAAAAAACACTCGCAATTTTAAACAATACTTTTTGTTTTATATTAACAATTGATTCATAAGTTTCTATAAATTTCAGTTAAGTTAAGCCAAAATAATACTTAAAAAATAAAGATGGGGATACACCGTATCCCCGCGTACCTCCAGAAAAAAAGCCACACACACACACACACACACACACATATATATATATATATATATATATATATATATATATATATATATATACATACATACAGGTGGTTATCAAAATAATGGAAACAATAAGAAACATCAAGAAAATATTTATTAATACGGCGCAGGATCACCTTTGCCTCACCGTCTCTTTCCCTCAGCTTTCCCTTTCGTCTACTATTCTGTTTGGCAAAGGACGTTTTTCCGTTCACTCTGTATGCTATCATTGCTTTCGATACCAAAGCTTGAAAACCACCCATTAGCCTGGGGGTTGCAGTAACAGATACTCCAATTTAAACGCGCACCAACAATTTGTCCTTTTCGCAAGATCTGCAAGGTTTGACATTTTACGCTGTTTCACCAAAAAGCACGATGCCCCTAGCTTCATTACTGCTACCTGACAGTAGAATAATACATACACTATATTATATAAAAAAAATACCGGTGGCCAGACTTGTTTTTTTTAAGGAATACGAAGCACATTCATAAACATCACTAATATTGATAGGTGTTTCCCTTATTTTGATAACCACCTGCATATATATAATGTAATTTTCTTAGGAAGTATATTATGAAATTCATCTGCCCACAGCTTTGCTTTTGTAATTTTGTAAATCGGGTACTATCGACACGTGTTTGTTTTATGCTTTGTGTTGCACATTTACCTGTTAAAAACTCGGACTGTCAGACTAAGTGATATGTTTGATTCTTGCAGGGCTTCTTCCGGCGTAGCATCCAGAAGAAAATCGAGTACCGATGCCTGCGAGACGAGAAGTGCCTCGTGATCCGGCTCAACAGGAACCGGTGCCAGTTCTGCCGGTTCAAGAAATGTCTCGACGTCGGCATGTCCAGAGACTGTGAGTATATGCCGCAGTTGCGTTTCTTGTTTACCACTGTGAGCGCTTTTTTTCTTTTCTGCCATTTTCGTAGCTTTGGATGAATACTCGATGCTTATCGATTTAGAGAATAGGAAAATGAAAAAAAAAAAATGAAATTTGAAATCTTCTATGGGTAACGCAAAATATTTGATGTATCAGAAATGGAATAAAAAATTATTAAAATAAATAAATAAATAAATAAATAAATAAATAAATAAATAAATAAATATATATATATATATATATATATATATATATATATATATATATATATATATGTGTGTGTGTGTATATATATATATATATATATATATATATATATATATATATATATATATATATATATATATATATGTATATATGTATATATATATTTATATGTATATATATATATATATATATATATGTATGTATGTATATATATATATATATATATATATATATATATATATATATATATATATATATATATATATATATATATATATATATATATATATATATATGATTAATAGAACTGATAAGTTAAAAAATTATAGAATTAAAAAAAACAATTTGTTATTTTTGAAATTAACAATTATGTCATTAATCTTTGCAGTACGAATAAATTTATTAATAATTAGTGAACAGTAATTAGATACTAAACAACTTATTCCTTGTTTCATGATTAATTTTTAATTAACAAATTTTTAAATTAATAATTTAATATTAAGGAAATACTATTTTATTAATCAATGTAACATAAACTCAAAATTAGCATTTCTATATCACTTCTTTATTGCTTTTATTACATATTTTTCACTCATTCTTTTATTTTACATTTAATGTTTCTCGATTTTTAAGTTATTTTATTTGGCTCTAGTTTTTTCCGAATATAAATGAATTTCAACACCCTCCTGTACATCACCTCTAATTTTATTTGCGATTGTTATTAATTAGGAAAAAAACTGAAGAATTATGAAAGCTTTGCATGCCGGAGAAAAGGCAAAAAATAAATTTCTTAGAACTTTTTGCCCCTTACAGTTTTTTTCGCGACCGTATTGTGCTTAAGTAAGAAAACAAGTTCTACAGGCGCGAAATCAAAACGGCTTAATATTTTGAATTACGTTGCTAATCACTCAACGTCGACAAAAATAAATAAATAAATAAGTAAAACGGAATAAAAAATTTAAAAGCTCAATTCACGCACCAAGGTGTTATTGATTATATTCATTATTTTTCCTTCCTTTGTTAAACGTCGCCAAGTGATTGCTATATTAGTACTTGTTTTTCTTTCTTTCTCTGTTAAACTTCGCCAAGTCATTTTGTATTGCTTTTTTTGCATTTTATTTTCTGTTAAACATCGCCAAGGCATTGCTGTATTACTTGTCCCACTGCAAATTTTGACGAAGATTAAAATAGTCAGTAATGCAAATCTGTCAAAGCGATATCTCGGTATTTTACTAATAACCGATTAATTAGTCAAGGCATATTTTTGAATTTTGTTTTCTACATTTGAAAATAGACATTTAGATGCGATGCGCTTTTCTTTTAAAAAATCTTCAATCGAGCTTGTTCAAAAAGCAATTTTTAAATTTGTAGTGATAGGCATCGACAATTCAATGTCTCATAAAAAAATAACCGCTGAAGAAGTTTTCAATTTTTATAACTACTCGTTCTTCATTTAAATGTCTAACTCCATATTCAAAATCCAAAATTAAAAATATTGATAAGCTACTCTGCAGTTAGACTTTATTTTCTTTATGAATTATGAAAGTTCTCTGCGTATTATTCAAAAGATTTGATCCTCAGTATTCACATTACTATATGTTACTGGCAGAAGAGACGATGTTTATTACTTACCAATTTTTTCCCAATTTGGATCGATGTACCCATTTAGGCTATACTGGCTCAAAGGTGTTTTAATAATTATCCATTTTTTTACCAATTTGGATCGGTGTACCCATTTAAGCTATGGTGGTTCAATGGTGTTTATAAATTACTCATTTTTGCCAATTATGATCTGTATTCCCATTAAGGTTATGTTGGTTCAACGATATTTTATTATTTACCTATTTTTTGCTAATTTGGATCGGTGTACCCATTTTGGCTATACCCGATCAAAGGTGTTTTATCATTTACCCAATTTTTACCAATATTGATCGATGTACCCATTTAGGCTATACTGATTCAAAGGTGATTTATTATTTACCCATTTTTTTGCCAATTTGGATTGGTGTATACATTTACACTATGCTGGCCCAATGGTACTATGTTATTTATCTGTGCATAAGCAATCATCGTTACCTTTCAACTGTTTGATGATTTCGTTTACAACCGTTGCAGCCGTTCGCTACGGTCGAGTGCCGAAACGCTCCCGTGAACGACTGGAGGAGCAGCAGCAGAGAGTGGTCAGCAGTGGCCAGCAACAGCAGCTAGAGGGTGAGCAACTGGAAAGCAGTCGAGAGTTGGCTCTGTACGATCTGACACTAACGGTGGCGCAGGCGCACCACGCCAATTGTGCCTACACAGAAATGAGGACTCGGGGACTCGTCAGGAAGCCTGCCATCTTTGTAAGTCCACCCTCTCACTATACATCACGCACGGACATAAAGGATATTATAATATGTCTGTAACCTGTTTAAAAATGCACAGTTAAGACCCATCAACTGTGTTTACAAGGCGTCATCTGTGTGTCTATATAAGTGAATATATATATATATATATATATATATATATATATATATATATATATATATATATATATATGCATACATACATATATATATATATATATATATATATATATATATATATATATATATATATATATATATATATATATATATGTATGTATGTATGTATATACATATAAAAAAAGCCAAAGTTCAACTGAAATAGATCTTAATAGAACTTAACAGAGTAACGCATACGAAAGAAAGGAATGTACGAGAGTAGAACGAACGAAAGTAAAAGAGAACGATGCTGAGAAAATTGTCTCTATGGCTTGCAACGGGGTAAAGGGCCATTTCAGTGTACAACGAACGCTCTCTCTACTAGCAACATCCCTGAGACATCAAAAGGCAATCAACCCAAGCACTGTAGAAAATAAGCAAATTGGTTTCTAAAATTTAGAGCAATACCACCAAAAAATTATGTGTCCATTAAAAAAGATGAAGACGAGGCAGGATCAGCCTCGTTCTATTATCAAAATGAACTCCTACAGAAGCCAAAGTGGAAGGCAACCAGACACGGATAAGCCCAAGAGAAGAACTCATAAAAAACGCATTAACAAGGCAAACCCCCAACTTGCTAGTGTTGCCATTTAAAAGGATTGCTTAAAAAAATCGGTTGAATTTACACCTTAAAAATATATATATTAATTTTTTCTATAAAGAATTGCCTTTAATTGTTAAAAAGAGCTACGCGATAAAGATCTTCAACTTCATCTATTAAAGAATCATCTTTTAAACTACAGTGTTGATAGATTCTTACTAAATGATTATATAAAATATTCTTGACGGCTGAAATACGTAAAAGAGTGGAACTTTATTTTCACGAAAAGTTAAAGTCATCTATTTTATCGTATATACTATGGAGAATACAACGATCCTTAAAAACAATAATTAAATCCAAAGAATTAACTTGTCTCTTCCTCTCTACACACACACACCCATATATATATATATATATATATATATATATATATATATATATATATATATATATATATATATATATATATATACATATATATATATATATATATATATATATATATACTAGCTGAAAAACCGTACTTCGCTACGGAGTACATTCAAATTAAATACAGCGGTCAATGTACGCAATTCATGCCAGATATATATATATATATATATATATATATATATATATATATATATATATATATATATATATATATATATATATATATATATATTATATGATAAATACGACGATCAATGTATACAATTGATGTAAAATATTTATATATATATTTATAAGAAAATCGTGAAGGATAATTTTATAGATAAAATAATGTTGAAGAAAATATTCAAATTAAATCTAATATAAAGAATACTAAAGAATATAGTACAGTTAATATAGTACAGTTTGTAGAACATTTCTTTTACTGTATTTTAATATTTTTTTGGAT
This sequence comes from Dolomedes plantarius, assembly GCA_907164885.2. Taxonomy (NCBI): domain Eukaryota; kingdom Metazoa; phylum Arthropoda; class Arachnida; order Araneae; family Dolomedidae; genus Dolomedes; species Dolomedes plantarius. The sequence continues at coordinate 47,966,292 of OU015490.1, forward strand.
AATGTCCAATCGTCTGCCGCATTAACAAGGAAAAAAAATGTTTTTTGTTTATTTAGTTGTTATGCACGTGACGATAAATTTATTTAAAGTACCAGAAAAAGAAATCACATGATCGGCATTTAATAAATTAAATTCTAAAAATTAATCTTTAAAAATTCACCAAAAATCAGGAAATGGAGGTAAAGATTCGAAAAAAATTTCATTTTAAAGGATTTTTTATGATCTTTCTAGTGATATAAATTTTATAACCCTCAAAGTATTATTTTAAATGCAAACGTAAAAAAAGTTAAAAAAACAGCTTAAAAATTTAATTTAAAAAAATCTAAGAAGAATTTTTGAAAAATCTTAGAAGAATCGCCATGCAAAATTTCAACCCTTTAGGTCCAGCGGTTTGGTCTGTGCGTTGTATGTCAGTCAGTCAGTGAATGAATGAATGAGTCAGTTACGGAACTGTTTTATATATATAGATATGTGTATATATATATATATATATATATATATATATATATATATATATATATATTAACCAATCAGAAGAGAATGAGGTACTACACGCTTGCAAATGTAATTGAGGCACATATTTTCAATATTTTTGAGCTAATTTTGTGCAATCATACCCAAATAATCAAATCTTTGAAACAACAACATGGAAATTTACTATTGCGTAGTGTGCGGGTAAACCTTTTTCACATCTTTATTTGTGTAGCATAGTGTAGCGCGAAACTCTTCTGTGTGGTCCATTTTTTAAAGTCCATTTCGTTATTCCCCGTTTCAGAGCCTGAACGAATTCCAGACGGGCAGCTCGGACTCCACCCCCGACAGCCTGGAGCAGCAGAAGATCGTAATGTGGCAGCACTTCGCGGCCTCGCTCACCCCCTCCATCCAGAGAGTGGTCGAGTTCGCCAAGAAGGTGCCCGGCTTCTTCGACCTCACCCAGGACGACCAGCTGCTGCTGATCAAGAAGGGCTTCTTCGAGATCTGGGTGGTGCACGCCTCCAGACTGACCAGCCCCTCTGACACCACCATCACCTTCAGCGACGGGAGCTTCATAACCAGGCAACAGGTGGAGCTCATGTTCGACGTGAGTATTTGGCCGTTGATGTTGGTTAATTCCTCATCTGGGAATTTGATCATATCTTACACACATCAGAAGGATCACTATCATATCTACACACATAAAATGATGCATTTCCTAGGGCCTTTTTATCGCATGGGCAAATCGGGACTTTGCCCAGGGCCCCCTGATGCTAGGGGGCCCCAAAACCCCCTTGGTGTAAGCACATAGTACTTCTAATAGTATGTATAGCCCATGGATAGTTCTTATTTTTATAAATGTTCGTAAGGGGGAGGGGGCAAATAGCATCTGCCCAGGGGCCCCAGCGTTCATAATCGGGCCCTGGCATTACCTCTAGCACCATTTCAGTAATTTTTACCATGGTTTTATTAACTCGCTTTCTTGTTTCTTTGTTTGTGTGTGTGTTTGTCCAGTACAAATCTTGCAATCGATTTTTAACTAACTTCCCGACTAGCTAGACATTTGAAACTTTTAGAATAGCTCAGAACACGATGACAATACATTCTTTTGATTCTTTTAGCCATCTTTAAACAGAATTGAATTCAGTTTCAGTTAATTTTGTTTTGTAGACTGGTGCAGTCATCTATCGGCCAGGACGGGAACGAAAAGTTAAACGCAATTGATTACGCATTTGATACTTCTTTATTACGCATTTGATCATTTTCTTTAAAGTTGATGGGATAATTCATCAAAAAAAATTAAAAAAAGTATTTATTAATTCATAGAATTGTCAAGTTTATATGATTCAACAGAAAATTTAAAAACATGGTATATAAAAGTTCTTTTTATCTTGTAATTATTATCTTACATTAAATCTTACATTTGAAATTTTGTAATATGACATTTTACATGGTTGAATATTTAAATTATTTTTTAAAAGACGTTTCGAATTCAATAAAAATAATTTAATTTTTTTAGTTAAAACTTTTTTTTTACATAAATGAATTTTTAATAAAATTTATTTAAAAAGCAAATCAAAATGACAGCTAATGATGATGAACAAATCCAATGCCTTTTGCTGACTGCCACGTAGATTGCATTCAGTCATAAATGACAAAATGACACACTCCTGCTGAGTGCCACGTAGATGGTATTCAGTCATAAATGACAAAATGACATACTCCTGCTGAGTGCCACATAGATGGTATTCAGACATAAATGACAAAATGACATCCATGTGGCACTCAGCAGGAGTTCTTTGACGCATAATAATGACACAGAGCAAAAGACAACAGGAAAAACAGGTTTTGCATGTGTGTACTTTTAAAAAAAAATACTTTTTTTCATCTCAAAATAATGTACTGTTGATTGTGAACTACCTTCTTTCAGTACGAGTTTGTTTTGTCGCTTTTCAACTTCGTCACCTCACTGAATAGCCTGGAACTGAATGACACGGAAGTCGCTCTCTTCTCAGCAACTGTACTACTCACCTCTGGTAAGTATACATAAAATATTTTATTAATGGGATTAATTAATATATATATATATATATATATATATATATATATATATATATATGATGCATTTAAATATAATTGTATTTTTAAAAGTTCTTCAGATATTTAAGCTGAGTGTAAAATATTTTTTTTTTTTTTTTTTACTAAAAGTTCCAATGAATCCTCCTTTTTTCCGTATTGATCATTTCATCGCAGTGGAAATAAAGAAAGTGTTTATTAAAATTATTATTACTGCTTTTATCATTTTTTTGGGTGGTATTTTTTTTTTTCCACTTGCTATGTTGACCGCAATTAACTCATTTAGTGAACTCCCCCCTCCCCCATAAACGTAGTCATCGTAAAACACTTTCTCTGCAGCTGCAATTGATGACGTTTTTATCTTGTTGGTTACATCATAGATGGCGCCACTACGAGACAAAATGTGAAACGTGCTAGATTAATTTTTTCTCCCTTGACTAGAATTGTTACATCACGATATAATGGGATTTCTCACTAAAATTTGATGTTAAATATTGAATTGAATTTTGAACAAGATTTTCAAACTCAAAAAAAAAAAAGTACAGTGACTTTTTGTAGGAAATTTCTCGAAATAGACGGATGGTCATCATCGTACTCAAATTTAATTTTTAATGTATTTTAATCAATATTTTTGTTATTTTTGTTACAATGGTTTTTTTTTAACATTTTCCAATGTTTATTATATATAATCCATACAAGCTAAATACCCGTGCTTCACTACGGAATACATTAGTACCATCAATTATGTAGTATGGTTATTTTAATTTAAATTAACTTTCACAGTAAAGTGTTGTCATTCCTCAGAGAGTTCACCTTGTAATTTAACGTTCCTCATCCGACATTAAATACGGGTTTCAGATTTTTTATTTTGGGGGCTTGAGTCCCTTTTATCAGTGAGCACCTAGGGCCGTCATGTAAAATTTCAGCTCCGTATACAGGCCTTATGGTTCCAGAGATGCAGTGATCAGTCAGTTAGTGTTTTGTTTAGGGGTTTAAATCCCTTTCAACTCACCTAAATTTTGAATTTTTAAAAAAGATTGCTCAGTGTGCACCTAGAGCAGGGGTGGCCAACCTTTTTGAGAAGAGGCCACTTTCTGAAAAAAAATATGCGTGCCACTTCCAGCTTTTTCAACATACAAAAGATATAAAAAGGTGTAAAAATGTTATTTATAGGCTGATTATGGGATTTTTACACAAATAGCACATTTTTTTATAAGAGTAGTGGAGATTTAAAAAATAATATAATAAATAAAACAAAAATATATACTTAGGTTTTATTGTTAATAAAATTTTTTAAAGGTTCAGTCAGTTAGGTTATGTATAAAATAAAATGAATAACTTGAAACATTTAATTCTAAAAAATTATTAAGCAGTCAGTACTTAATTTATGTGGCTTTTGAATTTGTAGTTTTTTTACCACGTCATCTATATTAGGTTTAGTTCTTGAAGATGCTAGCAAAATTAGGTGTTTTAGGTGCATATCAGTTAATCTTGATCGATATTTTGATTTTATTATGTTCATAATAGAAAACATTTGTTCCCAAACATATGTTGATCCAAACCTACAACAATACCTGACAGCCAAATCGTGTAAATTTGGAAAATTGCTTGTTAGTGCAAATTTCCCATGACCCCGCTGTCTTAGCGCATCGTTGTACTGGTGTCAAGCAGTGCCGCTTTCCTGCGCTGTTATTTTCAGTAACGTATGAGTAGGGTTTGTCCAGATTTTGACAAATTATTATTGTTTCAAATTTCTTAATTTTTCAATAAGTCTCCGCCTGCCACTGTTAAAACGCCGCCGTGCCACACTGTGGCACGCGTGCCGCGGGTTGGCCACCCCTGACCTAGAGTCTATGAGGAACCACCATACAAAATTTCAGCTTCCTAGGACTAGATCATACAGTACCAATGAACAGTCCAGAAACGACAATCATTAGTTTAGAATAGAAATCAATGTTTTCTCTACATTTCGCCATAAGTGGACGAAAACTTCTGCAGGATAAATGGGAATAAGGAACTGCCCAGAATACTTCACTGCTATTATAGTGTTAATGAAATGGGACTGTTTAGAAACGGGAATGATTACTTTAGAACAATGTTTTCTTTCTAAGAGATTCCCGTATAAGCGGATGGAAACATTTTATGATTGTGAATTAAGAATTACTCAGAAGACTTAGCTGCTATAATTGTGCTCATGAAAGGGGACTGTTTAGAACGGGAACCATTACTTTAGAACAGCAATCAATGTTTTCTCTTTAGGAGATTTTTACACAAAAGGATGGAAACTTTTTTTAGGATAATTTTCAATTAAGAACGGCCCATAAGCCTTAATTGCTTCTACAGTGCCGATGATATGCACTGTTTAGGAACGGGAATCATTCGTTTAGAACAGAAATCAATGTTTTTTCTGCAAGAGATCTCTCCGTAACTTTTGCAGGATAATTGCGAATTAAGTACGGCCCAGAACACTTTACTGCTACTACAGGGCCAGTGATATTAGATTGCTCAGAATCAGGAATCATTATTTTAGAAAGGGAATCATTAGTTTAGAACAAAAATCAATGTTTTCTCTCCAAGAGATTTCTCCGTAAGTGAAGGATAATTGCGAATTAAGAACGGCCCAGAAGTCTTAACTGCTACTACAGTGCCAATGATTCGGGACTGTTGTGAAACGGGAATCATTAGTTTAGAACAAAAATCAATGTTTCCTCCCCAAGAGATTTCTCCGTAAGTGAAGGATAATTGCGAATTAAGAACAGCCCAGAAGTCTTAACTGCTACTACAGTGCCAATGATTCGGGACTGTTGTGAAACGGGAATCATTAGTTTAGAACAAAAATCAATGTTTCCTCCCCAAGAGATTTCTCCGTAAGTGAAGGATAATTGCGAATTAAGAACGGCCCAGAAGTCTTAACTGCTACTACAGTGCCAATGATTCGGGACTGTTGTGAAACGGGAATCATTAGTTTAGAACAAAAATCAATGTTTCCTCCCCAAGAGATTTCTCCGTAAGTGAAGGATAATTGCGAATTAAGAACGGCCCAGAAGTCTTAACTGCTACTACAGTGCCAATGATTCGGGACTGTTGTGAAACGGGAATCATTAGTTTAGAACAGAAATGAGTGTCTTCTGTCTTGTGTTTTTGCAGAGCGCCAGGGCATCTACGACCACAAGTCAATCGACAAGCTGCAGGAGCGCGTGACGGAGGCGCTGAAGGTGCAGGTGACGAAAAACAGACCGGCCGAGCCGAACGCCTTTTCCATGCTCATGATGAAGCTGCCCGAGCTGAGGTCGCTTGGCGCCAAGCACGCCGAGCACCTCGAGTGGTTCAAAGCCAACTGGCACCGGCTCCGGCTGCCCCCGCTCTTCGCAGAGATCTTCGACATCCCCAAGTACGAGGACACCGCAGAGGGACAACCCCAGCAGCAGCAATAACCACAGTGTAAGGCCATGTTTGTGCACACATAACTCAACAGTTTTTGTTTGTGTTAATGCTTCGTCTGCTCTAACGATTGTTCTGCTTTTCAGATGCACAATTTGCTCGCAGTATTATGTCGGAAGTAGTTATGATTAGAAGGGTTGTGTTTCTGAGTACTTGTCAAAAGAAAGCGCTCAGAAGTTTCTATTAATTTGACCTTTTTAAATCTTTGGTTGCAGACTTTGTATTTCTCTTCGGCGTTTGATTGCCTGGCGGGGAAAGCAGACAGTTTTGGTATTTAATGAACTTTTTGAAGCAGCTATTAGTTTGGTATTTTTAACTCTTTGGTTGCAGAATTAAGTTTTTGTGTTACCCTTAGGCGCTTGATTGCCTAGCAGAGAAAGCAGACAGTATTGGTATCTAATGAACATTTTGAAGCAGCTATTAGTTTGATATTTTTAACTCTTTGGTTGCAGAATTAAGTTTTTGTGTTACCCTTAGGCGCTTGATTGCCTAGCAGAGAAAGCAGACAGTATTGGTATCTAATGAACTTTTTGACGCAACTGTTAGATTGATTTCTTTGGTTACAGAGTTACATTTTCACATTTTTTCCTACGTTTAGCTGGCTTGCAGATAAAGCAGATGGTACTGGTATTTAATTAACATTTTGACGCATATATTAGATTTATCTTTTTAACTCTTTGATTACAGAATATATGTTTTTGTACTTCTTTCCTGCGTTTGTTTGGCTAGCGAGGGAAGCAGACAAGTATTGGTATTTAATAAACTTTTGAACACAGCTTTTAGTTTTTTTTAACTCATTGGTGAGAGAGCGATGTTCTGTTTTTCTTTCCAGCGTTTGGTAGGGTAGCAGATAATGCAAGAGGTACAGGTATTTAATGAACTTTTTGAAGGAACTATTAGTTTGATCTTTCAACTCTTTGGTTACAGAATTGTGGTTTTTTTAAAATTTCTTTTCTGTGTTTGGCTGGCTAGCAGAGAAAACTTATAGTATTGGTATTTAATGAACTTTTTGACGCAGGTATTGATTTGATATTTTTAACTCTTTGGTTGAAGAATAAACTTTTGTATTTATTTCCTACTTTTGGTTGGTTAACAGAGAAAGCAGACAGCATTTGGTATTCAATGAACTTTTTGACGCAGCTATTAGTTTGATCTTTTTAACTCTTGGTTGCAGAATTATGTTTCTTTATTTCTCTCTTCTGCGTTCGGTTGGCTAGCAGATAGAACCGTCAATATTGATAATTAATGAACATTTTGACGCACTTATTGGTTTGATCTTTTTAACATTTTGGTTGAAGAAATACGCTTTTGTATTTTCCCCTGCGTTTGGTTGGGTAGCAGGGAAAGCAGACATTATTGGTATTTAATGAACTTTTTAACGCACTTATTGGTTTGATATCGTAAACATTTTGGTTGAAGAATTAAGGTTTTGTATCTCTTTCCTGCGTTTGGTTGGGTCGCAGAGAAAGCAGACAGTACTGGTATCTCTGCTTAAATGTTTCCGCTTATCTTGAATAACTCTTGCATGTCTATTAATCCTTGATAATTTCTTCCCACCTCTAGTGATATACCTCTGGCAATTACCTCTTGCAAATGTAGACCATTTTTTTTTCATTTTCCAGATTCTTTCTTTCTTCATGTTATCTCTGCTACAGAAGATGCGAGACTCTCTGTTGGACTTAAACAGATCTCACAGCAGAAAAAAAGAGACTTTATAAACCCTGTGAAAAGAGACCCAGCAGCGTACTGCTCAAATTCGAAACACAAGAGAAAGAGAAACTACAAAATATTGAACTCTCAAAACCGTATCAACCGAAGCCCAGAGAAATGTTGTAGAGTTTTTCTCCTTCACATTTCGTTTCTTGATCTGTTTTATCGTGCAAGAATCTCGACACACATCGGGGACCATGTTTTATCGTTTGTATTTATTTAAGATCATTATTATTTTAACTGTTATCTCATCGGACACTTTTTCACGTGATGAATCTCTGTTTATTCCTTGTCGATCATCTCTGACTCAGGTCTACACATCAAGTGAAAGATTTGCGAAGGACGCTCTTATATTTTAATAAACTCGATTTTTATATGGAAAAAAAATGCGTTGTTGCTTACGTCTGCAGCATTTCGTTTTTCTAGGACAGTTCGTTAAGTGGCTGAATATGTGAATCGCCATTTTGAAATGGCGAGACGGATGTAAGACTAAGAAATTACATTTTGGAGAGTGGCATCCAGTTTTTGGACTTCATTTTGATTGAGGTGTTGGTACGACTTCGATCTTAGACATCTAAATATTCTTTTTTTAAAAATTATTTTTTATTCATATCGATGAGGAATTTGTTGATATTGTTTTCGAGAGAGGAAAAAGAAATCGTGGAAAAAAATATATGGCATAAAAAGACATTTTTAAAAAGAAAGATATCATTAATTTTCGTACTTTTTTTTGCGAAGTATTGATTCTGAAAACAAAAGTACAGTTTGAGACATTAGTAGACTTAATTATATAAAACGGAATGAATTTTATTCAGAAATATCAGGCGCTCCAACATTTTGTAAAAAAAGAAAAATAGATATCGAAATAATCAGAATTTGATAATAATCGTCATCAAATAAAACTGTTAAGACTTTTTTCTCCTTTACTTACATCCAGTATCTCTTTTTTTCATTGAGAACTTTGACCTCAGGTATATTCGTTTTCATTGTCTCAGTCGGAAACTATGTTCTCCTTTATTTTTTTATCATTTCGAAACGCTGAACTTGCTTACGCGTCCTTCGCAGTTCTTGAAATAAGTATGGTAGAAGGTATTCAACTGAAGATTGCCAATGGCACATTCTGCCATGCCTGTGCCCCCAAAAAGTACATCTCTGTTCTACACCATCAATGTTAAACTACTTGAAGCCTTAAAGAGCTAATTCCCCGAAACGAAAGAGGAGGCAAGATTTCTCATGGGAAATGATCACATGTCTGTAAGTGAAGATCACACATTGTCGGTCGGCATGTCTTGTTCGTGCGATCTGCTTGCATGAAAAGCAGTACTTCTTGTTGAATTATAGTCATGTGGGCATTATAACGCGGAAGAGAAAAAGGAACGAGGATTACTTGATGGCAAATTCAGTTTTTTACCTTCTATGAAACGTTATTTATTTGGGAAAATAATGGTTAAGGTTTGGCAAGGGTTGTAGTACACATTTGAGAACTTGGAAATTTTGTTGCCTTGGAATATATTTTTGGTGAAAGTGAAATGTATGTGTTAATAAAGAAGAGATCTGAATGTAGTTTGTTACCGAGAAATCGAAAGATTTCCAGCTGGAAGGAAAAAAACAAACAAACAAACCCTCAAATAGAATAATAATTCTGCCTTATATGACCTAAAAAGTGACACGAAAATATTATGTCTTTGTTTATTATTCTTGTACATGCCAACGTACTTGTCATGTAAACAATGCTAGTACGCAAAATTAAATGGCAGGTGATATTTCTAATAAAAAAGCCTCTACTGTTTACAAAGGTAACTTTCAATATAATTGTTGTTATTTTATACTGCATTCTGTAATTTACATCATGTTTAATGTACAATTGAAATAAATATTAGTCCTCATGAAGGTTTGAAATTTAAAAGTCAAATTAATTTTTTTCCAGTTTTTAATTTTAAAATAGAAACATTTTGGTTCAAAAGAGTGGATTTAAAAAAAAAATCAAAAATTCGGAAAAATGCAATAAACTGCAATATGTTCATACATCATATTCCGATTCGGCATATGTTAAACAAAATATTACTTATACATCCGTGGAATATTATAAATGCTTTATTTTTATTTTAAAAATATATACCATGTATGGTGTTTGCGGTTATTGACTATAAGAGGGTTAAATATATTATTTACCGGCAGTTGTAGGAAAGGTGCAGGTGTTTCGTTTTTAACAGCTTTGAGAAAGATCTAATACTGCCCTTTAGACGTACGCCATTTCTTTGTCTTGTATCTGAAATGTACGTTTATTGGCGAGTAGTGGAAAGTGGGTATTGTAATTGTTGACGGTATCTGGAAAATGTTTAAGGGAATTACGTACGTAAAAGGAAGCCTTTTTATATTTTATATATATCATTCATTCCCTTTTAGTGTTCATGTTCATGAAGCATTTGGTGTTTAGTGAATATTGTTGTTTTTACTAATTACATTTTCTTCCCAATTTTCCCTTTTCTTAACTTTGGTGACGTTCTATTTTTTTTTTATAAACAAAGGTCAAACTTAAGTAATGGAGGAAATTCTCATCTAGGATTTTAGCCTCTTTTTCTTTGGTAATTAGAGTAGTCTAATATTTTAGAAAAGACACTCACTGAAATTATAACTATTTGTAAGATATTTATTTCGTTGTGTTTTTTAAGCGCAAAATGTTTATACTTTGCTATTAATAGGTATTAATAAACATAGAGGTGTCATCTGTAGTAATCATCAAGCGATTTCAGATGATTATAAGAAAAATCAGTGAAATAAATCACCAATGTTGTAAATCATTATAATACTTTTACATCGCTTAGAGGCACATTTGCTCCGAAAAATGTTTTTTCATTGATGGAATATAATTTTTTTTTCGTTGATAGAATACGAAATTCTCTTTTTCATTGATGGAATATGAAAATTTTTTTTTCATTTGTAGAATATGAAATATTTTTTTCATTGATAGAATATGAAATTTTTTTTCATATTCTATGAATTCATTGATAATTTTTTTTCGTTTATTTGTTTTTCATTGATAGAATTTCCTAGTTTATTAAGGTTGATCTTTGTTTATAGAAAGACTTTTTTTCACACTTATGGTACGATAGTTATCGGGATGCTGTGTACACATACATTTCATTGTTTATAAGATTTAACTTCATCAGCGTGAGACTTATATACTTTTATTTTAGATGCAGGTATTTGATAACTTTTGTGTACTCAAATTCTTTGTTCATTGTATATTGTCTGTTGTAAAATGTGGTTTAGGAATTATGTTTTGCCATGCAAAGTATTTAAATGTATTTTGTTCCCACCTGATAAAGGTATCTTTTAGATCTTTAGATAAAAAAAAAAGTGTTGACAAAATTTTGTGAAGAAATTTGATACAAAAGTTAATGATACATTATTTGTAGAAAATAAAAGTCATTGTTAATTGTTGTATGAAAAAAAAACTCTGTGGACCTTTGAAAATATACAGGCTATTTTTTGAGGAAGGTTTTTTTAAATTCCACCTGCAAAACATTCTCCAAAAGATGGTATGAGATTTTTGTTTTGGTCATAGCTTTAAAATTTATTTAAAAATTATTCTGCTTAAAATATTACAAGGAATGTGTTGAATGAGTGGAATATAATATAATATATATATATAAAATTAATGGCATTCATTGAGAATCCAGTTCATTCAATTTCATTCAGTTTTAAAAGATGTGAAATGAAGTAAAAAAGTCAACATATTTTGAACATCGATAAAAATTCAGTGCTAGAGAATTTTAATTTATTATGAAACAAACGTAAAATTACTGCTTATTTTTCTTCTTTAGGGACGGAACTTCAAAAGTAATAAATCATTCAAAACGTAATGAACATAACAGAAGCCTTTTAAAGTTACATAGCTGTCAAAACAAAGTTGAAAATCTGAGTATAGCATTAATTTCTTTTGGACTAACGCAAGATAAATGTGGACTTGTTACCTATTTTTTGAGGTAGAAATATTTAATCTTCTTTAGAAACGAGACTTCAAAATTTATAAATGATTCGAAACATAAAGAACGGAATAAAAGGTTTATGCCAAAACAAAGTTAAAAAGCTCTGAGTATAAAGTTAATATACATTGGACAAATGATGGACTAATTTGGACTTATTGCGTATTTTTGACTTAGAAATGTTTGATCTTCTTTAGAAAAAGGACTCCAAACTTTATAAATAATTCAAAAGAGAAACAACAGAGCAGAAGGTTTTAAAAGTTCGATAGCTGTCAAAACAAAGTTAAAAAGCTCTGAGTATTACATTATCTTTTGTACTAATGATGCCTTATCAAAAGAAAAAATAGCCTGCTTATTCACAAAGAGTGTTCATAAACGGAGTTTTAATTATTGTTACTGGTGAAATTTGTTTAAGTTTTTGAATTACTAGACGCTGAATTCACTTTCAATAATTATGTGATGTAAATTGTTAAAGTTTATTGTACTGTTAAAATTTCTAGTTTTATTTTCACTCTCTATAGACTAGATAATTAGAAGTTGCAGAGTAACATTTTTCATATGAATGCTATCTGGAAACTTGTACAGTTGTATTCAGTAAGTGCTATATTTAATGCTATAGAGCTTTATCCAAAATTGCTGTAGTGTAGTATAACTGATTCATGCATCAAAATCAACCACTAGCTAGAGGGCTTCATATTTGTAGCTTGGAAGGTATTTTAAACAGTTTTAGAGCACGAACACTTACAGAGGAAATATATTTTAAGAGACAAAATTCTTAATGTGTTGTTTCAAATGTACGTTATCAATTCAATGCTGACGAAAATTATGTAAAAAAGAGGATTAAAAGAAGTTTTTATAAAGTTACGATATTCAGATATTAAAGCCAGTGAGGAAAACCGATTTTCAGTGGGTCAGAGACACAAAATTTGATTTGTTTTTAAATTCACAAACATTTCCTAAAGATTTTTTTCCTGTTTTTTTCCTGGTATGAGTCTTTCTTACAAGAGCTTAATGTAAAAAAATACTTGACTTTTGAAATTTTGTTTCGAAATAAATTTTAATCCAAAATTGAAAACGTATTTAGTTAAGTTCAACAGATACATTTTTTAATACTATACCTGTTTAACAAACAGCTCTACTTGTGTGATTATCCTGCTTTTGTAATTTATATATATATATATATATATATATATATATATATATATATATATTATAAATAAAATAATAAAATATTTATAAATCTTGAGGACAGTTATTTTGAAATTTTTCCAATTTACAAAAGCGAGATAAAATATAGCAGGATCCACCTTCACATTACGTCATAGACAGGTTATATCGGGTAATATGCTCAGACACAGGATCACGTGGTTTAAGTTATTTATATCTAAAAATGAAAATGTCCTTTTTTTTGAGAATTTTGTGTCTCTGGCCCTTCAAAGATATAAAAAAGGAACATTCGTCAAATAATACGAGGGTAGGTAAAAAAGTATTGCTACGTGTAATAGAAATCTTTAATGGTAAAAATACGAACTATAAAATATATATATATATATATATATATATATATATATATATATATATATAACTTCGATATATATCTAATACACTTGTTAAAGCTCTCTCTCTGATTATTTCCTATTCTTTGATTAACATTACTTCAAAACTGCAGTTTTGGTATCACGAAGGGACTCAAACAGTACTCCGTAAAAGTGATACTGTCTTTGATTCTTGTACTAAAAAAATGTGGAGGCCTGTAATCAGGTCTTTAGAATAGATAGGAGAGCGTAACCCCAAATAAATTCCCTTTAGATAATCGTTGCTAATCAGCAGTGAGTTCATGTGTTATTATGACGGAAGAAAGATTCTTCCAGTCTTTTACTAGCCGGATCATTCCCCAGACCTCCTAAAAATTCTATGGAGGTAAGTCTCGTTGAAACTGATGTGTCTTTTGCAAGAAACATTCATGATAGTTAACCCACTGGATATCGTTAAACGGTCTTTAATCTGACCTTTATGTCTCTTCCACTTTCTTTGATCTTTCCTAAAAAGCTTTATTCATCTCAAAACTGATTGTTCCAAAGCGTCAGCGTGTTATTAAGTCCTCCCGGGTAATTTTATTTACTCGATGACGTCGCATAAAGTTTGAAGTCAGCCTAACGTATCAGCGAACTTGTCTCCAGCCATTGACATATCTTAGAGACACGTTTTGCTTGGAACAAACTCGTGTGTGTTACGAACTGGCACCCTTGTAGCAATACTTTTTGACTTATCCTCAGATCATGCAGAAAAATAACAAACAAGACTTCTTTCTATTAAGGTGTAAACATGTATGCAGGGACTGGGAAGCATAACGAAATTCGTTTAAGTTATGAATTTAAATCACGGCGATTCAGTATTATCCCTAAATATGTCACTAAACTTGAAAAAAAGGAAACAGACGTCGTTACAGTTGCAGTCAACTCATAACGAAATTGTGCGAGTGGGAAGTAGGTAAAAATTGAACCTAAAAAAAAAATAGATTACTAAAAAAAAAATCTCTAAAAACACACGTTCAATAAATATCTAAACTGTCAAGACTTAATTTATAAATATCTGCAGAAATATTCCTTGTACATAAATCAGACTTTTTTGTAACAAACTTTTTGTCTCTCTCGAGTCTGTAATTTTAATAAAGATGCTCAAATTCAAACAATACCCTACGAGATTTTAATTTTCTAGTGTGGATAATTTACTTGATTATCAACTTATATCCGTTATAAGTTGATTGATTTGACTACTACTGCCAAAGCGTTAAATAGCTCTGTGTCTTAGTTGAACTATATACATTTGCATAAGAAAATTTAAGACTAAAAAATAAAAAAAATTCACCAAAAACTCCCCCTTTCATGTTTTTAAGCTTAGTCATGTGTCTTTACGCCTTAGATATATCGTGTTTAATTGCCATCAGATATCTATGCAATATTTTACAATACCATCATTTTTCGTCATCAAATTTTTGTAATAACGAATCCGAGACAAATGGACATATTTGGAACGCTATGATATTTTACTTTATATATCGTTCGTCGACTCTCATCAAAAGATATCAAAATAAGTGTTTTTCTCACGTTCATAAAAAAAAAACTATAGCTTAGACATGGTCATTCCGTTTTTTCGAATTCAGACATTGGACAAGTAGGGTTTACCAGTAGCGGAATCATTAGATATATAGCCAAGCTTCGTTGCACTTTTATAAACTAAACTTAGCGTTTGTAAATTGGCTCAACAAGTTTTACTTAAAGGAAACGAACATTTGTTGGAAGAAAAATGATAAATTATTTACACGAAAGTTCTCTTTTTTGCTTGTTGGAAAAAAAATTTCAAGAGGAATTTTATCATATATATATATATGTGTGTATGTATGTATGTATGTATGTATGTATGTATATATATATATATATGTATATGTATGTATGTATATATATATATATATATATATATATATATATATATATATATATGTATGTATATATATATATATATATATATATATATATATATATATATATATATATATATATATATATATATGTATGTATGTATGTATATTTATATATATATATATTTATATATATATATATATATATATATATATATATATATATATATATATATATGTATATATATATATATATATACATACATACATACATACATACATACATACATACATATATATATACATACATACATACATATATATATATATATATATATATATATATATATATATATATATATATATATATATATATATATATATATATGTGTGTGTGTGTGTGTGTATAATTTGGTGAATTTTATCGTATTTGGTGTTAAGAACTGTAAATTTGTTACCTTTTTAAATAATGCTATTTTGTTGCCTCTAGCTTTCAGCGGCTTGTTTCAGATAAATTTTAAAAAAGCTTTTGATACATTAAAATGTGATTCTGGAATGAATAAACATTCTCCAAGGCATTATATATATATATATATATATATATATATATATATATATATATATATATATATATATATATATATATATATATACTATTAGTGTTCGTTTTAATTCACCCATCTAACGGGGTTACATTGTCTAAAAACAGGGACCTTTATCTAGCGAGATAAAAAAACACATTAGATTTTTAATCTATGGATTATATAATTAAAGGAAAGACTCATATAGAATGTAAATATGCACTTAAATATAATATATAAAAGGAGTTTATATCCACTGGAGTCTTTCTGAATGTATATATAATATTATTTAAATGCACACAGTGTTATATTTTCTAATTCCTTTATAGCGAATGGTTATTTCATTTTATAAATACTGCGTTGTTGTTAAAAAAAGAAAAGAAAAGTACAGCTACAAAATAAACATTGGAATTTATTGTAAGATATTCATATAAATAGTATATATTTTGTATTTTTGCGTATTTTTGAGTCTTAGTATTATTATTATAGATATAAGTTTGAGCCACAAAATTTTTTTTTCCGAATAGTCTGTGATAAGCACTAGTTTGTACAACTGTTTCCAGAAGAACATTTCAATGTTTCAAATATTTGTTGCAAACTTTACAAATAAATAAAAAAAAATGTTCACTGTTCATTGCAGCAATATCAAATAAATATTTGTGGCATACATGTTAACAAGTTTATCATTGTAGTAAGATGTTGGGGATATTTAATTTAAATGTCTGTTACGAATTCTGTTTATTTTATTATATAAAAACGCTTTGGGGGAATTAATTACTAGGAGGGGAGAGTGAACACATCAAACTAACCGGTATTTGTTTTTATATAAAAATCCAAACTCTTTCATTATTCCAGAAAAAACGTTCGGACTAAGCAAATTTAGCTTGTGTGTGTTGTGATAAGAAATAGTACTTAATTTCATTTTGGAGTTCTTTTTTTTCAATCATTTTACATCACGCAAGTGACAAAAGTTTACATATTCACTCTCCCCTTCGTCGTGTTTGGAATATTTTTCCCTGTTATGAGTACAACATATTTTTTAGTAACAAACATTGCATTTAAATGCTGTTCCCAACATTTTCCTTTTACTTGGCTCTGCTTTTCCGCAAAGCTATAATAGAAACCCGACCAACTAATATTTAGATATTGAGATGTGGCGCCATCTATAGGGATTATAAGGAACTGCAAACTCTGTGGAAAATAAAAAATAAAAGATTACACAAGTTCCACATAGGTGACGCATTACAGGGGTTTTGTGGCAAAAAACTAAACATAGAAAGATATTAGTTGGTCTTTTGTAGATAATATTGTTCATATTTTTCTCTTCTTTACTCTTTTTAAATCTATTACTAGCTAAAAATGCTGGGAAATGATTAGACAAACCACATGCATTTCCTCTTTAAGTAGATGTAGTTTTATATAACATATATATTTCTTGGATATATATATTTTATGTCTTACACCTGGTTGGTTTGCCAGATGCCTAGTCTTCACTGCCAAAATTCCAAGGCTAGGACCTGGTTTATTGATTCGAAAATGGAAGAAAATAAAGTATAATTTTTTTATTTGTAACTTAGCAGTGGCAAAGTAATTATAAAAATGAATAAAGCATGTTATGAAAAATGTGTTTTAGTTTCTTTGTGTGTTGTTCTGTGACATTAACTTTTATTTATTTCTTTTCTTACATATACACATTCCACAAGATATTTTTTTCTACGTGCATTTATTTCATAAAGGTAATTATGCATATAAGACATGCACACAAAATAAATAAACAAGTAAATATTATTATTATCTAGATATTACCTGAAGATTACCTAGAATTTTTTGGATGAATTTCAGAATCAGTAGGTTTTTATAAATGTAAATTTAAAATAAAAGCTATAAAGGTTAAATTACAAAACTTGCACATTATTCAGGACACACACATGCACATAAAATGCATAAATAAATAAATTATTATTATTACTATCATTTAGATATTACCTGAAGATTACCTGGGACTTTTAGGCCGAATTTTAAAATCGATAAGATTTTATAAATATAAATTTAAAATATAAAAGCAGTGAAACCTCAATCATAAAACTTGTACACTATTCCGTACGCACACAAGTACACACACAAAAAAATAAATAAATGACTAAATAAATAAATAATAATAATTATTATTATATAGATATTACCTGAAGATTACCTAGAATATTTAGGGCGATTTTCAGAATCAATAAAGTTTTATAAAAGCAAATAAGAAAATTCAGTGAAAGCTAAATCATAAAACTTGTACATTATTTAGTACACAAATAAATAAATAATTAAATAAATAAAAACAAAGCAAAACAAAAATGATATAAGAGGTTTAGCTAGCAGCTGTGGCGTGTTCGTTAAACTGAAAGCAAACTTTTAAAATTTTTATGTTCGAAACATTTTTCTAGGTATATAATAATTCCAAGAATTTATTAGGGAGAATATGAGACGTTATCCTTCATAGTAAATGTAATTAAAATAATTGTTATTTTTTTATTCTCATGATAATTACATTATATATAATAGGGACCAGCACTGTAAGAAAGATGTTTAAAAATTATTACTGTAGAACCACACAATTCATGTGTTTTCGTTGGAACACTGTCATTACAAGTTTTTAAGTATTCAGTAAAAAAAATTTACTTTGATATTCCTTACACCCTTTGTCCCAAAATAAGATTCTTATGACACTTGAATTTTGTACCGAAATATAGGGGGCTAGATTTTTCCACTAGGTATTGAAAATAACATCACCCAGGTGGCGCCATTTTTTCGATGCAATGAAGCCGTTCTCTAAAGTTTTCCATCACTCTGTTGGTCATCTCTGGGGGAACGGCGACAACTTCCTCATGGATAGCGGACTTACGGACTCGTAGCACAATTTCAGGTGTTCTAATGTTTCAACGCTTACCACCTTGTTTCCTTGGTAATGCAGAACCACCTGCTCTCACTTTTGAAACCCATCGGAGGACTGTTTTTCGATCAGGAACGGAATCCTTGGTTTAGAGTCCGAAAGTGTGCCCTCTGTGTCAGGTTTACAGAATCATTGTTTTTAAAATCCTTTCAGGGGCGCCGTTCGCACAGTGCGAACGCCTGAATCTAGTCTTCTTTTCACTCTCATTCAATGTATTTCAGTTAAATGAGCAGAAAATGGCTAGTGCTGCCATCTGTTATCAGTTTAAAGAAGTAAAAACATTTTGTAACCTTTAATGGGAAAAATTTTCAAGATTTTTTAGGTTAAAAAATTGGGAAAAAAAATCTGCACCGTACAAACGATGGAGGTTGTTTCCACTGAATAGATTAAAGAACGCCTCGTTAACGAAATCTCGATGTTCACCGAACCATCTCATGGCGTCTACTTTTATTTGGAAATTCCACCCTAACCAGTGACCTTCAGAAATATGGGAATCCATTCTGCTGCACCTTGCAGTTATCACATTTGTGAAAAATGTGATAACTGCATTTACAAATGATTAATATGATACAATAAAAAAAAGTTTAAATCTGTAACCAAAAAGTTTATATTTACAATAAACTATTTTAATAAATAGATGTTTATTATTTAATGTTTATTTTTATAATTATCTATTAATAACCTAAGCGGAAAAAAGGGCAAATGTGGCATTTTTACAGAGGGTGTTCACACATTTTTGTAACGATCTCGGAGAAAGAAATATATAAACAAAGATAAGAATTTTGTTCTCTTATATGTTCGATATGATAGCCCTGTCGTTGAACTATCATATTACATCTTGATTTCCACGATAAAAGAGCTTTTCTTAAAATATCAAGGTTGATTTTGTTCCACTCCCCAGCCACAATCTTCCAGAGCCCATCCAATGTTTTGGCATGCCACTTATAGAGAGCCTGTTTTAAAAGTCCAAATGCACAGTAATCCATAGGAGACACGTATGGGGACTTGGGTGGGATGCATTTGAATGGAATAGCTTCAATTCCGGTTTCATTTCTCCTTTTTTTTTCTAAAAATATAGCAGTAGATTTATAGAGAATTAGCACTTCCACCCTACCTTTGGGCATGTACGTATATCTTGAAGTGGCACTCTAAATAATTTCTTTCAAACACAGTTCTGACATAACAACAATGTTTATTTAAATATTTACACATATAGATTTTGCTTTTCAACATAAAGCATACGTACTACTAGTACGAGATATACATAGCATTCATATAAGGGAAATACAATTCAATATATTCACTTGTATAACTACTCATTCAAGAAAAATTCACTTACAGAATGCAAGTGAATTTTTCTTGAATAATTCTCACACATACTTTGAAAGTCAACCAGCAGTGCTGCCACGTAAACTTTGGGCCTAGCAAGAACTCGCGCAGGTTTGAAGCAACCTAGCTATACCTCCAGCGGCTACTCGCAAAACTCAACTATTATTAAACCAGACTCTAAGCCTAGCTCCGACTCGATACTTCGTTTCGGCAGCTCTACCCCCTCCTTTCACTTCCTCAACACTTCGTCGACCCTTCTTTAATCTAGCTACTTGGTATTTATACCAACCACGTATGCCGCAATTAGCATATCTTAAGCGGCTTCTTTAGATTTATTGACTTAAAAGTTCGATTATTGTGAATCGAATCTTATGTAAACCTTACAGATTTAAGGGTATTGCTGGCAGCCTTATCCTGATGGAACTTAACACAATGAAGATTGTTTGGATAAAGTGATAGACTGTCTTTCTTGAAAACAGGTGTTAAAACATATTTCTGATAATAATCCGAGTTAATTTTCACAGTCAAACGTGAACTTTAACGTTCCTTACCTTTTTTTTATTAATTATGTCACTTATTTTGAGTGCATAAATATTAAAACCATGCTTTGCACGCCGTTTTTAATAATCGAATAAGAGTATTTCTCTTCGGAAAGTTCAAATGCACAGCCTTCGATCCATTGTTTAGTTTTCTGCGACATTTTAAAGCAAAGAATATTTTTAATGGTGCAAACGATAATTTAACCTTATTCCGAATTGATGCCAGCTAGATTTTAATTTTTTCATTTAAATTTAAATCATAGAGAAAGTCAAAATCGTTACCAAAAATCTGCGAACACCTTCTGTAATTTCAGTGGCCAGAGCATTTGCAACTATTAATTCTCTCATGCTAACACAATACCTCCTAAAAACCATGGCGTAGAAGTGACGAAATAACATGAAAACTTATTTCTCTATGAAAATAGATAAGCTTATTTTTTTTATTAATGCTAGACTCTTTTTTTTTTACACAAGAAGTCTTTTTGATGGGACAGTTGGACTCTGCACTTCATAATATAGCGATACACAGCTGGATTCGTCTCAGCTGCGTTGACAATTTTTTATTTCAAAAAATCATCTGCTGATGCACATACTCAGCTACCCCGAAAACGAATCGTTTCTCATCACTCTATCTGTTGTATAATCACAGAAACAATTAAGTGGTAGTGTCTTTTAATTCTAGAGTTAGCTAAGATTTTATTATTACGGTTATTATTGTCGTACGTGTGTGTGGGGGGAGGGGAGCAAGAGCTTGCCTCACCCCTTGAATCGAAATTGTTAGTAAAAATGACATAGAAAGGTGGTGCATTGTCTTTAATTTCTGTGAGAAAGGAGTTTATGAGAGAGTTTAAATTCGAAAAGCTCTATCTTCTCATTTATGCTCCTTGTACTCATTTATACACATTTAAACCATTTATACTCATTTATACTCATTTTTTCTCGTTAATACTCATTTATACTCATTAATTCTCATTAATACTCATTTATACTCATTAATACTCATTTATTCTTATTTATACTCATTTATTCTCATTTAAATCATTTATACTCACTTATACTCACTTTTTTACTTGATTGGCTTGCAAATTATCACTCATTGACCTTGTGTACGTTGACATCAATGGAAGAATGGCGAATAAGAAGTCAGGAAAGAATTAACATAAAAAGTAGAATCGGAAAAGCAGGGGTGGGGGAGGGGGAAGTAAAAATAAAAGTCTATCCTGCAGCACCCAGTACTGTCCCTCATTATACACAAGGTTAAAGTGTATTAGATTTCGTCTCTGCAGTGACAGTAAACAGCTAAATATTTGACACAGGATGGACTGAAAGTTCGAAAAATTCAAGTAGCGATTAAATTTGATATTAAATTAAATTAACTTTTTAGTATCGTTGACTTTAAGTGTCTTTTGAACATTGCTACTGAACTCTAACTCGAAGTCATGCAATAAAGATACTGATGATTATACGGTCATACTCAAGATGCTGAATGACTTTTTAGTGCCCTTTGAACATAGCTACTGAACTCTGACTCGAAGTCATGCAATAAAGATACTGAGGATTATACGGTCATACTCAAGATGCTGAATGACTATTAAGTGCCCTTTGAACATAGCTACTGAGCTCTGACTCGAAGTCATGCAATAAAGATACTGATAATTGATTATACGGTCATACTCAAGAGTCTGAATGACTTTTAAGTGCCCTTTGAACATAGCTACTGAACTCTGACTCGAAGTCATTCAATAAAGATAATGATGATTATAAGGTCATACTCAAGATGCTGAATGACTTTTTAGTGCCCTTTGAACATAGCTATTGAAGTCTGACTCGAAGTCATGCAATAAAGATACTAATGATTATACGATTATACTCAAGATGCTGAATGACTATTAAGTGCCCTTTGAACAAAGCTACTGAACCCTGACTCGAAGTCATGCAATAAAGATACTGATGATTATACGGTCATACTCAAGGTACTGAAAATGAATAAACTTTAGTAAATTACAACCTGTGTTTCATTGTATCCAACCGGTGAAATTATTTTTGTATCATCATTTCAAAAACTTTCCAGAAATATTTAATCTTGATGTAAAATTTGCTTACTACCTGTTAAAGCTGACTTTTCAATGCTCTTAAAATTTAGCTTCTGAACTGTCGATTGCTCAAGCACATGAAGTCATAACGTTCAGTAAGAGTTCTCGCATAGATAAATTTAAAACACCTGTTCACAGCTGTAATTTTTTTCCCTGTACAATAGTTTTGAAAAATTCCTGTAGCTATTAAATTTTATATGAAATAGGTATAGTTGACTTTAAGGTTGCTGTGTACTAAACCTATTGGATTCGCTCACCTCAATGTTAACCTATGCGGAAAATCGGTCTTCTATTGACAGATACATAAATGCTGATAATCCAATAAAAATGGTATTTTCAGATAGCCCGACCTTTTCTGCACCTTGCAACAAGATTCATTTAATAAATTTCTCCCACCAGTGGAATTTATGAGGGTTTTAAACACACTATACCAAATTTTTCCCCCGAATAATTTAATTAAAAATATATTTATTTTTTTTTTTGCATTTTTTATAAAAACGAAAAATATCCCAAGGTGTAAAATTTCTCTGTTACGGAGTACAGTTAAAAAAAAAAAAACTCCTTTCAATCGAAGTTGGAAATTCACCTTGAGAGATGAGGATATATTCAACTTAGATTTTCTGATTTGAAAAATATAGGAAATTTACCCTAAAAGATGAGTATTTTTTCAACTTAATAGATTTTTTTTTCATTTGTAGAAGATAGGAAATCCACCTTGAAACATAAGGATATATTCAACTTAGTTTTTTCTAATTTGAAAAAGGTGGGAAATTCACATTGAGAGATGAAGAATTATTCAACTTAGTGAATTCTTATTTGAAAAATATAGGAAATTCAACCCGAAAGATGAGGATGTATTCAGCTTAACAGTTTTTTCTTATTTGAAAAAATTGGAAATTCACACACACACACGCACATTTTTTCCTTGGACACAATTTCTCCATAGGTTAACATTAAGGTGAGCGAATCTAATAGGGTTAGTACACAGCAGCTCTAAATGCCGTTTGAACGTAGCTACTGAGCTGTAACTCGAAGCCATGCAATAAAAATACCGATAATCAGGAGGTCAAACTCAAGATGCCGAAGACAGATAAACGTCGGTAAATTACGATCCATCTTTCATTATATCCATCCCTTATCTGCCTTCCTTTAAACGCCAGATAATTAATTCTTTCATAGTATAACGGCACGATGAAGAAGGAATTCTTGTACGTGGCGAAGTTCCGGTTGGCTCTTCATTCATATTACGTTCTGAGAAGGCAGTACCCCAATTTCAGAGGAACTGGCTTGTTGTGTAAACATAAGACAGGGATGTGGAAAACCGCATCACCCAGTTAGGTATTTGTTGCGTTTAACCGCAGAGCATCGGGTCCAAGTTCTATGACATGCATATAAGCGGAAAATCTGCCTGGGGAGTTACTCAGACCGACGGAAACTTAGCTTAGAAATACTCTACAATTTCATTTTGCGGACATGGACGAGTACCTAGGGAAGGAAGGTTTTGAAAAGTTATTTTTTAATAGAGGTTAAACTCTGATTATTTAGTCGAAAATAAGGGAAATACGATCGGAAATTCCCCTGAAAGATAGGAAAATGGATATTCCAAAAGAAAGGAAATTCACCTTGAACGATGAGGATTTATTCAACTTAATAGTTTATTTTCCAATTCGGAAAATACAGGAAATTCACCTTGAACGATGAGGATTTATTCAACTTAATAGTTTATTTTCTAATTCGGAAAAGACAGGAAATTCCCCCTGAGAGAGAGAGAGAGAGAGAGAGATTTAATATTTTTTGTAATTTTGAAAAGATAGGAAATTTATCCTGAGAGATAAGGATCTATTCAGCTTAATAGTATTTTTCTAATTCAGAAAAGATAGAACTCAGAAAGAAGGATTTATTCAACATAATAGATTTTTCTCTAATTCGTAAAAGATAAAGAAATTCCCTCTGAGAGATGGGGGATTTATTCAATAGTTTTCTTTTAACGTATGATTCCGTTCCTCCATAACGGTCCTGTGGAAAAGAAAATTTCAGACGCTAAAACCACCGTCCATTCGTCCTCGCGAGTTATAATTTTGGCAGCGCGCCAAACCCAGTCTATCGCTTGGATAAGCAGTAAACAGTTAAACAAAAAATTACCAAGATGCGTCAAAATTTTGACTACATATATGTATATATATATATATATATATATATATATATATACATACATACGTACATATATATATATAGATACATATATACATAACACATACACGCAAAAGAGGTAAGCAATGATAAGTAATCCTACGCAAAAAAACAGCAGTAGTTTCGCTAGAAGAGACTACCTGAATTTTTTTCCTAATTTGGAAAAGATCATCTTAAAAAATAAGGATTTATTCAACCTAATATTTTTCTTCTAATTTGGAAAAGATAGGAAATCCACACACATACAAACATTTTTTCTTATTAAGATTATATAAGTACGATGCTTCTCCGATTAAACATGTAGATTTACATTTTTAGAATGGGAATTTAATCAATTATTAAGATAACTAGTCTTTGCTATTTACTATTTGCCTCTAGTAAGGGTAAATAATCCTCATATGAATAAGGATTATTTACCCTTAGAAGGGGGTTATTTCATAAGCTATTAGATTTAAAAGATGATAATAGATTTTCGATTTAGTTGATATTAGATATTAAATATTTGATTTAATCGATATTAAGATATAAGAATTTAGTTTTAGGTAATATTAAGATATTACATATTCGATTAAGTTGATGTTAAGGTATTAGATATTCGATAAAATCAATATTAAGTTATTAGGTATTATATTAAGTTGATATTAAGGTATTAGATATTCGATTTAATCGATATTTAGATATTAGACATCAGATGAGACAGATATTAAAATATCAGATGCTTGATTTAAAAGATTTTATGGTTTTTAGTTTGAATTTAATTATTATTTCACTAGATATTTGCTTCTCTTTTCCATGGGATTATTCCTTTCTTTAACTAAATATTTTTTCCTTTATTTTTCTTTAATTTACTTTTAAAAAGGGTTTTATTTTTATTCAGAGTTTTTACTCATCAAATATATGGCGTCTTTTACTGAAAGACGGGATTTATTTACTTTTTAATATTTGAGATGATAGAGAACTTTTTTTTTATGAATACTTTACTTAACTGAACGGTTTAAGGAGCAGGAAATAGTTTTCTTTTCTTTGAAGAATATAGTGTTTAACTTCTAGAAGAAAAACTTTGTTTATATACTTGAAAATATCAGAAAAATGATACATTTCTCAAAAAAAAAAGAAAAAAGGAGAGGATTTATTCCTTTTTTAGTTATTTATTTTACTTTGAGTAGATAGAAAATGACCCACAAACATAAAATTATATTTTTGAACAATATATTGTTCAGTTTTTAACAAACTTTGGTTTGTTATGCGATAGTTTTTTGTATTCATTTTATATTATTTAACTTTTAGAAGGTAAAATTTGATTACGTAATCGATAAGATCAGTTATGCTACACATATTCCTAATAAATGAGGAGTCATTCAATTTTAGATATTTTCTCTAGTTTAGAAAAGATAGGAAAACTAATAATATCTAAAAGGTCCATGAGGAATATATTGGTTTTAGTTTTGAGAAGACAATCTTGAATTATTTACTTTGAGGAAAAAAAGAGATTTTTTTTTGCTCGATGAATAATATATTTCACACTTCGATATTATACTTGTGAAGAACAGAAACAGTATTTTCTTCCTGAAAGATTTATTCAACCTAATATTCTTTTATTATTTAAAAGATAGGAAATTCACCTTGAGAGTTGAGGATTTATTCAACTTAATAGTTTTTTCTTGTTTGGAAGATATTGGAAATTCACTTTGAGAGATGAGGATATATTCAACTTAGATTTTCTGATTTGAAAAATATAGGAAATTTGCCCTAAAAGATGAGGATTTTTTCAACTTAATAGATTTTTTTCATTTGTAAAAGATAGGAAATTCACCTTGAAACATAAGGATATATTCAACTTAGTTTTTTCTAATTTGAAAAAGGTGGGAAATTCACATTGCGAGATGAAGAATTTTTCAACTTAGTGAATTCTTATTTGAAAAATATAGGAAATTCACACCGAAAGATGAAGATGTATTCAGCTTAAAAGTTTTTTCTTATTTGAAAAAATTGGAAATTCACACACATGCACACACATTTTTTCCTCTGAAGATTATATTGCTTAACTTAAAAGAAGAACTTAAGTTATTTAATTTGAGAAAATGAGAGCGATAATTTTTCTTTCAAAGTATATTTTATAGCTTTTGAAGGAAAAAACTAAAAACTTATCTTCGGATATCTGCTTTGACAATAAAGGAAAGAATTTTTCCCATCAAAAATTTTTCCTTTCCAAGCTGTTTAACATTTAGAAGAAAAACTTATTTTTAGAAGACCCTATATGTGACATATTTCGAAGAAATTTGAATATTTATTTACGTTCAATTTCTTTCTTCTATGAGACGATAGAAAATGTGAATTGTCTTTATATTTTAGCAGAATGTGTCGTGTAAGGAAAAGCAATTATTTATTTTGACTAAGAAAGAAAAACCATTATTTCCTTCTTTAAAACTCTGTGTAACGTTTGGAAGGTAAAATTTATTTATTTACTTTAAGGAAACTGGAAATTTTCTTTGAATTATGTACTTATTTTTTAGCCTTTAGGCAATATATATATATATATATATATATATATATATATATATATATATATATATATATATATATATATATATATATATATATATATATATATATATATATATATATATATATATATATATATATATATATATTTATATATATATATATATTTATATATATATATATATAATGAAGTAGCCTAGAAATTCTTCACGTGGATGTGTCAATGTCCTCAGGTCAAAGTGCATTTTGCAATCGAAAAAAAAAATTAACTGACATTTTTAGAACCTATATCAATACCTTAAATCTAGTTGAAAGATTGTATATCAAAATATTCTTCCATAACAACCTTTAAAGTGTCTCCACTTTATTTCGGAATTTCCCTGTCAAAGAGTTAATATCGAGAAGGAGGCAAATAGTCAATCATATAAATACGTTAAAGCATCTATTAAAACAGAAAAACACGCACAAAAACTAGAGAAAACTATAACAGATAAAAAAAAATAATCTTACCAACTTCCGAAGAGATGCACAAATTGTTGTTAACGAATTTCAAAAGCTTTAAATAACCCTGTTTCTCAGGAGGCGAAAAGCAATCACGTGTTACGGTGAAAAGCTATGTGATGTGAAAAAATAGCGTTGCCACTTCCTATCAGAGAAAAAAATGGAGAAAAAAAGAAATATTGAAAGGGGAAACTAAACCTAAATATGAGGGAAGGAGGGAGTCCAAGGTAAAAAAAATAAGGTAAAGAAATGGAAAAATTCCTCAACGAAGATAAAGATAACATACAAACTAAAAACGTTCTAAACGTAAGAAAGAAAGAAAAAGCAAGAAAAAAGAGATTAATTATCAGTAAACAATAGAAAATAGTTTAAAGTAAATTTAAATACTGCAATAATAAACTATATATATATATATATATATATATATATATATAAACCTAAAGATGAGGGAAGGATAAAGATAACTAACAAATTAAAAAGTGTTAAAAACAAAAAAGAAAGCAAAAAACAAGTAAAAGAAGATTAATTATCAGAAAAGAATAAAACATAGTTAAAATTAAATAAAAGAAATTGCAATAATAAAATGATAATAAGGTGAACATACATGAAATTTATACATTACAGATATCCAGGCAGGTGGAATGTCGGAATTATAGCTACGATTATTTTGTTGTCTTTGTCTTGTAATAAGGAAAATAAAAAAAAAATGAAACCCAGAAGTCAAACCAGGAGTTCAAAATATTCACTTCTTTAAAAAATTAAAACAATATTGACATTAAACTACACTTGAAAAATGTTAAAAATAGGATGTCTTGCAAAATTTGTTTGATAATATCACGCATAACTGAACAATTAAATTGCTGCCAGAATGTTACAATTTCTTCAAGAAAAAAAAAATCGATTTCCAGGAATCAACATGTAAGATCTCTTTAAAGTATTATGATGCAAAAATTAAGAAAGGTTTATAAGCCCCTTGGGATTCCCACAAAAATACAAAAATGTTCACGACAGAAGACCCGATGCAATTAGCCAATCTTCAATAGTAACAAAACCACAAAAGCTGGAGCAGTACATAGAAAAGAACTGAAACCGTATTTCCTTTCATTCCAACAATTTTTTTTTTGTATTTTCAGTAATTAGATTATTACTTTGAAAAAAAGTATTTAACAACGCAAAGGTAAAAAAGGATGTCGAAAAAAAATTATTTTTTTAAAAACTCTCATCAGAAATTATAGAATAATAAAAAAAAAAACCTTGCTTATTTTTGATACACCACAATATTTTAATTATGAAAATTGAAAAAAATAACTAATTAGCAGGGTGATTGTTCATTGTGAGTGTTTTTTCTTTTTAAATTCTACGTAAGTGTGGGTTTTTATCAAAATTGTAACATTTATAAGAGTAAATATTTTTGTGAAATCTTTGAAAAAATATATTCTGTTTGCTAAAAATTAGAAAACAGCTTTACCACGTTTATAGTGTTTTTTCGACGATTTAATTTTTACTAATTGTTAAAAATTCACTGTGAAATCTCTCAGTGAAAAGAAAAACACGGACTTTTGGATAAAATAAAGTAACTAGAGCGCTAAACCAGAACTTAATGATAAAGAAAAGTGGCAATTTTTTGCCTCGTAAACTTTACCTAAGGATTAAGTTCTATCAGATACCGGAAAAATCAAAATTAATATTAAATATTTAAACCTCTTCTTGGTTGATAATGATAGACTATAAAAAATCAGAGATCGATTTTGTTTTAAGAGGATGTACTCAAATTTGCGGTATTTTAAAAACTCGAGTATCAACTGAGATAAGAAATTCTTTGATACTAAAACTTTTTATTCAATTTTAATCTTGAGTTTTTCGCAAAAAAGAGAAAATTTATAATTTGAAAGTCATAAAAATAATTAGAAACTAGCATATTTTATTTTTAGCAAAAATTTGGAGAGGAAATTGCTCTGAACATTAAAATGAAAAGAGTTGTTTTCCAACCGGAAAGAACGTTCCATATAAACTAATATTGAATTAAAACAAAGATGCAGCATTCTTATATGCTTAAGCGTGGTTTTTTGGATGTTAAGACGTAAAGAAATATTGGTTTTGTCTCTAAATTTTTTTAGAAGGGAACCGGAATTCAGATCTTATGAGTAAATGCAATAAATACAGATTAATTCACCGGGAGTAAAATTTAAGGCGAGAATGTCGTGTAAACGAAATTAATAACTATAAAATAAAGCTAAAGTAATCTAAAATACACGGCTAAATATAATTACTTACTTACACACACACACACACACATATATATATATATATATGTGTGTGTGTGTGTGTGTTTGTTTGTTTTTTTTGCGCATATCTGTTAATGGAACATTTTAATTAACTATTTTACTGTCAAATTTTCTTATTTTTGTGTTCCACGTTTGTTTCTATGGAATGAGAAAATGAGAAAATTTTGATTTGGTCCGAAGTTATAACATTTCTTCACATTTAATCACAGTTTTGAATTTTTATTCGAAGAATTCTTTTTCAATTCTTCTGCCGCTATGAAAAGTTCAATTTAGTCTAAAATTATCATATTTCTGCTTCATCGCTTTTATTTGGTCTAAAATCATTATTTTACGTTCCTTTATCTTTGTTTGATGCAATTCGCAATTATTTTTGCATAATTTAGTTTGAAATAATTTTTTTCCATATTCTATTGAATTTTCATCTTTCGTTTTATCCTGACTCAATATTATAACTTTGAAAATTTTTTGTTTGTTCATTGTAATTATTTTCGTGTTAAAGTTTTCATACAAGGTTTAGTTTCAAAGCTTGATTTCTCCTGGAATTACATCATATATTTTATTCTCTTTTATTTGGTACAAAATCAATTTCAATTTTCCTTGTTTTTGTTTAAGCTGATTTGAAATTTTATCATTTCTTTACTTTTAGTTAATTTGAAATGATGTTTATATTTTTAATATTTTCAGGTATTTTCTTATTTTTATGCTGTTAAGGGAAGTTTAACTTGTTTTGATATTACAGCATTTCTTCGCTTCTGGTTGATTTGCTTGAAACCAATATAGATTTCCTAGATTTTACTAGACAAGGTCAAAAATTAGAAGTATGTTTACTTTGATCAAAGTCGAAATTACTCTTTAGGTTTGCTTCATTTGGCCTCAGATTATGATAATTCGTTTTTTTCTTTTTAATTTGATCCAAAATTATATTAGTTCTGTTATTTATAATTAGTGCTCATTACTCTGAAATTAGTTATCATTAGGCTGAAAATTATACTTTTAACCTTTTATTAAATACCTTGATTTTCAACTTTTTATTTTTATGCTGTTAAGGGAAGTTTAACTTGTTCTGATATCACAGCATTTCTTCGCTTCTGGTTGATTTGTTTGAAACCAATATAGGTTTCCTAGATTTTACTAGACAAGGTCAAAAATTAGAAGTATGTTTACTTTGATCAAAGTCGAAATTACTCTTTAGTTTTGCTTCATTTGGCCTCAGATTATGATAATTCGTTTTTTTCTTTTTAATTTGATCCAAAATTATATTAGTTCTGTTATTTATAATTAGTGCTCATTACTCTGAAATTAGTTATCATTAGGCTGAAAATTATACTTTTAACCTTTTATTAAATACCTTGATTTTCAACTTTTTATTTTTATGCTGTTAAGGGAAGTTTAACTTGTTCTGATATCACAGCATTTCTTCGCTTCTGGTTGATTTGTTTGAAACCAATATAGGTTTCCTAGATTTTACTAGACAAGGTCAAAAATTAGAAGTATGTTTACATTGATCAAAGTCGAAATTACTCTTTAGGTTTGTTTCATTTGGCCTCAGATTATGATAAATCATTTTTTTCTTTTTAATTTGATCCAAAATTATATTAGTTCTGTTGTTTGTAATTAGTGCTCATTACTCTGAAATTAGTTATTATTAGGCTGAAAGTTATAATTTTAATCTTTTATTAAAGACCTTGATTTTCAACTTTCTTTTATGTTGTTATGAGAAGTTTGACTTGCTCTGATATTACAGTATTTTGATTTGTTTGGTTTGTACGTGTCCTTGACTTTACTAAACAGGGTACTGGAAGTATATTTCCATTGATTTAAGCTAAAATTAATCCTTACGTTTTCTTGGTGTGGTTCCAAATTATAAAATTTCCTTTTTTCCCCATTTGATTTGATCCAAAACTATAGTTTTTTAAGACGTGTTATTTGCAATTAGCTCTCATTTGGTTGTAATTAGTTCTTGTTAGGCTAAAAGTTATATTTTCAATCTTTTGTTAAATGTCATAATTTTCAGGTTTTTATTTCCATGCTGTTAAGAGAAATTTAACTTGTCCTGATATTACAGCATTTCTTCGCTTCTGGTTGATTTGTTTGAAACAAATATAGGTTTTCTTGATTTTATTAGACAATGTCAAATATTAGAAGTGTGTTTCCATTGATTAAATTCAAAATTGCTCCTTACATTTGTTTGATTTGGTCTCAAATTATGACATTTCTTTTTTTTTCTTTCTGATTTGATGGAAAGATAATTTTTTTTTAGTTCTGTTATTTGTAATTAGTTCTCATTACGCTGAAATTAGTTACTATTAGGCTAAAAGTTATAATTTTAATCTTTTGCCAAAGGCCATGATTTTCAGCTTTTTGCTTTTATGCTGTTAAGAGAAGTTTAACTTGTTCTGATATTACAGCATTTCTTCGCTTCTGATTGATTTGTTTGAAAAATATGTATGTTTCTTTGACTTTACTATACAGGGTCAAAAATTGGAAGTATATTTCCATTGATTAAAGCAAAATTACTCTTAACGTTTTCTTTCTGTGGTTCCAAATTATAAAATTTCCTTTTTTTTTCATTTGATTTGATCCAAAAATAAAGTTTTATTAGTTTCGCTATTTGTAATTAGTTCTCATTTGGTTGTAATTAGTTCTTATTAGGCTAAAAGTTATACTTTTAATCTTTTGTTAAATATCATAATTTTCAGGTTTTTATTTCCATCAAAAAATGTACTCTTTTTTAGTTCTGTTATTTGTAATTAGTTCTTATTAGATTGTAATTAATTCTTATTAGACTAGAAGTTATATTTTTAATCTTTTGTCAAACATCATAATTTTTATTTTTTTATTTTATTTTTATGCTGTCATGGGAAGTTTAACTTGTTCTGAAATTACATTTTTTTTCTTCTTTTCTGGTTGATTTGTTTGAAAAATATGTACGTTTCCTTGAATTTACTAAACAGGGTAAAAAAATAGAAGTTTTTTCCCTCGTAATTAATTGATTAAAATCAAAATTACTCTTTATGTTTGTTTGATTTGGTCTCAAATTATGACAATTCCTTTTTTTTTCATTAGTCTAACAATTAAATTTTCGATCTTTAGTTAAATATCTTAATTTTCAGGTTTTTATTTTTATACTGTTTTCAGAAGTTTAACTTGTTCTTGTATTACAGTATTTCTTCTCTTCTGGTTGATTTGTTTGATAAATATGTACGTTTTCTTGACTTTACTAAACAGGGTCAAAAATTAGAAGCATATTTCCTCGTAACTGATTGATTAAAGCTAAAACTATTTCTTACGTTTGTTTGATTTGATCACAAATTATGACATTTCCATTTTTTTCTATTTGATATAATCCAGCGATATAGGTTTTTTAGAGCTGTTATTTTTAATCTAGCTCTTAATACGCTGATAGAAAAAGGAGAAACAGCTTGTTTTTGATTAAGGTACTCGATGAGATTTCATAAAAATGCTGAATGAAAAAAATTATGGAGAGTGATTTTTTTCATATAGACGTCGTTCTTGATGATTTTTTTTGTGTGATTGTACAAAGATCATTATGTATATAAAATATACTTAAAGAATTTGAAATTTTGTTTTGCGAAAATTCAGAGCTCAAATTTGAAATATTTTTTTACTTTTTTATATAACTGCTGAACCAACAGCTTTGTTTGCACATTTTATCCAGTTCTGACCAATTTTCGCAAGTAAAATTTGTGAAAAAAAAAAAAATGGCTCTGAACGGAGTCGGATACCTTTTAAGACAACGGTATTTTTATTTAAGGTTTCTATTTTTTAAAATGGCAACAACACATTTATTTGTGTTGTTCTAAATTTCCATTTGTCAATTCATATTTGATCACATTTGTATTTTTTTAATTGGGTATTTATAGTTTTAGAGTTGTTAACATCGCAGTGTCATCAGTAAAAATTGTTTCCTGTGTGTTAGGTTGAAATTGGAGATGGTTTCAGTAAATATCAAGTAAAACAGATTCAGGAAATTTAAGGAAAACTTATTATATAATATTTACAATTCTTTTTTAGATTTATTTCGCATTAGGTTGTTAGAATAAAGGGGCGTTTAAACTGACAGGTTGCTCGGAAAAAACGTTCTAAATTTCCGATTTAAACTCTATTCATAAGTTCTGAATTGACAATTAATACTTACAGTTGTGTAATTAAACGTATAGTGCTAAATCTCTAAATCTGACTGTAGTGCGTTGTTCTAATGTTTCAGAGTTTAGAAATTTCGCTTTGGATTTTACACTCGGGTAAGTTTTGAAGCTAAATTTAACTTGACAAATTAAATGTTAAAAAGCTACGGAAATTATAATTACTTCCATATTTTAACAATACAAAGAAGAAATTAGTTGAAATAGTTCAAGACTCATTCTAATATTTAAGAATATTTACTAATGTTTACTAATATTTAAGAGATATGCTAGTAGTAGAATTTTATTCTCTTTTCCGATTTTAATGTTACATAATTTCTGTCTCGTGTTCTTGCCATTTATTTATAATTCGAAGCAATAATTTTAATTACTTTTATGAAAACAGTAGTTCTTCTTCTAAAATAGTGTTATAAGCCTTAAAAGTGAGACCTTCACAGAGTTAGTGATTACTGAATGTTCGCAAAAGATAACTGATTCTGGATGAAATTATTTGTTTAACTTTTCGTTAACAGATGGCGCAACGGTGTCGGTGGAACAAGAAGTGAAAAAATATCCGAACTTGTTCATATACCACAGAATTGAGTAGCTTTCCGACAGGTGCACCATGTAAGATTTTGTTATAATTTTCGCATAAGCTGAAATCCTAATGCTTCATTTTTTATGCATTAGATGCTGGTATTTATTGTATCTCGGTTGCGTATTTTAAATTGAAAAAGACGTGTATTAGAGGTTTGCTTCGAGCTTTGTCTTATGCTTCTCTGTACTAATTGAGCCGCTCAACTTGCCAAATTTGTTAAGTCCATAAAACAAAAAATGATAAAATAATATACATTGTTTACCCTGAAAACATTACCCTGAAAATTACCCTGAAAACCATGAATGTTTCTTAACAGGTTGGATGCCATAGTTTACTGTCCTGAGCCGTTAAACCTCGTATTTATGCTCACGTTGTGAAAACGTATTTATTCTAACATACCTTCAAAGGCCAAGTATTAGCAAAAAAAAAAAAAAAATAAAAATAAAAAATAAATTAATAAATAAATATATATATATCTATATATATAAAACAGTTCCGTAACTGACTCATTCATTCACTGACTGACTGACTGACTGACATACAACGCACAGACCAAACCGCTGGACCTAAAGGGCTGAAATCTTTCATGGCGATTCTTCTAATAGTGTAGGGGTGCACTAAGAAAGATTTTTCAAAAATTCTTCTTAGATTTTTTTAGATTAAATTTTTAAGCTGTTTTTTAAACTTTTTTTACGTTTGCATTTAAAATAATACATTGAGGGTTATAAAATTTATATCACGAGAAAGATCATAAAAATTCCTTCAAAATGAATTTTTTTTCGAATTTTTACCTCCATTTCCTGATTTTTGGTGAATTTTTAAAGATTAATTTTTAGAATTTAATTTATTAA
Source organism: Dolomedes plantarius (assembly GCA_907164885.2). NCBI lineage: Eukaryota > Metazoa > Arthropoda > Arachnida > Araneae > Dolomedidae > Dolomedes > Dolomedes plantarius. The sequence continues at coordinate 48,001,949 of OU015490.1, forward strand.
ATGCTGATCACGTGATTTCTTTTTCTGGTGCTTTCAATAAATTTATCGTCACGTGCGTAACAACTAAATAGACAAAAAAAAAATTTTTTTTCTCTTTCTAATGCAGCAGACAATTGGATATTATCCAAAAAAAATGCATATCCCTTACGATTTTTTTATAAATATATATATATAGATAGATATATATTTTACATCAATTGTATGCATTGATCATAGCATTTATTATAAATATATATATTTATTTTTTGGCATAAATTGCATACGTTGACCGTTGTATTTAATTTGAATGTACTCCGTAGCGAAGCGCGGGTTTTCAGCTAGTATATATATATATATATAACACATCCGTAACTGACTGACTGACTAACTGGCAGACAACGCACAGACCAAACCGCTGGACCTAAAGGACTGAAATTTTGCAGAGCGATTCTTCTTATAGTGTAGGGGTGCAATAAGAAAGATTTTTGAAAAATTCTTCTTAGATTTTTTTAAAATTAAATTTTTAAGCTGTTTTGTAACTTTTTTTCAAGTTTGCATTTAAAATAACAATTTGAGAGTTATAAAATTTACATAATGAGAAAGATCATAAAAATTCCTTTAAAGGGAAATCTTTTTCTAATCTTTACCTCCATTTTCTGATTTTTGGTGAATTTTTAAATATAAATTTTTAGAATTTAATTTATTAAATGCCGATCACGTGGTTTCTTTTCTTTTTGTGATACTTTAAACTAATTTTGCGTAGCGTGCATAACAACGAAATATACAAAAAATATTGTTTTTCTTGCAAATGCGGCAGACGATTGGACATTATCCAAAAAAATATTAAAATACAGTAAAAGATATGTTCCTCAAACTGTACGGTATTAACTATACTACATTCTTTGTATGTTCTATTAGATTTAATTTGAATATTTTCTACTATATTATTCTGTCAGTACGATTTTTTTATAAATTTATTTATTTTTTTTTTTTTACACCAATTGCATTCATTGATCGTTGTATTTAATTTGAATGTATTCCGTAGGGAAGTACGGGTATTCAGCTAGTATATATATATATATATATATATATCATATAAAAGTATAACTCTTCTTAATAATGACGATTTTCAATCATGAACAGCTTTAATAATGCGCAGTTATGCATCAAACAGTTCTGATAATGCACACTATTGCAACAAACATCGTTAATAAAGTAATAAGGTACAGTGATGTAGCTAATGGCTTTACTTTGTTGTATTATTACTGCACATTATTCTAACTGTGCATTGTTGAAGATGTCATAATAAAGAGTTTTAATGATGCGCATTGATTCAATTAACAGTTTTGACAATTCACACTATTGCAACAAATATCGTTAATAATGTACAGTGATACAACTCACGGTTTTACTTTGTTAACTGTGCATTGTTAAAGATGTCATAATAAACAGCTTCAATGATGCACAGTTATGCAACAAAAAGTTTTAATTAGGCATAGTAACGCGAAAAATAACTTTGATAATGCCCAGTAATGCCACAAACTTCTTTAATAATGTTCAGTAATGCAACAAACGGCTTAAAATAAATTCAGTAATGTGATAAATAATTTTAATAATGTGGAGTAATGCGAAAAACAGTTATGATTAGTTTAGGTTAAAAAAGTGTTCCAGGATATTTCATGTGAATATGCAACGCGACAAACAGTTTTAATTATGTCCAGTAATGCAACAACCTACTTTAATAATGTTCAATAATGCAACAAACGGCTGCAGTTAAGGTAAGTAATGTGATTTATGGCTTTAATAATGAGCGAAGGGGAAAATGGCTTTAATAGTGTTCAGTAATGTAGGAAAAACTCATGATTAGGGGAAATCCTATGCTCCAGAGCTTTTCATGTGAATATGGAACTCATTGATAATGCCTAGTAATGCAACAAACAGCTTTAATAATGTTCAGTAATGCAACAAACGGCACCAGTAAAGCTAAGTAATGTGATTAATAGCTTTAACAGTGAGAAAATGTTAAAAATAGCTCTGATAGTGTTCAATAATGCAAGAAACAGGTGTGATTATTTTAGCGAAAATCCTCTGCTCCAGAGCTTTTCATGGGAATATGTAACACAACAAACAGCTTTAATAATGTCTAGTAATGCAGCAAGCAGCTTTAATAATGTACAGTAATGCAACAAAAGGCTTCATTTAAGCTATGTGATTAATAGCTTTAACAATAAGCAAATATTAAAAATAGCTCTAATAGTGTTCAGTAATGCAAGAAACAGGTATGATTATTTTAGCGAAAATCCTCTGCTCCAGAGCTTTTCATGGGAATATGTAACACAACAAACAGCTTTAATAATGTCTAGTAATGCAGCAAGCAGCTTTAATAATGTACAGTAATGCAACAAAAGGCTTCATTTAAGCTAAGTTATGTGATTAATAGCATTAACAATAAGCAAATGTTAAAAATAGCTCTACTAGTGTTCAGTAAGGCAAGAAACAGGTATGATTACTTGCGAAAATCCTCTGTTCCAGTGCTTTTCATATGAATATGTAACACAATAAACAGCTTTATTAATGTCTAGTAATGTAACAAACAGATTTATTAATGTCTAGTAATGTAACAAACAGCTTTTATAAAGTACAGTTATGCAACAAAAGGCTTCATTTAAGCTGAGTAATGTGATGAATAGATCTAACAATTAGCAAATGTTAAAAATAGCTCTAACAGTGTTCAGCAAGGCAAGAAATAGGTATGATTATTTTAGCAAAAATCCTCTGCTCCAGAAATTTTCCTGTAAATTTAAAACAAAACATTCATGTAACATTTTACAAAATGTTAAGTATAATCCATTAATTGCTTATACTGTTCACACTCAAAATGTTTTTTTCCCTATGGATTAAAGGTATGATACTCTGGAACAAGTTATGACTGTTTACTACCTGTTAGAAGTCAAGTTGTGTACTTCGCAAATATCGCTATGTAACATTAGAGCGTATTAGTTGCCTAATTTGTCCCAACGCCCGATGGTGTCGTTATGTATACAGAATCTGTATTAGATCAAAATATTTTTGTATTGTATTCTAACTTCTGAAAAAAAGGAAGAAAATTAAACGTTTGACTCTAAATGTATTAGTTTCTATTTATGCAATTATCGTTTATAAGTTGACCAGCTGTAAGTAGTATAGTTTATAAGTTAATTCTTTCTCCTACTTTCATTGAAAAATTTATAATTTGGTTCTTCCTTTCTGGTGAATGATAAATTTTCAGAGATATATTATTTATGAAAAATAGAAAGGAAATTGTGAAATATTAAAAATTAACTTTCATGGTTATACTTGTTATGAAGTCTTCCTACAAACTGCCCCTATTTCCCTTCCTTATAATTTTCATAAGAAGTTAAAATCATAAGAATCTGCTAATTTTTAGTTGATTTAAACTCAAGTTTATATAAAACAGTTCCGTGACTGACTGACTGACTGACAGATAACGCACAGACCAAACCGTTGGACCTAAAGGGCTGAAATTTCGCATGGCGATTCATGTTACAGTGTAGGGGTGCGCTAAGAAAGATTTTTGAAAAATTCTTCTTAGATTTTTTAAAATTACGTTTTTAAGCTGGTTTTGAACATTTTAAAGTTTGCATTTAAAATAATAATTTCAGGATTATAAAATTTATATCACGAGAAAGATCATAAAAATTCCTTTAAAATGCAATTTTTTTCGAATCTTTACCTCCATTTTCTGATTTCTGGTGAATTTTTAGAGATTAATGTTTAGAATTTAGTTTATTCAATGCTGATCACGTGGTTCCTTTTCTTTTTGTGATACTTTAAATTAATTTTGCATCACGTGCATAACAACGAAATAAATTGACAAAAAAATATTATAATACGGTAAAAGATGAAATTTAACCACTAGACTACTTGAGATGGAAGTTTTTAAAGAATTTTATTCAAATTAATATGTTTTATGGATATTAAACATACAAATTAATTGCATACATTGACCGTTGTATTTATTATATATATATTTGGCATTAATTGCATACATTGACCGTTGTATTTAATTTGAAAGTAGTCCGTAGCGAAGGACGGGTATTCAGCTAGTATATGCGTAAAGATTTATTGTCCTTAAAGTTTAGTCATAACAATTTTTAAGGACATTCATAAATTCCCACACTTTTGAAACTGCTATAAGAAGCAGATGCTAAAATTATCTTTGAAAATTAGTTTAAGGTAGAATTTTTCTTACAGCTTGCTAAATATGAGTGATTTATTTTAACTTTTTAATAGGTTTGTACTATGTAGAATGTTACTCGGTATTTTTTGATAAGTCTTTTTCGTACATCAGTTATAAGCTTCAGAGCGTATATTGTATTTAAACAATTTGTTTGAGACATGCTTTAGTAATATTGAAGATTATACATTCACACTATATTAAATGCAATATAATAGTATTTACTGGGCATACTACATAACCGATTAAGCATTCAGACAAAGTTGTGTAAAGAGGTTCTATAAAGATTGTCCCCCTCCCCTTTTTTTTTTGGAATCAGTTGTGAAATGTAAATCTCAAACGTGTTGAAAAAAACTTTAATTTTTTAAAAAATTAAATGAAAATTGGAGATACGAATGAATGGAGCTACTGACTTGGTACATTAGATTGCATAAACTGTTTGGTATGCGTTTTGAATCTTTTTTGGACTAGTGCATAAAATGTTACTTTTATAGACCTATCGAAAAAAGGAAGTTTTTTAGACCTTCTAAAATTACCAATAACATTAGGTTATTTATTAAATTGAGCGTAAATTATGTTAATGATCTCCATAATTATTCTCCATAGGGAATAATTATGTTAACCTATGGAGAAAATGTGTTTACCATTTACAGCTACATAATGCTGATAATCCAATAAAAATGCTATTTTCAGATAGCCTGAACTTTTCTGCACTTTGCGACACAATTCCTATTATAAATTTCGTCAGCCAAAGGAATTTAGGAGCGCATTTAAAACATTAATCTGGTACTATACCAGATTTTTTCCCCGAATAATTTAAATTTTAAAATGATATATGTATTTTTTTTAATGAAAAATGCCCCAAGGTGTAAAATTTCTTCCTCTATTACGGAGTACAATTTAAAAAAAAAACTTTCAATCGAAGTCGGGAATCCTTTGACCCATTTTCTCCATAGGTTAACAATAAGGTGAGCGAATCCAATAGGGTTAGTACACAGAATCCCTAAGTACGAAAATAATTTTTAATTCGACGGTTTATGAAACAAATATATTTTTTTACTCATAGAAGAAAGCGACCTGGAAAATATTACTCTTAAAACGGCAAACTTGTTTCACTGCATGGTTTCCACTGCTAAACAGGAAAGAGTGATTTATGCGATGCTTCTACTCCCTGATGCTTGTTCGTGTTTTTGAAAGTGCAATTCAAAGTTAAGAAAACAATAAACTACAGATTAACCTTTAGCTTACGGGGCCCATTTTTCCGAGGCCTTCTTTAGAGCAGGAAATTTCATACCCTCATTGTAAGAATGGCCATTAAAGGGGTTATATATATATATATATATATATATATATATATATATATATATATATATATATATATATATATATATATATATATATATATATATATACATATATTCCTTCTTGGACCCATAATCTTGGGATACATGCTATCCCATCCCATAAGGAATAGGTTAAGCTCATCGCAAACACTTAATGAAAAGGAATAAAAATAATAAATAAAACGATAAAAAAAAATCAGTCATGGAAACAGAACTGGAAAAAATTAACCTAACAAAAAGAGATGTATAGGAACAAAAATTTTAAAAATATTTAACTATTACTTAGTAATTACTCGCTTTTAGATTAAGAACTTGGAGTTCATAATTTGGGAAAAATATTAAGGGAATAATTAATTTTGAGAAATTTATAGATTATCATCCCTCTCCCCAAAACAAAAGTTTCTTTATTTTATTGGTTTTTCGCTGTTGTTACATAAGTTAATTTCTTAATTAAGTAACGGCCTAAAACAGACTTCCGTGAAATTAATGAAACAAATACTTTTGTTTCACATATTAATTTAAAGTATAGCTCCAAAAGCAATTAAATTTGAGTTCAATTTACGTTTTTAGAGTTTGAAAATTTCATCCCATTATTCAAATAAGATCAAAGAGTAATATATATTATAAGTGAACTAGTAAAGTTTCATCTAATTATATTAATATACCCAGTTTTTTTAGCTTATTTAATGTAAAAATACTTTAAAAATCAACGGATGTTAGCACATATGAGAAAAATAGCATTTCTTTGTCTTTTCTAAGTCCTTTACGAACCTTTATAAGCAGTAGGGATTATCGTTATACGGGAATTTTTAAAAATATTTCCATGTTTAACTGAATAACAATAAAATATTTTAATAGGAACTATTAATATTGTTTCTAGCTGGAAAATGAACTTAAGGTAAATTACATCAACTTAACTTAAGGTAAATTAAGGTATTACATTTTCTAGGTCCTGTACGAACTTTTATAAGCAGTAAGGATTATCCTTATACGGAAATTTTTAAAAATATTTCTATGTTTAACTGAATAACAATAAAATATTTTAATAGGAACTATTAATATTGTTTCTATCTGGAAAATTAACTTAAGGTAAATTACATCAACTTAACTTAAGATAAATTATGGTATTACACTTTCTAAGTCCTTTACGAACCTTTGTAAGCAGTAAGGATTATCGTTATACGGGAATTTTTAAAAATATTTCTATGTTTAACTGAATAACAATAAAATATTTTAATAGGAACTATTAATATTGTTTCTAGCTGGAAAATGAACTTAAGGTAAATTACATTTTCACCTTATCTTCAAATTCATAGAAAAAAAAAATAAATCCGTTATGAAATTTCAATAAATCTATCACTGCCAAAAAGGTATTGAAACAGAAGAAGAAATGAAGAATTATGGTAAGATTAACTCCCTTAATTTTTATTCATTAATTGAAATCTTTCCTCTTTTCTTTACTGTAAAGAATCGTCCCATTGATTTTCTCCATCAAGGATTGATTTTGTGGTGGAATCAATTAATTTCCGTAGCTTTCAGTGGCTTTTATTTTGAATAGGAGTCTTAAGAGAATGCGATATTTGAATTCTGGAATATATGGATAACACAGTACATCTAGTAGGTACTGGGAGAAGAGTCTTTTATATAATTACAACATGTTTAGATAAATAACGAGTTCATATTAGAGTATTCTTATAACTAATTCCCACATAAGAAATATTCTGTTTAACGATTTTTTTTTTCTTGTCGTAGGGAACTTGACTTTGAACGACACTTGCTACCAAACTAACGGCCATGTTTACTACGAAACTAGAGAATATTTTCCTCTGATTAATCAAAACTTTTCATTTTTCAAAATAATATTTGTGTTTTAAAAGAAGTTTTGTTTTATTGTTTTTAACCGTTCATGGGTGTTGTGCATGCATTTGGTTAAAATTCAGGACTTTTTAAAAAATTTTTTTGGACAAAATTCTTCATAAAGAAAAAAAAATTCGATAAACGTAGAATTACGGTTTCCGAATTTTTAAAATTACGTATTTTTAATTTTACGAATTCAAATTTTTTAATTTCCAAAATTAAAAAAAAAATTTAAAATAATTTTTGAGCGTCAAATTTTTTTTCGTTTTATAGGTTTTTAATTGTCCACCGGTCTGATGTATGCATTTGGTAAAAATTCATGGTTTTTTATTTTGAAAATTTTTCACAATTTTTTGTACAGAATTCATTTTATAGACAAAAAAAAAACGCCCGAAAAAGCTGCATTACAGATTTTGAATTTTTGAATCTGCGGATTTTGAATTTTTTTACGGGTTAAAATCTTTGAATTTTTTAGATTAATTTTTCAAAAAAGTTTTGTTCTACAGTTTTTTTAATAGTCCATGGGTTTTGTGCATGCTTTGATAGATATTGAAAGTTTTTTTTTTAAATTTATACATTTTGGGGACAAAATTTGTTGTACAAATAAAAAAATGCAAAATTTAGAGTTTCTATCAGTTTAGGAAAGCTAACGGTTTCTTCCTGTATATAAAAAAAAGAAGTTTAAAATAATTATGTTAGAAATCACAGAAGTATGGGTACGTTCAATGTAGATATTTTAAATGCGAAAAATTGCGTTTAATTGATTATGCAATCCTTCACTGGTACTGATCATTTAAAGACTAAATTTTATAACGTTAGAAAGTATAGATAGGTTCAAGTATACTCGTAGATCCTTTCAGAAACGAAAAATTGTGTTCATTGATTGTGTAATCAATAATTGATAATAATCGTTAAAATACTAAATTTAAGCATGTTAAAAATAACGAAAAAAATCGATGTGCTCATTTATAAATACTCTCAGAAATGAAACATTGCATTTAATTAATTTTGTAGTCATTCATTAACAGTGATCATTTAAGGACTAAATTTCAATCTTCTCCAATCTTAGTTTGGTTTGGTTTGGTTTGGAGCGCTACATTCAAGTTTTCACTACACGAGGGTTACTTTGACCTGGACCTACAGTTTAAAGCTGATTCCGAAGGACTACAAACATCCCTACCAACAATGGGACTCGAACCCCCCGGATCTGAACCGCATGCGAATGACCTAGCCATTCAGCCTTCACCTGTCTATGCACATCATTACTTTTGCTTGTGTTTTCCCTTACTTCCACTTTTATATACACTATAGCTACGACGCTACGATGGCTTTTTACATTTTATCAACTTCTGACCCTGAATCAAACGTTGGGGCAAGCAGCTTTTAAAAGATGTTTCAACAATAGGGACATTCCCTGAAACAGTGGACATCAGATGGAAAAAATTAAAATGTTTTTTTTATGCAAGTGCTATATATGATTATTTTCAGAAATAACTGAATTTTTGTAATTTGATAAGAATAATACCCTTTCTCACAGGAAACATGCCGTAAAATACAATAGAAAATACTCTTTTTGCATTGACAATTATTGATATAAAAACCCATTTTTTTGCATACTCATTGTGGTGCTTATTTTATATTTAAAAAGCCTAACAATTATTTGTTTATGATCTCTCACCCTTTTTCTTATAAATGCAGCATCAAAATCTTTGCTATATATATATTTTTTTATTTGAGGGAGTAATTAATTATATATGATAAGAGAGTGTCATTCCGTTACCAAAAAACAAATACTTTTTTGGGTGATTATTTAAATTTTATTTATTTAAACTTAAATTTTTGTTTTTAAAGCATATTTTAAGTCTAAAATAATATGATAAGTTTGTATCTTTAATATTCTTAATTTTTCTGATAGTATTTGTAGGTAACAGAACTTTGTCATTCCGTTACCACATGATTTCATTAAGTCTAATTAATTTTATAATATTAATTATTATTTTCATGTTGAAAAATGACTGAAACTTTTAGTACTACATCAGGTCTTGCTGCTGACATTATTTTTTTGTTTTGTTACTGCAACAGTTGGCTGAATTTTTATTTGTTAATGAATGTTTTTATTTGTTATGTCTAAAATATGTCATTCCGTTACCCCCCCAAAAAAAGTTCTATTTTTTAAATATAGATAATGAATAATTTTAAATTTTCTGTATTTTTCATTTGAAGTCATTAAGATGTTTATAGTTTGCCCTATTTTCTTTTTTATTTTAATATTTAAGTTAGTAGAATCTGCGATATATGTTGTGAATGCTTGTCCAAATGTCATTCCGTTACTCATGGAATGTCCCAATAGCATCTTTAAGTCGCCCTGTAGGGAAGTCTCATATAATTCTACTAGCTGAAAACCCGCACTTCGCTACGGAGTACATTCAAATTAAATACAACGGTCAATGTATGCAATTAATAACAAAAAAAAAATATATGTATATGTATTTATAATAAAAACGACAATCAATATATACAATTGATGTAGAAAAAAATATATAAGTTTATAAAAAAATCGTAAGGGATATTTTTATAGACAAAATAATGTCCAATCGTCTGCTGCATTAGCAAGAAAAAAAATATTTTTTGTCTATGTAGTTGTTATGCACGTGACGATAAATTTATTTAAAGTACCAGAAAAAGAAATCACGTGATCGGCATTTAATAAATTAAATTCTAAAAATTAATCTTTAAAAATTCACCAAAAATTACAAAATAGAGATAAAGATTCGAAAAAGATATCATTTCAAAGGAATTTTTAGGATCTTTCTTGTGATATAAATTTCATAACCCTCAAATTATTATTTTAAATGATAACTTTAAAAAAAGTTACAAAAACAGCTTAAAAATTTAATTTTAAAAAATCTAAGAAGAATTTTTCAAAAATCTCTCTTAGTGCACCCCTACACTATAAAAAGAATCACCATGCAAAATTTCAGCCCTTTAGGTCCAGCGGTTTGGTCTGTGCGTTGTATGTCAGTCAGTGAGTCAGTTACGGAGCTGTTTTATATATATAAGAGCATTTATCCCGAAGAAATTGTTTTGTCAAGAATTGATAGATAGAAATTCTAATAAGTTATGGGTAGTTAATAGTGCATTCGTTCTAGATTTTCCAAAGAAGGATTCGGTAGACATGATTCGGCTTTTAACTGATCATGACTGCTTTGATAAACATCTGAGCTGCTTGAAAGTTCTACGGGGTCCTTTCTGCGCTATTTATGATAAACAACAAGTTACGAGTATGAACATTTCCCACCTCCAGATCTCTGACGCACTGTCGACTCGAGATCTCAGTAGCCCAGTGTTTCTCAACCTTCTTATGTCTGCGCCTTCCCTTTGGATGATCTGCTTACCCTACGCCCCAACGAGGTATATATATATATATATATATATATATATATATATATATATATATATATATATATATATATATATATATATATATATATATCTATATATATATATATATATATATATATATATATATATATATATATATATATATATATATATATATACATATATATACATATACATATATATATATATATATATATATATATATATATATATATATATATATATATATATATATATATATATATACATATATATATATATATATATATACATATACATATATATATATATATATATATACATATATATATATATATATATATATATATATATATATAACTTTGTGTGTGTGGGTAAGTATACGTCCTTCACATATTTTTTTCCAGCCCTCCGCGCTCCCCCTGAATATCCCTTGCGCCGCCCCAGGGGGGAGTTCCAGAGGTTGAGAACAACCGCTGTAGCCGATATTGGGATGCAAGAACATTGAGTTATTAATATGTTCTGTTTCCTTCTTCGTTTTCTTGTTCCTTTTGTTTATTCCTTGCCATTGGAAATAATAATTTAAAGAATAAAATCTTTAAGCCACTGAGTTATGATCTTCACTTCTCAAAACTTCCCTGCCATGCCTATAATTTAAAAATGCATTAAGCACCTAAAACATGCTGAGTCTTTAATTTTGTAATATGTTTAATGAAAATAATGCGATGAACTCTGTCTTTTTCGTACGGATGATGGAAACATGAAATTTTTGTGTAAAAGTACTGTTTGTTCACACTGCGATAAATTTATAAACCATTGAAACATTTTGTACTTGTTTGAGGCATATTTGGGGAGCAATGTGATTTTTTTTTTTGGTGGGAAAAATATTTCAATGCAATTTTCATCGGAATATTCTGTTTATACAAAATCTATTAATAACTCTTATCCGTTATTTTGACGAATCCTTTCCAATGAAATATCCCATTAACTACGTTATTTACTGTCAAGTGAGTTCGATTGATAAATCTGATAAGAGATGTTGAAAGATTATATCTACAATCTTCAAATACTTTCTTTTCATTTATATATTACAATGAATTTCATTTTTCTTACCAAATAAATTCTTTTGGTGAAATTGATTGAATTCATTGAAAATAACAGATTTAAAATCTTTCTGTAAATATTTTTATTAAAAGATTGTCAATGATTTTATCATTAAATGCCTTAAAAATTCTGTTTACGAAATGTACGAAAGTCCTTGAAAGGTTCCGTTTATAATCTTTCAATGAATTTCTCCACTGAAAGATTATCATTAATCTATTTTTATCACAATATAAATTTCATTACTGTAATATATGAAAATCACTAAAAAAGTGTATTTACAGTATTTCGATGAAGAGATCTAAATAGTGTAACTAATTTTACGTTTACTTATAGAAGTATTCTATTAAATCATTTCATAAAATTCACTGAGAGATTATATTAAATCAATTCATAAAATTCATTGAGAGATTATATTAAATTAATTCATAAAATTTATTGAGAGATTATATTAAATAAATTCCTAAAATTCACTGAGGGTAAATTAAATCATTTCATAAAATTCATTGAGATATTATATTAAATAAATTCATAAAATTCATTGAGAGATTATATTAAATAAATTCCTAAAATTCATTGAGGGTAAGTAAAATCCATTCATAAAATTCATTGAGATATTATATTAAATAAATTCATAAAATTCATTGAGAGATTATATTAAATAAATTCTTAAAATTCATTGAGGGTATATTAAATCAATTCATAAAATTAATTGAAAAATTATATTTAATCAATGCATGAAATTCATTGAAAAAAATCTTCTAATTCAATTCATAAAATTCATTGAAAGATTCTATTAAATCAATTCATAAAATTCATCGAAAGATTCTATTTACAATCTGTCAATGAATATTTTTCATTGAAAGAGTCTCATTCATTATATTTTTTTATTACGAACCGTACTAAAAAATTAAAATCGATGAACACGGTTAATTATTAAATTTTAACATGCAACAACAATTTATTTTAACTCAGAATCGCAATTAAATATTCTCCCATAAAAATGCAAAAGTACTTTTCGGAAAAGTCGAAAAATTACCGATATCTAGATATCTCGGTATGATCTCGACACGCTGCTGTTAAATATTAAAATTTAACATAACATAATATGTTTTATTTTAATTCAGAATCGCAAATAAATATTCTCCCATAAAAATGCCAAAATTACTTTTCATAAAATTTGATAAAATAACCGATATCTGGGTTTCTCGGTATGACCTCGACACGCTCCCTGTTAGTATTAAAATTTAACATGCAGTACAATATGCTTTATTTCAATTCAGAATCGCAAATAAATATTCTCCCATAAAAATGCAAAATTACTCTTCAGAAGAGTCGATAAAATACCGATATCTAGATCTCTCGGTATGACCTCGACACGCTCCTTTAACTTTGAGACCGTCTGAGGCATGATGGATTGCTTATCTCGAAGGAATGCGTGTAAACACAAAGGATTACACGCTAGGATCCTTTGTTTTCGGAGTGTGTACCCAGTGTCGGATTAGTTTTGCCCGCAATTCAGGAGAGCGGGCATTGAAATCTATGCCAGATCACTGTGTTGTGAAATGGAGGTATTATTCGTAAAGCATGGATGTAATTTGTTGTTTAAGAGCTTGATAATTTGGCAACTAATGTGTTCACAGTAGTGGAGTTGGAAAGTTGCAACTGAAATAAAGACTTTAGGAACTTGAGCTTTTATTTAATGTATAGAAACATTGAGATGTTTTTACAATCCTTGAGCTCTTTACAAATTATGTTGCTTCAGTCATTTGTTTTTTAGAGCTTGGTTATTTGGCAACTAATGTGTTTACAAAGGTGCTTGAAAGTTGCAACTGAAATAATGACTTCAGGAGCTTGAGCTTTTATTTTACGTTTGAAAACCTTAGATCTTTTCTAATTTTTACAATCCCGAGCTCTTTATAAATTTTGTTGTTTAAGAGCTCGATAATTTGGCAATTAACGGGTTCACAGTGAAGTGGAAAAGTTGCACCTGAAATAATGATTTCAGGAAATTGAGCTTTTATTTAATGCATAGAAACTTGAAATGTTTTCTAATTTTTACAATCCTGAGCTCTTTACAAATTCTGCTGTTTAGGTAATTTGTTGTTTAAAACCTTGATAATTTGGCAACTAATGTGTTCACAACGACGTTGGAAAGTTGCAACTGAAATAGGGAACTTCAGGAACTTGAGCTTTTATTTTGTATACAGAAACCTCAGATATTTTCTAATTTTTACAAGCTTGAACTCTTTACAAATTCTGAATAGGATATTGATTACTAAGTCAGTTTTAATGTTTTCGTTTATTACATTAAAATTCTGTTGTTTAAGAGCTGTAAATTCTGACGTTTAAGTAATTTGTTGTTTAAAAGCTTGATAATCAGGCAACTAATGTGTTCATGGGGTATTGCGAAGTTGTAACTGAAACAGTAACTTCAGGTGCTTGAGCTTTTATATAACAAGTAGAAAACTTAGATATTTTCTAATGTTTACAATCCTGAGCTTTTACAAATTCTGTTGTTTAAAAGTTGCAGACTCTGTTATTTCAGTGTTTTGATCCTTAAGAGCTTGAAAATTGGCAATTAACATGTTCACAATACAATGGTGTGGAAAAGTTGCAACTGAAATAATTATTTCAGGAATTCGAGCTTTTATTTAATGTATAGAAACGTTGAGATGCTTTCTACTTTTTACTATTCTGAGCTCTTTACAAATTCTGTTGTTTTAGAGGAGAAAATTCAGTTGTTTAAGTAATTTGTTGTCTAAGAGCTTGATAGTTTGACAACTAATGTGTTCACAGTGGCATTAGAAAGTTGCAACTGAAACAATGGCTTCAGAAATTTGAGTTTTTTTATTTAATATAAAGAAACCTTAAATCTTTTCTAATTTTTAAAAGCGTGGCTCTTTATGAATTCTGTTGTTTAAGATCTGCAAATTCTGTTGTTTAAGCAATTTGTTGTTCAAGAGCTTGATAATTTGGCAACTAATGTGATTACAGTGGCGTTTGAAAGTTGCAATTGTAATAATGACTTCAGGAATTTGATCTTTAATTTAATACTTGGAAACTTTGAGGTCTTTTCTAATTTTTACCCTTCTGAACTCTTTTCAAGTTCTAAATAGGATATTGATTACTAAAGTAGAGTCTCGGTATTATGAACTTCCATTTAGCGAAGTTTTCTTCCTAACAAAATTTTCCACAGAACAATGATATTGAAAAACTTTTTACATGAAAAGTGATCCCATATACGTAGAACAATTTCTATATAACGAATTTTTTTGCGGCTAGTATAAATTTTGAATTTTTTGATAGCTATTTTCGTGTTATAGGGTCCTCAATGTTTTCACAGTAGTGTTGGAGAGTTGCAACTGAAATAATAACTTTAGAAACGAGCTGCTATTTAATATATAGAAACTCTGAAATATTTTCTAATTTTTACAAATCTTAGCTCTATGCAAATCCTGAATAGGATACTGATTACTGAAATAGAATCTCGCTATTATGAACTTCTATTTAATGAAGTCTTCTGTACAGAGAAAGTGTGTACGGAACAATGAGCGACTATTTACATGAAAACTAGTTCCATATTATGAAGAACAATTTCGGTATAATGGATGTTTTTCGGTTAGCAAAAATGTTGAATTTTTTTATTACTATTTTTGTGTTATAGGGTCATCAATGCATTCGCAGTAGTGGAGAGTTGTGACTGAAATAATGATTTCAGGAACTTGAGCTTTTATTTAATACATAGAAACTTTGAGATTTTTACTAATTCTTACGTGTCTGAGCTCTTCGCAAATTCCGAGTAGGATACTGATTACTAAAGTAGAATTTCACTATTATGAACTTTCGTTTAACGAAGTCTTCTCTCAAACGAAATTTTCTGCTGAACAATGACATTGAAAAACTGTTAAAGTGAAAATTCATCCCATATTACGGGGAACAATTTATATAAAATAATTTTTTTCAGCTAATGAAAATTAGAATTTTTTTAATAACTTTATCTGTTGTATGTTCATCAATATGTTCACAGTAGTTTTAGAGAGTTGCAACTGAAATAAATGGTTTAAGCTGCTTGAGCTTTAATTTAGAATTTAAAAGCTTTAACCCTTTGAGGGGCAGTGTTTGCACAGTGCAAACGCTTAAATCTCGTCCTTCTTTCACTTGCATTCAACGTAGCCCAGTTAAATGAGCAGAAAAAGGACTTGTGCTGCCATCTGTTATCAGTTTAAAGAAGTAAAGTCCTATTACAACCTTTAATGAGAAAACTTTTGAAGATTTTTTAGGTTAAAAAAATCGAGAAAAAATCTACACCGTGCAAACAGTGCAGGTTGTTGCCCCTCAAAAGGTTAATTTAGAATTTAAAATATTTTTTGGGCGTGGTGGCCCAGCAAAGGCGTCAACAAAGTCGTAGAGCCAGTGATCTGCAAGTTTCTGGTTCGATACCCTACGCTGACAAATCTGACGTGTACACTAATGGCGGCTGGTGCACAGAAAAAATCTGTAATAGTTGCAATGTCCTCCAAGTTCCCAAACATTACCTCTGGAGGTACGGATTCAAGTGTTCCGGTCTCGTCACTTGACTGGGTTCAAAATTACGGGACCGGTACATGTGTAACGAAGGCCTACCCCCTGTGGTGCACCCTGGGCAACGTATGCAATGCATGCGGTGAAGTGATCACACACTTCTGGCTTCTCCAGGGAAAAGAGTAACGCTCAGCTCCCAGCCATTGGAAAGAAATTTT
The DNA here is from genome assembly GCA_907164885.2 of Dolomedes plantarius. Classification (NCBI taxonomy): domain Eukaryota; kingdom Metazoa; phylum Arthropoda; class Arachnida; order Araneae; family Dolomedidae; genus Dolomedes; species Dolomedes plantarius. The sequence continues at coordinate 48,018,589 of OU015490.1, forward strand.
TTTTATAGTTTTTACAATTCGGAGAGGAAAACTTTGGTTAAAATACTGAATATTACAGTAAAGTCTTCCTATTACGAACTTCCATTCAATGAAGTTATCTACAGAATATTGATTTGGAACAACAATTTACATGAATATTTAATCTCATATAACGTAAAACAATTTCAATAAAGCGATTTTTTTTCAAAATTTATGAATATACATTGCAACATTTATGTAACATTTTGAATATTTTTTGAGTAACAATTTATGTAACATTTCGAGTTTTTTTATAATCCTTTTTGTGCTTTGAAAGCATTACTTTACGTTATTTTTCAAAATCAGGCATAAGTTGAAAACAGAACTGGGATAAAAATGCTGAAAGATAATGTGCTGAAAAAAAGTACGGAGCTGTCTGATTTTGAAGACGTTGTGATTGCTTAATACTTTAAGGAACGTGACTTCTTGCAGAGTCATATAAGAACGAGGCAAAGAGACTACAATGAGAGATGAAGGCGATGATAAAGAAACAATTAAAAAGGCAGGGGAAGAAATGCTGAAAGCATTCAGTATAATCTGATAAGAATTTTCTGCTTCTGACAGTGCTACATGCAAAATGTTTCGATCTTTAGAAAAAATGTGAAAAATTTAAAAACGAAATGCTATTCATAAGGACTGTGGATTTTTTTTTTAAAGTTTAGAAATGCATACGGAATAAGGCCAAAAAGGTCTGAATTACGACAATTTTTCATATTTGAAATTAATAAATTCGCTATTCTAATGATTCATTTGCTTTCAGGTTAAAATTTAAGGGAACGGTGGGAGTTAAAATTTATTTATTTTTACTTTTTATCATAGAGATATGAAATTTTGTACATATATACATTTCACCATAAGTATATAGAATACTTTAAAAGAAATTTCCAACCTTATTAAAATTTTAAGGTTTCTAAAAAAAATTAAAATTTATAAACAAAATTTTAAAATACTCCTTGCGACTTAATTTTCAAAATATTTCATCGATTTTCCATTTCAATCACTTAAAATTGTATTACAAACAAATCTGGGTATCAATTATTTAATCTCTTCAATAGTTGATTTTTGAGAGATTTTTTTTTCTGAATTCCATCGATTTTCACCAAAATTTTGCCTTTTAATAAGTTATAAATCAAATTTAATTACCTTAATGAAGTCGAATTGTAAAATGCATACCCAGTTTCTTTGTAAACAGTATCAAGATTCTTTCTTATCAATTTCAGGAATTTTGAACAAAAATTAAGTCGCATGGAGCATTTAAAATATCTAAAAACCTTGAAAAATCTGCTTTGAAAAAAAAAAGGATTTAAAGTTTATTACTACACTTACCCTTATTAATTATTTCGTTGAAGCTTCATAAATGATTTTTTACTTGAAAAAACTATTTTGGTACTGTTATCTTACAGAAATATATATATTTTTATAATAGACAATCAATATTACAATAAAAAAGATTTGCTCAAAAAAGGTCTACGGTTCCCTTAAACTTATATGCAAACTATATGGTGGTGTACCTTTCGCATTTCTGTCTTTTAATTTGTGTTCTTTTAGGATTGTATGTTTACTTGCATTTATGGTGCGTTTAGCTCTTGTAAGGTATACACAAGATTCGATTCACAAGAATCGAACTTTTGAGTGAATGAATTAAAGAAGCTGCTTGAGATAGGTTAATTTCGGCATACGCGCTTGGTATAAATACCATGCAGCTTGATTAATAAAAAGAGGTTGAAGAAAAGGTTGATAGATAAGCGAAGTAAGGGAGCTACGAGGTAAGCAGCTCCAGGTGTTAACGGGCGCTAGTGCTTAGGGGGCCCAAAGTTTACTTGGCAGAACTGCTGGTTTGACTCTCTAGTTTGTGAGTATTGCAATGTGTATTTTTATTGAATGCTAATATATATTCCGTACAAGTAGTACGTATGCTTATTGCTGTAAAAGCAAATTCTATATGTGCAACGAATTCAATAAACATTGTTTCATGTATAAAACTGTGTTTGTATCAAATTCATTTAGAGTGCCACTTCAAATTACATACACCCAAGTGTGGGTAGAAGTAGCTATTCTCTATACTCTAAGTGCGTGATGTCTGTTTATTTTCATTTGATTTGACTATCTGTTTCAATGGGGATCTCGGAGGCTTGGGATGTCTTTTGGTTAGACCTGCATCCTATTCAGAAAGTTCCCCCTTGAGGTAACTGATTTGGTTAGGCCTCCTGATGAAGAGACCAGTCGGTTATATGGTTTAGTTCTTTTACTGCTACAGAATCTTCCATTTATGGTGCATTGAGCCCCAAGTGCGTGATTTCGGTTTATTTTGTTTGCATTCTTCCTGTAAGTAAATATGTTTCTTTGTTGAATTATTTACTTTTTAGTTATATTTGAAATTAATAAACTATCTTTTGTCAAACTTCTATTTACTTTACGTAAATTGGTTTTAAACCGATTTGTTGGTTTCTTATGCCTTTTTAACCAGCGAATATTATTATTTTTAATAGATTAAATGTTATTTTATAATAATTATTATTTTCTTGTTGGTTATGAACTTATTTTGAGTCATGCTTTAAAAATTTATTTGATGTACTCGTGTTTCGTTTAACATATAATCTCTTAATTTAAAAAAAAAACTCGATTATTTGATTTCATTAAATTTTGAAGTTTGATATCCATTTAATGAATTTTCTTACTAATGTAGCTTTTAAAAAGTAAAAAATAATCTTATTTATATAGAGACTCGGCTCGACTGTATTTGTTGCAATTTTAGAGGTTTGTTAAAGTAGATCATGATATGGCCGGATGGTGTTGTTAGTCAGCATATCTTTTTGGACCAAAAAGACTGGGTTCAATACTTAAGCTATTTTAAGTAAAGAATAATTACAAGATAAAAAGAACTTTTTATATACCATGTTTTTAAATTTTCTGTTGAATCATATAAACTTGTCAATTCTATGTATTAATAAATACTTTTTAAAAATTTTTTTGATGAATTATCCCATCAACTTGAAAGAAAATGAAGTTAATTGGAAGTTAACTTGCGTTTCACTTTTCGTTCCCGTCCCGGCCGATAGATGGCTGCACCAGTCTACAAAACAAAATTAACTGAAAATGATTTCAAATCTGCTTAAAGATGGCTAAAAGTTTTAAAATAATGCAATGTCATCGCGTTCTGAGCTATTCTAAAAGTTTCAAATGTCTAGCTAGTCGGGAAGTTAGTTGAAAATCGATTGCAAGATTTGTACTGGACAAACACACACACAAACAAGAAAGCGAGTTAATAAAAACATGGTAAAAATACTGAATATGAGTTTCTATGATATTTACAACACATGCCTGTAAAATTTAAGATAATGTCGCACAGCATCCCTCATCACCTTAAATGTTTAAATTACTACATATGACGTAAGCAATCCCAGGTGCCAGAATTGAGATGCAGTACCCAATCACGCATGTTATCAAAGAGCAGCGCTAACTGTAACTTAACATTCATATTTGGAATATGCAGGTGCAAAAACGGACAGTTCAGCATGCCATAACCACTGAAGACACTGAACACAAAGCTGATCTATAAAAGAAATGAACGTATATTTTTCGGAAAATTGGGTTTTTCTATCACAAACGACCTATTAATGAACCAAATAACAATTTGACCTTCAGTGAACTGTGGTACAACTTAAAGAACTATCAGAGAAATGAAAATATATGAATGCTAGCTGAATACCCGTGCTTCGCTACGGAGTACATTCAAATTAAATACAGCGGTCAATGTATGCAATTAATGCCAAAAAATATATATATTTATAGAAAAATCGTAACGGATATTTTTATAGATAAATAATGTAAAAGAAAATATTCAAATTAAATCTAATAGAACATACTAAAGAATATAGTACAGTTAATATAGTGCAGTTTGATAAACATTTCTTTTACTGCATTTAAATATTTTTTGGATAATGTCCACTCATCTGCCGCATTAGAAAGAAAATTGACAAATTTTTTGTCAATTTATTTCGTTGTTATGCACGTGACACAAAATTAGTTTAAAGTATCACAAAAAAAAAAGAAACCACGTGATCAGTATTTAATAAATTAAATTCTAAAAATTAATCTTTAAAAATTCATCAAAAATCAGAAAATGGAGGTAAAGATTCGAAAAACATTTCATTTTAGAGGAATTTTTATGATCTTTATCGTGATATAAATTTTATAAACCTCAGATTATTATTTTAAATGCAAACTTTTAAGAATGTTCCAAAAACAGCATAAAAATTTAGTTTTAAAAATATCTAAGAAGATTTTTTTTTAAATCTTTCTTGGTGGAACCCTGCACTCAAAGAAGAATCGTTATGCAAAATTTCAACCCTTTATGTCCAGCGGTTTGGTCTGTGCGTTATATGTCAATCAATCAATCAGTCAGTCAGTGAGTTACGGAACTGTTTTATACATATATAGATAGATAATGCCCCCTTGCAAGAAATGTCTCCATATTCAGTACAATGGCAGCGTGCTCAACATTAGAAGTGGACCTAAATTTCTCTCTAGTGGACGGTCTTTTGAGAATGACGCTTCAGGTGAATACAAAAAGAGACAACACAGATCCGCATTTTCACTAGTCACTGAGTTTATTCCCGTCGTGTTATTACATAGACCACACCTTAGAGGAGGAATATCTTGCGAACCGTAGCAATGACACAGAACAGTCAAAGAGATGACGAGTAACACGAAAGACTCGACCTCGTGAAAGAAGCCAATAATGCGGAATAACATGTCCAACGTATGACCCCAAAATGACCGCTAAAACACAGGTTCCGGGACACTTTTTGGTTGGATGCTAGAAGAATACAGGATGAAGAAGTGGCATAAATAGTATTATGGGCATCTCCAGAGAAACTACGGACTTTCCAGAGGAACTACGGACTCCAGAGAAACTACGAACTTTCAACGAGATAACAACATAAATCCACACTAGTTGGTACTCGTCAAAACATGACGGCTACCAACTAGTATGGATATATAGTAAATAAATGTAGTAATACAGAAATTATACTCAACACATCATTGCCAAATGTTGAAAATCATAATACAGTTGGCTCTCTGTTTAACGACGCTCTACTTAACGATGATCTCTATTTAAAGACGATATTTCCCAGTCCCGGCCCATGGGGAAATGTGGGAAATGCGGGAAATATTTTTTCACAAATTCTGTTTAAGGTCTATCTCTGCTTAAGCACGATTTTTCACGGTCCCTTGAAAGTCGTTAAACAGAGAGCCAACTGTATTAAGAACAAAGAAATACACTTTAAAAATTACTATTGAACCCAATAAAAAGAAATAAAGTTAGTCAACAGCTCGAAATAAAAACAAATTCCGTCAGGTTTAATTCTATATATCACAAACAATTAAAAAATAAAAATGGCAGAGAAAGAGAGAGAGCTAGAGAGATTCCTCGGAATAAACAAATTGACGTGTTTATGCGGCCTCGTGCTTTGTAAGTATCTAAAGCCAGATTTCAAAATGTCACTGAGCATGCGCAGAAACAAATTAATGTGTTTATGTGGCCTCGTTCTTAGTGAGTATCTAAAGCCAGATTTAAACATGTTACTGAGCATGCGCAGAAAGCAATTGTAAATTGTAAATTGTCACTAATTAATAGAAATTGCAGTTGCAAAAACCAAATTTGACACATCTGTAGATTAAAATCTTTCGTTTCAGACCAAAATGAAGTTAATTGATGCAGTAGTTTTCTCTCACGGACTGCCCAAATAATTGGCTTAGCAACTTAAATATATGGACTAATCTGACTATTAACAACTCTCTGAGTTTATTTTCAACATTTCCGAACTCTCTGTGAACCATAGTAAAATGCATAACAGTCAAGGTGACTAATAATCCCTAAATCACGATCTCACAAAGGGAGCCAATAATGCAGAATAGCAACGCCAACGTACGGCTGCTTGGCGATCGTTGAGTATGGAAATGGCATGTTCTGTTCAACTTTGGCAGGCTACGTTAATAATCTAGGTAGTTGAAGTTGCGTAAAGACCATGAAATGCAACCTAGCGTGATTAAGAGTAACCGTAGATCCCAATCATAGTTTGAAGACAGCACAGACAACGGAGTGACTTGATTTAATGGCTCGTGGATTCGACCCTCTTCCAGCATGTATCGACATATGAAAATACCAGTACATTTGAATAATGCAGAGTATCAAGGACGCCTGACCAAGATTAAGGCTGCCGTGTACTATCCCTATTGGATTCGCTCACCTCAATGTTAACCAGTGGAGAAAATTGGATTGAAAGATTTTTTAAATTGTACTCCGTAATGGAGAAAGAAATTTTTACACTTTGGGACATTTTTAGTTTTTTTTTAAATGCAAATAAAATTTAAAAATTTAAAGTATTTAATGAAAAAATCTATTATAGTGCGTTTTAAACACTCATAAATTCATTTTATGGACGAAATTTATAAAATGAATCCTGTTGCAAGGTGCAGAAAAGTTCCGGCTGTTTGAAAATACCATTTTTACCATGTTTTTATTATCTTGCTTTCTTGTTTATTTGTGTGTGTGTTTGTCCAGTACAAATCTTGCAATCTATTTTTAACTAACTTCCCAACTAGCTAGACATTTGAAACTTTTAGAAGAGCTCAGAACACGATGGCAATGCAATATTTTCATACTTTTAGCCATCTTTAAGCAGAATTGAATTCAATTTCAGTAAATTTTGTTTTGTAGACTGCTGCAGCCATCTATCGGCCGGGACGGGAGCGAAAAGTTAAACGCAAGTTAACTTACAATTAACTTCATTTTCTTTCAAGTTGATGGGATAATTCATCAAAAAAATTTTTTTAAAGTATTTATTAATACATAGAATTGACAAGTCTATATGATTCAACAGAAAATTAAAAAAAAAAGTATATAAAAAGTTCTTTTTATCTTGTAATTATTATTGGATTACCAGCATTTATATAGCTGTAATTAGTAGACACATTCTCTCCATAGGTTAACATTGAGGTGAGCGAATCCAATAGGGTTAGTACACAGCAGGCTTAAACTGTGTCCATCCAGGTAAATAGAACAATATATTCCTCTTCAAGCTCATAAATCTTTACTCACGTCTCAATCAATTTACACAAACTCGATGGCTACTGCATTCCTTTACATTTATCCAATTACGTAACGCTGAGGGAAAGATTAGAAAGTGGTTTCAATCTCGCCCTAATCTACCTTGGAATCTGCTACGTGATGCTCTTCAACAATTTTGGAGGAGTGCCTTGAGCGTCTTTCACCTAACCCTATCATTTATTTCCTTTAGCCCCAAAAATGGGTGATGAATCAAACCACGCAGCTTCGGAGTTAAATGCTCAGACCTCTTCATTCTTTTTAGCAGGACTTGGCACCCATAGAGAGAAAGCTTTTTTTTTTTCCCCCTCCCCCTAGCTGTTGCGAATAAGATAAAATTGTGATAGGAAACATGGCGCCGAAGACTAGCGAAACATGTACGGGATTAGAAAAAACCTTAAAATATTCATTATTAATGGCTGTAAATTAAACTCCGCTCGGGAACTTAGAAAGCAAACTCAGCCTTTCTCTCTCAAGAGCGGAGCAGGAGAACGGCTAACGCGAAAGCCAAGGTAGTCAAAAAATGTTTAATTCTCAATCATTTATCGAGCATATTTTAAGCATATATATATATATATACAGTGGAATCTCGATCTATCGTTTTTCAAGGGACCGACTGAAATGAACGATAAATGCGGGAAAACGATAGATGCGGAAACATAACAAAGCAATATGATTGTTAGGACTAGATAAAATGAACGACACATACGGAAAAACGATGGATCCGAAAACGATCGATCGAGATTCCACTGTATATATATATATATATATATATATATATATATATATATATATATATATATATATATATATATATATATATATATATGTATATGTATATAAGACAAAGTTGAAAGTGAAAAACCAGTATATACTCAAAACCACTACAGCGAAGAACTCAAAACATGAAAAGATAAGTGAAAAATAGGTTTTTTGACAGCATCTCTTCATCAGCGGTGCCTATACTGTCTAAAAACCAATGGATTGTTTCTGATAAGTATGATCTGAGCAATAAACATACTTAGACACCGTACCATCCATAAGAAACAGAAGAAGTGAATAAACAGTTGCTTAATAAATAGAACATCAACTCCCGGCGCCAGTCAAAGTGGAAGTTAAGTAAAGGAGACCGCAAGAAGACTGACGTCACAAACATTGCAACCATGGAACAAATGGATACACAGAAGCAGACTTACTAATGATACTGTGTTATTGGACAATATAATCTAAGTTAACTTAGACATTTATTATGACTAAGAGTTATTAATATTTATTATTATTATTATTATTACACTAGCTTTTATTTATTATTTTTTAATTTACTTTTTAGTAGTTATTTACAATATTTAATCATTTAGTTTTGTTTTACTAATTAAAAGCAACAGTACATGCTATCCATTAAATCTAAAACTACTAATTATGTGCTTGGAAAGACTATCAGACTAATAATTACATTTTAGCACTACCAACAATTCTATAATATGCTTATTCCTATTGTTCTTAGAACAAAACCTATTGATTCTTACTAGTTGATTTACAATAATATTATTAAATACTGATTTGTGTAAGCATGCTAAGTAATTTTGAAATTTTACAATATTAAAATCATAATCTGATCTTTTATCATATAGATCAAAAGTAAAATTGCAATGAGAATTTATTTATATATATATATATATTGCATATATATATGAAGTATAATTGGCAGCATAATTGGCCTATCGTAAGTTTCATGGAGTGGAATGTACGTGTTACACAGGATATAAAGGAGAATTACGAAGAGTAGGGTATAAATGGCAAGCGGGGTTTCTTTCTAAACAAAGATCTGTATAGAAAAATTAAAGAGTTAAAAAATAAGTTAATTATAACGGTTGTGGATAAGGCTGCCAATAACTTTGGTTTTATGTGTAAGGATTATTTCAAGCAATTAATTTCTAGGAAGTACAACTCAAACAATACTTATCAAAAAATTAGCTTTACCAAGAAAGAAATAGATAATAGGATTTTAGCCTTTAGCAAAAAATTTAAGTTTAAGATAAATAACCTAAAATACCCTTACCTTTTTCCCACCATTAAATTCCATAAAGTACCTGCGAAATTTAGGTTTGTTACGTGCAGTACAAATTGTTATAATATTTTGTTTAGTAAAAAGTTTTTTAGCTATCTAAAATCAATCTAAATAAAAACAGGATTACTGAAAATAGCTTTATTATAAATAATAATCAGGATGTTCTAAAATTTCTAAAGAGTGAGAATATAGATTGCATATACACATTTGATTTTGAAAACCTTTTTACTAGTATTCCCCATGATAACTTAATGAATAACTGTTAAGAAATTTATGATGCCTATCTGGATAGTACTTTAATCTTAAAAGGTGACTAGATTGATTTATGCAAATTTAATATTTTTGAAAACTACCTCTTTAATGGCTTGAGTTTCTTTAAACAGATAAAGGGTATTCCTATGCGAAATAGCTTTTCTAGCGCTTTTGCTAATATCTTTTTGCATTCTTACGAAACTAAATTTCTTAGCTTAAATAATGTTACCGGATTTAGGTATATTGATGACCTTATAATTTTTAACTGTAACGATTTGGAATTTCGTAATCAAATTTACCCAAAGGAATTAACTTTAAACAGGACTAATGAAAATAATCATTTTGAGACTTATCTGGATTTAAAAATTCAAATTCAAAATAGCGAATTAAAAATTGGGATATATGATAAAAGACTAGATTTTAACTTTGAGGTTATCACGTTTACCAATTTCAATAACAACTTGAACTATAAAATCTATAATAATATCTTTTACCCACAACTATACAGAATTAAAAACATTTGTAATAACGCTGAAGACTTTTTGGAGGCATGTAACATTTTCGAGGAAAACCTAAGTAAGAACAATTTTCTTAAAAATTTCGGCAATTTGAAAGTTTAAAAAAAAAATGGCATTTAGACTCGGGTATATTTTAAAGATGTTTAGGATAGCGTTTCTGGTTTCATATTTTTAAAACTTCAATGGAGTGTAGCGCTGTGGTTTAGCCACAGTGACGTAATTACTAGGGAAAAATTGGGCTGCTGTTTCGCCATAACCGTCACCTACTGAATTAGGGTATGTATGCATCTGTGTCTTTTCATTAGGATTGTATGTGTACTTGCATGTATGGTGCGTTGAGCCCTTACTGTAAGTTGTCTGTGTCTTTTCATTTTCTATTGACTAACTATTTCATTGGGGAACTCGGGCCCTTGGGATGTTTTTTGGTTATATCTGCATCCTATTCAGAAAGTTCCTCTTGAGGTAACTGATTTGGTTAGGCTCCCTGATGACGAGACCTGTCGGTTACCTCGTACTTCTGGTTTAGTTCCGGCACTATTACAGAATCTTGTCTCTGGTGCGAGGAGCCCTGAGTGATTTCTGTATTGTTTTTGTCTACATTCTTCTTATACTTATCTAGCTCTGTTAAATTTAGTTATATATATATATATATATATTTATACATATATATATATATATATATATATATATATATATATATATATATATATAGCCCCCCTTAATGGCCATTTTTACAAAGGGGTATGAAATTTCCCGTTCTAAAGGGGAATCGGAAAAATAGGCCACGTAAGCTAAAGGTTAAGGAAAATTATTTTAAAAAACGGAAATTGAGGGTAGATATTAATGAATATTAATTTTCTAGGCGACTTCGAGAAATTTTTAAAATATCGACCTTTTTTTTCAATTTTTAAAGTGTTTATCTTTCTAAATTACGTTGACAGGAATATCGTTTACAATTATAGATGTCATATTTTCTAACAAATCAGTTATTTCGCAAAAAAAAAGAAAAAAAAATACAAACATTTGCAAAATAACATAAAAAATTATAGCTTCCATAATTTTTTTATAAAAAATATTTATTTTTATTATATTGCAAAATGCTTCACTAAGTTCATCAAATGTATCCTATTGAGAATATATATATGAAATAAATCAAACCAAGAAGATTTAGCGTTTCAAACATAGCAATATATAAAAATTCCCTTCCCCTAATTTAGAAAAGAAAAAATATCTTCATTCACTTTAAAACCCATAAAAAAGCATGAAAATAAAACAAACTGTTTTTAATCATCCTAACAATTTTCCGAGTGAAGAATATATTCCTAGTGAAGAATATAGCAATATATAAAAATTCCCTTCCCCTAATTTAGAAAAAAAAACTCTTCATTCACTTTAAAACCCACAAAAAAGCATGAAAATAAAACAAACTGTTTTTAATCATCCTAATAATTTTCCGAGTGAAGAATATATTCCGAGTGAAGAATATAGCAATATATAAAAATTCCCTTCCCCTAATTTAGAAAAAAAAATCTCTTCATTCCCTTTAAAACCCATAAAATAGCATGGAAATAAAACAAACTGTTTTTAATCATCCTAATAATTTTCCAAGTGAAGAATATATTCCTAGTAAAGAATATAGAAATATATAAAAATTCCCTTCCCCTAATTTAGAAAAGAAAAAATATCTTCATTTACTTTAAAACCCATAAAAAAGCATGAAAATAAAACAAACTGTTTTTAATCATCCTAACAATTTTCCGAGTGAAGAATATATTCCTAGTGAAGAATATAGCAATATATAAAAATTCCCTTCCCCTAATTTAGAAAAAAAAATCTCTTCATTCCCTTTAAAACCCATAAAAAAGCATGAAAATAAAACAAACTGTTTTTAATCATCCTAATAATTTTCCGAGTGAAGAATATATTCCTAGTGAAGAATATAGCAATATATAAAAATTCCCTTCCCCTAATTTAGAAAAGAAAAAATATCTTCATTCACTTTAAAACCCATAAAAAAGCATGAAAATAAAACAAACTGTTTTTAATCATTCTAATAATTTTCCGAGTGAAGAATATATTCCTAGTGAAGAATATAGCAATATATAAAAATTCCCTTCCCCTAATTTAGAAAAAAAAAATCTCTTCATTCACTTTAAAACCCATAAAAAATTAATCATCCTAATAATTTTCCGAGTGAAGAATATAGCAATATATAAAAATTCCCTTCCCCTAATTTAGAAAAAAAAAATCTCTTCATTCCCTTTAAAACCCATAAAAAAGCATGAAAATAAAACAAACTGTTTTTAATCATCCTAATAATTTTCCGAGTGAAGAATATATTACTAGTGAAGAATATAGCAATATATAAAAATTCCCTTCCCCTAATTTAGATAAGAAAAAATATCTTCATTCACTTTAAAACCCATAAAAAAGCATGAAAATAAAACAAACTGTTTTTAATCATCCTAATAATTTTCCGAGTGAAGAATATATTCCTAGTGAAGAATATAGCAATATATAAAAATTCCCTTCCCCTAATTTAGAAAAAAAAAATCTCTTCATTCACTTTAAAACCCATAAAAAAGCATGAAAATAAAACAAACTGTTTTTAATCATCCTAACAATTTTCCGAGTGAAGAATATATTCCTAGTGAAGAATATAGCAATATATAAAAATTCCCTTCCCCTAATTTAGAAAAAAAAATCTCTTCATTCCCTTTAAAACCCATAAAAAAGCATGAAAATAAAACAAACTGTTTTTAATCATCCTAATAATTTTCCGAGTGAAGAATATATTCCTAGTGAAGAATATAGCAATATATAAAAATTCCCTTCCCCTAATTTAGAAAAGAAAAAATATCTTCATTCACTTTAAAACCCATAAAAAAGCATGAAAATAAAACAAACTGTTTTTAATCATTCTAATAATTTTCCGAGTGAAGAATATATTCCTAGTGAAGAATATAGCAATATATAAAAATTCCCTTCCCCTAATTTAGAAAAAAAAAATCTCTTCATTCACTTTAAAACCCATAAAAAATTAATCATCCTAATAATTTTCCGAGTGAAGAATATAGCAATATATAAAAATTCCCTTCCCCTAATTTAGAAAAAAAAAATCTCTTCATTCCCTTTAAAACCCATAAAAAAGCATGAAAATAAAACAAACTGTTTTTAATCATCCTAATAATTTTCCGAGTGAAGAATATATTACTAGTGAAGAATATAGCAATATATAAAAATTCCCTTCCCCTAATTTAGATAAGAAAAAATATCTTCATTCACTTTAAAACCCATAAAAAAGCATGAAAATAAAACAAACTGTTTTTAATCATCCTAATAATTTTCCGAGTGAAGAATATATTCCTAGTGAAGAATATAGCAATATATAAAAATTCCCTTCCCCTAATTTAGAAAAAAAAAATCTCTTCATTCACTTTAAAACCCATAAAAAAGCATGAAAATAAAACAAACTGTTTTTAATCATCCTAATAATTTTCCGAGTGAAGAATATATTCCTAGTGAAGAATATAGCAATATATAAAAATTCCCTTTCCCTAATTTAGAAAAAAAAATCCTCTTCATTCACTTTTAAAACCCATAAAAAAGCATGAAAATAAAAAAAACTGTTTTTAATCATCCTAATAATTTTCCGAGTGAAGAATATATCAATATATAAAAATTCCCTTCCCCTAATTTAGAAAAAAAAGTATCTTCATTCACTTTAAAACTCATAAAAAAGCATGAAAATAAAACGAACTATTTTTAATCATCCTAACAATTTCCCGAGTGAAGTCCGGGCAGAATGATGTGGCTCCGGTTTTGAACAACACCACAAGGGTCGGAGTCCGACTTGGTGAAAAGACTAGTCCCGTAATTTTACAAGAGACCGGTACACTTGACCTCCCACCCCCGGAGGTAAATTTTTAGAACTTGGAGGAAAGTGCATTCACGACAGATTGTTCATGTATCAGCCGCCATTAGCGTACACGATGGTTGATTTGTTAGCGACCGGCATCGAACCAGAGACGTTCAGATCACTGACTCGCTGCCTTTAGCAACTGGGCCACCGCACCTGTTTCAATTTTAATATTATTTTAGAGATAACCAAGGCTAGAGATTAACAAATACCTGAGGCAACAAAGATTTTGTAAGCGAGAAAACAGGAAAATTGGAAAATTTTAACGTTCTGGGTGAATTAAGGTCCAAGTGCCCTTTCAGGAGACTTAACATTGAAAAATATTAGTGAGATCTATCATTCACTTGCATTTTAATATAAAAAGTATTTCATATTTCTCAATTATGAGGTATTATAATCCTCATTAATTTTTAACAGTCGAACCACCTCAATTTGGGTGACAGTTACTAAACAGTCCCCAAGTAAGAAATGTCTCTTCATCTGTGACTAGTCACGACACTGTTGATAGATTTATCGGTTCTTGAAATTCAAACAAAAAAATCACACCCTGTATGTCATCATAAGTAGCTAAGGTGTGCGGTTTTGCACAATAACTGGAAGAACGAGAATTGGTGTCATGTCCCATGCTTGTCTGAAGTCACGGTCAAAGTCAAACGGATGCTTTTTCCGGAGTACATAGCAAAGGTTAAACACTTACTTTCACTTCTTATTTACCCTTAACCTTTAGCTTACGGGGCCCATTTTTCTGATTCCCTATTTAGAACGGGAAATTTAACACCCCCTGTGTAAAAATGGCCATTAAGGGGGTTATATATATATATATATATATATATATATATATTATATATATATATATATATATATATATATATATATATATATATATGTATATATATATATATATATGTATATATATGTATATATGTATATATATATGTATATATATATATGTATATATATATATATATCTATGTATATGTATATATGTATATATATATGTATATATATATGTATATATATATATATATATATATATATATATATATATGTATATGTATATATGTATATATATATGTATATATATATATATGTATATATATATATCTATGTATATATATATATATATATATATATATCTATATCTATCTCTCTCTCTCTCTCTCTATATATATATATATATATATATATATATATATATATATATATTCATTCTTGGGATACATGCTATCCCACCCCGTATGGAAAGGGTTAACAGGGTTGAACAAGTGAAGTTTTTACTTTAACGTACAGGTGGCCGACATGAAAAGTTTTTTTTTCCTTGTGCTGAACAAATTAGCAATGTTGCCATTTTTTTCTAATTGTTCATCATGCATTAAAAAAAAAACAACCTGAACATCCTTAATGGCGAGTCATTTTTAAAGTTTTTTTTATAGCTTCAAATCTTTCTTACTGTCCGTCATAAAAAATGACTATTTAATGACGGATTTTTAAAATTTCTCTACACATCATAAACTTCCCCCCAACAACTCTATCGATTATTTTTGAAGTGGGAGTCACCGTTTCCTATATCTTGTAAATGATATCTGATATGTGCCCTCCTATTTCTTCACGGAATTAACTGCTGATACGGATTAACTAGGTTTATCAAGCGATACGAAAATAGCGAAGCCAAACGTACACTCTTCCCTCTGTACAAATAAGATTGAAGCCAAAGCAATGACGCCCACATAATGCCAGTATGCTTACATCATGGCAATGAAAATTCTGGAAAATGCAAGCGCTTTCTGTTTCCTCTTAGAATTAATTACTGCTGTTCCAAGTAAAATGAAGCTGTTATTCTTGCAAAGTGCATTGATCCGTTCCAATGATAATAATAATGTTAAAAATCTTTAGCCGAAGGTAGAAAAAAACTAGAAAATAGTAAAATTTAAAAGTGTTAAACTAATTTTTTAGGCTTTACATGCTTTATCATTATCTAGCGTTAACTTATGTTTAGTGAATAATATTTATTTTTCCTTATTGATATATTTAACTGTGATGATTTACATTAGCAAAATCTTTTTCATAATTCATTTTTATGTTAATAATATAATATTTTATGCATTTGCTCTTCTTGTGATTTTACAGAGCTCATTGTAAATGTTTTTGATTTTTTCACCAGCATTCATTAGCCAATTTTTACTTTGCAGATCATTTAATTGCAGTTTTTTAAGATGGCAATGGGATTTTTGAACTTGTTTTTGCCACTTGGGGTTTAATATTTTTATTAGTATAAATTAAAATTTAACGCCTTACCCTTTTTGAATTTTTTTTTGTAGCTAAACGTGTTTTTTAGCTATTACTTCATTAAACCTTTCCTTTAAAATGCTGTTCTTTAAGTTAAAGCATAAATTAATAGATATTCTTATTAAAAGTATTAAATTTATCTAAAAAGATATACTTTTTATGTATGATGTGAGGCCTTAAGGCATTACGTCATTTAAACCCTCAAATGTCACATCCTAATATATAGGGAATTTTTATTTCAGTATTTATATAATCATAAATTAGCAGATGCACATTTTTTAATCCCATTTTAAGCATTTGAAAATAAAACTTCGAATTCAGTGCGCGTGTTTATACAAATCCATTTTATTTTGATCTAAAGTAAAAGGATTAAAATTTTAAAATAAAAAAGTTAAAATTAAATATTTTACGCTAGACATCAATGATTTAATGTCACGTAAAATATTGTGTACAAAAAAAGTTTGAATATTCAAAACAACACGTTCCTTAATAAAACATCTATATACATATTAAAAAAACAGAATTCAAGCATATACATTTGCTGATCTGGGATTGAAAAGATACAGAGACCCTTATAGCTCTATGATTGAAAATGTCTACTAAGCTTAAATAGGTGTAAATTTTCCTAATAAAATGCCATTTCTTTATTTAAAAGTTGTGATCCCGAAATAGAGTTGTGGAAGAAATACTGAAACTTGCAAATATGGTGTTTTTGCTTTAATCAGTTCTCGATACACAGGATTTGTTAACCATATAATATAAAGGAAAAGTAAACTATAGACATGTTTTCCACATAATATATATATATATATATATATATATATATATATATATATATATATATATATATATATATATATATATATATAAATATATACATATATGTATATACATATATACACTGCTTGACAATTGCTAAGGAACAGTCACATTTTTCGGAATATTTCATAATATACATTGATTGAAGAAATGAAACTTCGTACATATTTAGTAGAGATACTGTGCATTATTTATTATGCAAAATGGTACAGATTACGCCACATGGAAAAAGAAGAAAACAAAAAACAAAAAAGATACTCTTTGGAGCATTTCCAAACAGCCACGAAAAATGGGTCTTCCTGTTAGAATGAAACAGTTATGAGTACCTTAGTAAGGTGTGTGACCTCCTCGGACACTAGTGCACATTTTGGATCTGTTTTTCATGCTGTCTACTAAAGTATTGAGGAGTCCTTGGGGGATATTGTCCCACAGATCTCTCAAGGCGATTTTCAGTTCTTGCATGGTTCGGGGAGGGAGAGTTCTTTGAGAAACACGTCTGCCAAGAGAATCCCAGGCATGCTCTATAAGATTTAGGTTAGGAGAGTAAGCAGGCCATGTCATACGCTCAATATTTTCACTTTCTAGTGTGTCCGATACTTCAGTGGTCCTGTGTGGACGCGCATTGTCGTCCATAAACAGAACATCTGGACCTACCGCACCCCTAAAAAGATGAACATGATCCAGAATAATCTCTCTGCGATACCGTTGCAATGTAACGGTACCTCGATCAAAGATGTGAAGCGGTGTTTTACCATTGTGCATAATGCCTGCCCACACCATCACGCCTTGGCCATACTGATGACGTTCCTGAACATTCTGTGGTGCATGACGTGTTCCCCTCTCTCTCCACACTAACTGGTGGCCAGAATTACTTGTCACAGTGAAACGGGATTTATCAGAGAACATCACTCTGGACCACTCTTGCTGACCCCAACAAATATGTTCCTTACACCCACGTAATCTTTCTCGACGATGGCGTGGTTGAAGTGGGATGCATTGAACAGGCTCCGTGCATACAAACCAACCTGGTTAAATCGCCTATAAATGGTTCTGGCTGATACATTTGTACCGGTAGCAGTTGCAAGGTCTGCAGCTATCTCACTAGGAGTGAGATGGCTATTCCTTTTCGCCACTAGGGATACATATCGATCCTCTTGAGGTGTGGTGTTCCTTCCACGACCCCCGGCATGCTTTCGCATAGCATTTCCACCTTCAGTGTCCTTTTTAAATAGCGATATGACACTTTTTGCCACTCCCATTACTCTGGCCACAGTAGTGACACTTGCTTCGACCTGCTTCGAGCCGTCCAACTGCTCGTCCACCATCGTACGCACTCAAATGTTGTCTTGCAGACATTTTGCACTTAATTATAGCCTCACACCACACTGGTTTTCACAGAAATAACTTCCAACAACCTACGGCACTAATTTCGTCAAACACCTAACTGCATGAACTTTCGAATGAATAAAGAGTTTTCGTGCACTGCCTTTTATAGACAACAGGTCCTGCCCTATTACGCCCTCTGCATTTCATTTTACTGTGATTGGTCTGCTGTCGGGAACGCTAGTTTGAAAAAACCAGTTGTTCCTTAGCAATTGTCAAGCAGTGTATATAGTGTATATATATACGTATATACATACATACATGTATGCATATATATATATATATATATATATATATATATATATATATACAGGTCTGCAAGGTTTGACATTTTACGATGGTGCCCCCAAAAACCCGATGCCCATAGCTTCATTACTGCTACCATACACTATATTATATAAAAAATACCGGTGGCCAGACTCGTTTTTTAAGGAATTCGAAGCACATTCATAAACACCCCTAATATTGATAGGAGTTTCCATTATTTTGATAACCACCTGTATATACATTCATATATATACATGCCTACATGCATACATACATATACACTGCTGGCCACCCAAATTGCAACACCAAGAAAGACAAGAGATATCACAACAAAATTTATTTTGTAGATAACATGTTGACCAAGTATCAAATGATTAAATTTATAGACTTCTGTGAAGTGTGGTTCCTGCCAAAATCAGTAGCCAGAGTAGCCACCATTGTTGGAGATCACCGCTGCCACACGCCTCGGCATTGATTCAAAGAAACTTTGGATGAGTTCTGGGGGTACAGCAGACCAAGCAGCTTCCACACGTTGCCAAAGTTGATCTGCTGTGGCAGCTGGGGACGGAATCTGGGTCAATCGTAGAGCAACCATTGACCACATGTTTTCTATCGGCGAAAGATCCGGAGAGCGAGGCGGCCATGGAAGCAATTCAATCTGGCGATTGGCGAAGAACCGTTGGACAATGCGTGCGACGTGTGGTCGCGCATTATCCTGTTGAAATATGGCTGTGGGCAAGCCCTGAAGGTAAGGAAGGACAACTGGCTCCAACACCTCGGAGATGTAGCGCTGGCTGTTTAAAGTACCGGCAATGCGTACTAGAGGTGTGCGAGAGTGATATCCAATACCGCCCCATACCATAATACCCGGTGCAGGACCAGTGTGGCGGTGCATAACGCAGCTGTTCAGCATCCTCTCTTCACGGTGTCTCCAGACTCGAATGCGACCATCGTGGTGTTGCAGACAGAAGCGTGACTCGTTAGTAAAGAAAATTTCATTCCATTCTGCCGTCCACATCCTTCTGTCATCGCACCATTGGCGGCAGAGACGTCTGTGGTTCTGCGTCAAGGGTAGACAAAGCAATGGACGTCTTGCGGACAGACCACTCTGCTGTAAACGGCGTCGAATGGTACGCGCAGACACTGGATGATGCGTTACAGGCTGCATGTGCTGTGCTATGGTTCGTGATGTGACTGAGCGATCCGTCACTGCCATGCTCACAATTTCCCTGTCATCACGTGAAGTGATGCGCTGAGGTGGATGCGATCGAACACGGCGGTCCGTCGTAACCTCCTGCATCCAACGATCACATATCCGCATTACAGTTGTTTGGTTTCGTCCAACACGACTACCGATTTCCCTGAAAGATAATCCACAATCTCGGTAGGCCACTATCCTTCCTCTGTCGAACTCGGATACTTGATCAAAAGATGATCGCTGTTTTCGACGAGGCATAATTGATCGTTTTTTTGAAAAAACCACAAGAAAAACACAATTGTCGAACTTGGAATCGTCGAAATCTCCAAGCTTTAAATAGCGCTTTGAAGTGGCGCCACAGGCGCGCGTGATGTGTGTCTGTGCTGAAATTCTAATCATTTGCATACCTCACCTCCGCTAATGCATGTTGTAAATTTCATGTTATTTGCATGTTTCCTTCAGGGTGTTGCATTTACAGTGGCCAGCAGTGTATATATATATATAGTGGCTCCCAAATGTGTTCGTACACTTACGATTTTCAATGAAATAGGGGCCTATCCATTAATTAAAATGAATATTTCAGAATGGGTATTTAATAATCTATACTTAACAAAACTTTATGAAATATTTTAAAGACATAGTAAAACTTTATTTTTAAGAAACCAATAATCAAAAAGTAACAAAAACTTTATCGCACAAAAGTCATCGTACACTTGTAAAAAATTTCTACATATTAGAAAATATTCTAATTTTTCGTTAAATTAATATTTAGTAGGATATCCTTTAGCATCCACAACAGCTTTTAAACGTCTGGGAATAAATTGCACTAGTTGAAGCAAAAATTAAAGCCGAACGATATTTTAAATGCCACCACAATTCAAAAATAGAAATAAAGCGCCAGACGACAATTTTAATTATGAATTTATCCAAAAATATTTCAGTGTACGATGACTTTTGTGAGATAAAGCTTTTGTTACTTTTTGATTACTGGTTTCTTAAAAATAAAGTTTTACTATGTTTTCAAAATATTTCATGTAGTTTTGTTAAGAACAGATTATAGATCTTATTATTAAATACCCATTCTGAAATATTCATTTTAATTAATGGATAGATCCCCATTTCATTGAAAATCATGAGTGTACGAACACTTTTGGGAGCCACTATATATATATATATATATGCTTATATATTTATATATGCATATATATATATACACATACATACATACATACATATATATATATATATATATATATATATATATATATATATATATATATATATTTCTTTAGGGGTTAGGTACTATTGCAAATAAG
This sequence comes from Dolomedes plantarius, assembly GCA_907164885.2. Lineage (NCBI taxonomy): Eukaryota > Metazoa > Arthropoda > Arachnida > Araneae > Dolomedidae > Dolomedes > Dolomedes plantarius. The sequence continues at coordinate 48,039,744 of OU015490.1, forward strand.
CCATCGATTATTAGAATATTAGACAAAAACATGCGTAAAACATTTCTTAAGTCAATCAATCAAGATTCAGCACGATTTCCACAGTAATAAATAGAGAATCTTAAAAATTAAATGAGGATTTATTCTTGCCCTTAAGAATGAGCTTTGGGTAATAATTATTACAGTTAAAAATGAATTATTCCATTTATAAGAAGAAATAACCCTGGGTGCTCATACACGAGTTTAAAACAATTCGCCCTAGATTTCAGTTCAGTAGTAAAACTTCTGATAAGTAAACATAAGCTGCCACGCCAAATACATTCCCCAAAACTGTCACAAAATGTCAATAAAATTCCTTCTGTGTTCTAAGCAATAAAATAAAAATCCCCCAGAATAAATATATTTCCTGAACAAGAACTCATTGAAACATAACATAATCAATAGGCAATAAGAATTCAACTTTCTCGGTTAAAAAACAAAAAATGAGAGGGGGAAACATCATTGCAAAAGTTATTGATATCACATTCTTCTATTAGTATAGAAGTTTTTTGATCCCACACAGTTGCTTGTGTACTTAAAAAGAGCTATTGATTATGTAGCAGAAATGAATTTTGTGAAACTGAAAAGCGTATTTTGTGTGGATTGAGAAAGACGTTTGAAATATCTTACTTTATTGTTGGCTTTTTGTCAAGAAATCATTTATTCACTTGTAGATACTTAGTTCGTGAGTGTCTGTATGGTACAATAACGTCACTGCTTTTAATAGACTCTTTGAAAATTATTTAAGTAAATTTTAAATGTTTCATGTTGCATGTTAAATGAGAATTTTTGTGTTTTATGTCTAATATAGAAACGTCACTACATATAATAGACTCTTTTAAAAGCATTAAATGAGTAAATAAATTTAAATTTCTTTATGCTTTACACGTTAAGTGAGAATTTTTACTTTCATATACGGCATAAAAATGCCACGATGTCTAAAGACTGCTTAAAAAATATTAAATAAATAACAAAATAATGTTGTGTGTCAAATGAAAATGTAAATGTTTTATGTCTGTTATAGAAAAGTCTCTACGTGTAATAGACTCTTTTAAAAGCATTATATAAATGCTTTGAAATTGCTTTATGTTGCCCGTTGACAGAGATTTTTTTCTTTTTATGCACAGTACAAAACCGTCGCGACGTCTAAAAACTCCTTAAAAGTATCAAATAAATAAAATAATTTATACAAAAAAATTTCACGTAGTCTCTCCTAGTGAAACTGCCGCGGGTTATTAACGTAGGATTGCTTATCGTTGCTTACCTCTTTTGTATGTATATATGTATGTATGTGTTATGTATATATATATATATATATATATATATATATATATATATGTCAAAATTTTGACGCATTTTGGTACTCTTCTGTTGGACTGTTTACTGCTTGCCCAAGCGATACAGACTGGGTTTGGCGCGTTGCCAAAATTATAACTCGCGACGACGGGCGGTTTTAGAGTCTGAAATTTAGCTTTCCGGAGGACCGTTATGGAGGAAAATAATCCTACGTTAAAAAACTATGTTGTGTGTAAAATGAGAGTGAAAATATTTTATGGCCGTTACGAAAACGACACTATATCTAATAGACTCTTTTAAAAAGCATTAATTAATAGCATATGTTGATATTGCTTTATGTTGCCCGTTAACTTATAATTTCTACTTTTCATGTATAGTACAAAGCCGACACGACGTCTGAAGACTGCTTAAAAGTATCAAACAAATAAGACAATTTATAAAAAAATAATGTTTTGTGTAAATTGAGAACGTAAATGTTTTATGGCTGTTGTAAAAACGTCACTTCATTTAGAGACTCTTTTAAAAAATATTAACTAAAAACATATGTTGAAATTTCTTTATGTTGCCCGTTAACTGATAATTTCTACTTTTCCTCTACGGTAGAAAACCGACACGACGTCTGAAGACTGCTTAAAATTATCAAATAAATAAAGCAATTTATAAAAAAATAATGTTTTGTGTAAATTGAGAACGTAAATGTTTTATGGCTGTTATAGAAATGTCACTTCATGTAATAGACTCTTTTAAAAAATATTAACTAGAAACATATGTTGAAATTTCTTTATGTTGCCCGTTAACTGAGAATTTCTACTTTTCCTCTACGGTACAAAACCGACACGACGTCTGATGACTGCTTAAAAGTATCAAATAAATAAAGCAATTTATAAAAAAATAATGTTTTGTGTAAATTGAGAACGTAAATGTTTTATGGCTGTTGTAAAAACGTCACTTCATTTAAGAGACTCTTTTCAAAAATATTAACTAAAAACATATGTTGAAATTTCTTTATGTTGCCCGTTAACTGATAATTTCTACTTTTCCTCTACGGTACAAAACCGACACGACGTCTGAAGACTGCTTAAAAGTATCAAATAAATAAAGCAATTTATAAAAAAATAATGTTTTGTGTAAATTGAGAACGTAAATGTTTTATGGCTGTTATAGAAACGTCACTTCATTTAAGAGAATCTTTTAAAAAATATTAACTAAAAACATATGTTGAAATTTCTTTATGTTGCCCGTTAACTGATAACTTCTACTTTTCCTCTACGGTACAAAACCGACACGACGTCTGAAGACTGCTTAAAAGTATCAAATAAATAAAGCAATTTATAAAAATATAATGTTTTGTGTAAATTGAGAACGTAAATGTTTTATGGCTGTTATAGAAACGTCACTTCATGTAATAGACTCTTTTAAAAAATATTAACTAGAAACATATGTTGAAATTTCTTTATGTTGCCCATTAACTGATAATTTCTACTTTTCCTCTACGGTACAAAACCGACACAACGTCTGAAGACTGCTTAAAAGTATCAAATAAATAAAACAATTTATAAAAAAATAATGTTTTGTGTAAATTGAGAACGTAAATGTTTTATGGCTGTTATAGAAACGTCACTTCATGTAATAGACTCTTTTAAAAAATATTAACTAGAAACATATGTTGAAATTTCTTTATGTTGCCCGTTAACTGAGAATTTCTACTTTTCCTCTACGGTACAAAACCGACACGACGTCTGATGACTGCTTAAAAGTATCAAATAAATAAAACAATTTATAAAAAAATAATGTTTTGTGTAAATTAAGAACGTAAATGTTTTATGGCTGTTATAGAAACGTCACTTCATGTAATAGACTCTTTTAAAAAATATTAACTAGAAACATATGTTGAAATTTCTTTATGTTGCCCGTTAACTGATAATTTCTACTTTTCCTCTACGGTACAAAACCGACACGACGTCTGAAGACTGCTTAAAAGTATCAAATAAATAAAGCAATTTATAAAAAAATAATGTTTTGTGTAAATTGAGAACGTAAATGTTTTATGGCTGTTATAGAAACGTCACTTCATGTAATAGACTCTTTTAAAAAATATTAACTAGAAACATATGTTGAAATTTCTTTATGTTGCCCGTTAACTGAGAATTTCTACTTTTCCTCTACGGTACAAAACCGACACGACGTCTGAAGACTGCTTAAAAGTATCAAATAAATAAAGCAATTTATAAAAAAATAATGTTTTGTGTAAATTGAGAACGTAAATGTTTTATGGCTGTTGTAAAAACGTCACTTCATTTAAGAGACTCTTTTCAAAAATATTAACTAAAAACATATGTTGAAATTTCTTTATGTTGCCCGTTAACTGATAATTTCTACTTTTCCTCTACGGTACAAAACCGACACGACGTCTGAAGACTGCTTAAAAGTATCAAATAAATAAAGCAATTTATAAAAAAATAATGTTTTGTGTAAATTGAGAACGTAAATGTTTTATGGCTGTTATAGAAACGTCACTTCATGTAATAGACTCTTTTAAAAAATATTAACTAGAAACATATGTTGAAATTTCTTTATGTTGCCCGTTAACTGATAACTTCTACTTTTCCTCTACGGTACAAAACCGACACGACGTCTGAAGACTGCTTAAAAGTATCAAATAAATAAAGCAATTTATAAAAAAATAATGTTTTGTGTAAATTGAGAACGTAAATGTTTTATGGCTGTTGTAAAAACGTCACTTCATTTAAGAGACTCTTTTCAAAAATATTAACTAAAAACATATGTTGAAATTTCTTTATGTTGCCCGTTAACTGATAATTTCTACTTTTCCTCTACGGTACAAAACCGACACGACGTCTGAAGACTGCTTAAAAGTATCAAATAAATAAAGCAATTTATAAAAAAATAATGTTTTGTGTAAATTGAGAACGTAAATGTTTTATGGCTGTTATAGAAACGTCACTTCATGTAATAGACTCTTTTAAAAAATATTAACTAGAAACATATGTTGAAATTTCTTTATGTTGCCCGTTAACTGATAACTTCTACTTTTCCTCTACGGTACAAAACCGACACGACGTCTGAAGACTGCTTAAAAGTATCAAATAAATAAAGCAATTTATAAAAAAATAATGTTTTGTGTAAATTGAGAACGTAAATGTTTTATGGCTGTTATAGAAACGTCACTTCATTTAAGAGAATCTTTTAAAAAATATTAACTAAAAACATATGTTGAAATTTCTTTATGTTGCCCGTTAACTGATAACTTTTACTTTTCCTCTACGGTACAAAACCGACACGACGTCTGAAGACTGCTTAAAAGTATCAAATAAATAAAGCAATTTATAAAAAAATAATGTTTTGTGTAAATTGAGAACGTAAATGTTTTATGGCTGTTATAGAAACGTCACTTCATGTAATAGACTCTTTTAAAAAATATTAACTAGAAACATATGTTGAAATTTCTTTATGTTGCCCTTTAACTGATAATTTCTACTTTTCCTCTACGGTACAAAACCGACACAACGTCTGAAGACTGCTTAAAAGTATCAAATAAATAAAACAATTTATAAATAATAATGTTTTGTGTAAATTGAGAACGTAAATGTTTTATGGCTGTTATAGAAACGTCACTTCATGTAATAGACTCTTTTAAAAAATATTAACTAGAAACATATGTTGAAATTTCTTTATGTTGCCCGTTAACTGAGAATTTCTACTTTTCCTCTACGGTACAAAACCGACACGACGTCTGATGACTGCTTAAAAGTATCAAATAAATAAAACAATTTATAAAAAAATAATGTTTTGTGTAAATTAAGAACGTAAATGTTTTATGGCTGTTATAGAAACGTCACTTCATGTAATAGACTCTTTTAAAAAATATTAACTAGAAACATATGTTGAAATTTCTTTATGTTGCCCGTTAACTGAGAATTTCTACTTTTCCTCTACGGTACAAAACCGACACGACGTCTGATGACTGCTTAAAAGTATCAAATAAATAAAACAATTTATAAAAAAATAATGTTTTGTGTAAATTAAGAACGTAAATGTTTTATGGCTGTTATAGAAACGTCAATTCATGTAATAGACTCTTTTAAAAAATATTAACTAGAAACATATGTTGAAATTTCTTTATGTTGCCCGTTAACTGAGAATTTCTACTTTTCTTCTACGGTACAAAACCGACACGGCATCTGAAGTCTCCTTTAAAAGTGTCAAATAAATTAAACAATTAATAAAAAAAATTATATTGTGTGTAAAAGAATAATATAAATGTTTTAAGGCTGTTATAGAAACGTCACTTCATGTAATAGACTCTTTTAAAAAATATTAACTAGAAACATATGTTGAAATTTCTTTATGTTGCCCGTTAACTGAGAATTTCTACTTTTCCTCTACGGTACAAAACCGACACGACGTCTGATGACTGCTTAAAAGTATCAAATAAATAAAATAATTTATAAAAAAATAATGTTTTGTGTAAATTAAGAACGTAAATGTTTTATGGCTGTTATAGAAACGTCACTTCATGTAATAGACTCTTTTAAAAAATATTAACTAGAAACATATGTTGAAATTTCTTTATGTTGCCCGTTAACTGAGAATTTCTACTTTTCTTCTACGGTACAAAACCGACACGGCATCTGAAGTCTCCTTTAAAAGTGTCAAATAAATTAAACAATTAATAAAAAAAATTATATTGTGTGTAAAAGAATAATGTAAATGTTTTAAGGCTGTTACAGAAACATCACTCCATGTAATAGACTTTTATAAAAGCTTTAAATAAATAACATAAATTAAATTTGCTTTATGTTGCGCGTTATGTGAGAACTTTTACTTTCTATGTACGGCACCAAAATGTGACCCAAATGTACGGCACGTGACCACTATGTCACGACTCGTTAAAAAGTTCTGAATGAACAAAATAAATTTTAAAATTTTGAAGTTGTTTGCTCAATGAGCATTTTTATGTTTTACGCCTAGTGCAGAAACGTTAATACATCTAATAGACTCTTTTATTAAAAGTATTAAATAAATAACATAAATGAAAGGTGCTTTATGTTGCACGTTAAGTAATGTTTTTGCTTTTTATCTACGGTACAAAACCGTCACGACATCTAAAAGACTCTTTAAAAAGTATTCAATAAATATTAAAAATTAAATTTTTTTATGTTGTATATGAAATTAGAATATTATTGTTTTATGTTTGTTAAAGAGATGTCAATTCATGTAATAGACTCTTGTAAAATCATCAAATAAATGACATAAATTAAAACTGCTTTATTTTGCTCGCTGAGTGAGAATTTTTGCATTTTATGTACGGTACAAAAACTTCCCAACGTCTAAAACACTGTAAAAGTATTCAGTAAATGGAATATTTAAAAAAAATTATGTTGTGAGGGAAATGAGAATGTTAATGTTTTATGCCTGGCACAGAAACGTCATTACATCTAATAGATTCTTCTAAAAGCATTTATTAATTAACATAAATTAAAATTGCTTTATGTTGTTTTTACTTCTTATAAATGGTAATAAATAGTCACGAAGTCTAAAAGACTCTTTTAGAACTATTTAATGAATAAAAGTAATTAAAGATACTTCACACTGTATTTTAGATGCGATTGTTAACGTTTTATGTATTTCACCTTAACGTCTCTACGACTGACACGCTATTTAAAATTTTTATCCTCGGAATTTCATTTGATTGAACTTTAAAAAAACTCAGAATGAAAATTTTGTTCTCCCATGAATTAATTTATGTCTGTTCAAATGAATTAATTTCTGTCTTCGGGAAAATTCTTGACAATTGAAGCAATAAATATTTTTTATTCACTACATTATTTAAACTATTATTAAATTATCTATGACATTATGACTATTATTTGTAATAATATTCAAATAATATAAAAACGAAATCTCTGTAATAAGAATTCTTATCGTATGATAATTGTTTTTGTTTTATCTTGCAGGAAATCCCCAACATTCAAAACATTGAAAACAATTAGAAATGTTTATAAGCAATATCAATAAGCATACTCCCAGATGATTTCTAATGTTTAAACCAACAAATATTTGCAATATAATTCAAACGGATTGTTTGTGTATATGCTTCACGAAATAAAATTGAATTCCATTGCAAATTGTACTTCTGAATTATAACTTGTATTTTCATTTTTTGTTATTAAGTGATTGCTGTCTTGAAATTTAGCATAAAAGTACTCTGATAAAGAAATTCATGCCTTTATTAAAATTAGATTTAGCTTTCCTGAGAGAAAATCCTTAGTGATCAAAACAATAATTTTAATGAATTTTATTTTAAAAACAATATCTATAGGCTTAAGCACAGATAATCTACATTACTAAAACAACCAAATAGTTGTAAATAAATTCGAATGATTGTCTGTAGATGCGCATCATGAAATAGCATTGAATCTTGTTGTAGATAAATTTTGGGGATTATCTTTTTCATTTTTTTATTCATTTTTACAAATCCTTAATTCCACCCTCAGTGTAAATAAAACAAAAGTTTCATATTATTGTATATGATATCAGTGGGCATTGTATGACCACAATAATCATACTATAACCCTGTGTTCATACACATTGCTATATGTTTCGTAATTTGATTTTTGACTGCATGGGATTTTGACTGCATATATATATATATACATGTGTGTTAGTTAAAGTTATAATTCTTGGAATGAAATTAAACTTTTAAAAACCCTTATCATTTTAGCGTTCAGTGGCAAAAATTTTTAAGGAAAAACTATTCTCTGCTGCTATTAAATAATCATAAACTCATATTTAAATGACAGGTGGTGTTTATGATGATAAAGCTTGTAATGAAATTCACTTATAGACCATGAACTTCTCCTGATGATCACTAGCTATCTCACTGGTGAAAAATCGTTAATATTTAATAGCGCAACAGATACAAAGAATTATTAAGTTCACCAACAATTTCCACCATACGTGAGCACGGGGCATTCACGACGCGTTCAGACAAGCATTATTTGCCATAAAATTCAACTCAAAGACGTAAAACTTCTGATAAGCATCTAATAACTGCCAAACACATTCAGATACCTGTCATAAAATGTCAATAAAGTTTTCACTGTGTGCTGGGGAGAGGAATAAAAGTGCCCACACGAATAATGCGTTCTTTGGGAACTACAACCCGCTGATGTATAAAACAATCAATAGGCAATACAAATTCAGAGCGGGAACTTTTTCCCGAAAAAAAAGAGAGAAGGGAGACCGCAGTTGTGAGTTATTACTACTGCATATTTATAAACAGGAATTTCATGTTTAGATTCCGTTTGTTGTTCGGTTGGGAAAAAAAAAGTTACAGTTTTGTTGTAATAGGATTAACTATGTGAGACTAATGAATTTCAAGAAAACATAGCAGGTATCAAACATATCAGGTGTGTTTTTTTATGTCCGTAGATCAAATAGAAATTAGAATATTTTATGAAATTATTGAATAATTAAAAACTTTTGCAAGGTTTTTGGGGTCTTGGACAGTTGATATCAGATGAATTTAATTAGCAGATCATTATTATTGTCTCTTGAGTCAAGCAGAGAATCGGTAATGTATAAAGCAATCAATAGCCAATACAAATTCAAAGCGAGAACTTTTCCCGGAATAAAGAGAGAAGGGAGACCGCAGTTGTAAGTTATTACTACTGCATATTTATAAACAGGAATTTCATATTCAGATTCCGTTCTTTGTTCGGTTGGAAAAAAAAGTTACAGGTTTTGTTATAATAGGAGGAACTATGTGAGACTTATGAATTTCAGGAAAACATAAACTGGTTATCAAACACATCAGGTGCATTTTTTTATGTCTGTAGATCAAATAGAAATTAGAATATTTTATGAAATTATTGAATAATTAAAAACTTTTGCAAGGTTTTTGGGGTCTTGGACAGTTGATATCAGATGAATTTAATTAGCAGATCATTATTATTGTCTCTTGAGTCAAGCAGAGAATCGGTAATGTATAAAACAATCAATAGCCAATACAAATTCAAAGCGAGAACTTTTCCCGGAATAAAGAGAGAAGGGAGACCGCAGTTGTAAGTTATTACTACTGCATATTTATAAACAGGAATTTCATATTCAGATTCCGTTCTTTGTTCGGTTGGAAAAAAAAGTTACAGGTTTTGTTATAATAGGAGGAACTATGTGAGACTTATGAATTTCAGGAAAACATAAACTGGTTATCAAACACATCAGGTGCATTTTTTTATGTCTGTAGATCAAATAGAAATTAGAATATTTTATGAAATTATTGAATAATTAAAAACTTTTGCAAGGTTTTTGGGGTCTTGGACAGTTGATATCAGATGAATTTAATTAGCAGATCATTATTATTGTCTCTTGAGTCAAGCAGAGAATCGGTAATGTATAAAACAATCAATAGCCAATACAAATTCAAAGCGAGAACTTTTCCCGGAATAAAGAGAGAAGGGAGACCGCAGTTGTAAGTTATTACTACTGCATATTTATAAACAGGAATTTCATATTCAGATTCCGTTCTTTGTTCGGTTGGAAAAAAAAGTTACAGGTTTTGTTATAATAGGAGGAACTATGTGAGACTTATGAATTTCAGGAAAACATAAACTGGTTATCAAACACATCAGGTGCATTTTTTTATGTCTGTAGATCAAATAGAAATTAGAATATTTTATGAAATTATTGAATAATTAAAAACTTTTGCAAGGTTTTTGGGGTCTTGGACAGTTGATATCAGATGAATTTAATTAGCAGATCATTATTATTGTCTCTTGAGTCAAGCAGAGAATCGGTAATGTATAAAACAATCAATAGCCAATACAAATTCAAAGCGAGAACTTTTCCCGGAATAAAGAGAGAAGGGAGACCGCAGTTGTAAGTTATTACTACTGCATATTTATAAACAGGAATTTCATATTCAGATTCCGTTCTTTGTTCGGTTGGAAAAAAAAGTTACAGGTTTTGTTATAATAGGAGGAACTATGTGAGACTTATGAATTTCAGGAAAACATAAACTGGTTATCAAACACATCAGGTGCATTTTTTTATGTCTGTAGATCAAATAGAAATTAGAATATTTTATGAAATTATTGAATAATTAAAAACTTTTGCAAGGTTTTTGGGGTCTTGGACAGTTGATATCAGATGAATTTAATTAGCAGATCATTATTATTGTCTCTTGAGTCAAGCAGAGAATCGGTAATGTATAAAACAATCAATAGCCAATACAAATTCAAAGCGAGAACTTTTCCCGGAATAAAGAGAGAAGGGAGACCGCAGTTGTAAGTTATTACTACTGCATATTTATAAACAGGAATTTCATATTCAGATTCCGTTCTTTGTTCGGTTGGAAAAAAAAGTTACAGGTTTTGTTATAATAGGAGGAACTATGTGAGACTTATGAATTTCAGGAAAACATAAACTGGTTATCAAACACATCAGGTGCATTTTTTTATGTCTGTAGATCAAATAGAAATTAGAATATTTTATGAAATTATTGAATAATTAAAAACTTTTGCAAGGTTTTTGGGGTCTTGGACAGTTGATATCAGATGAATTTAATTAGCAGATTATTATTATTGTCTCTTGAATCAAGCAGAGAATCGCTAATGTATAAAACAATCAATAGGCAATACAAATTCAAAGCGAGAACTTTTCCCGGAAAAAAGAGAGAAGGGAGACCGCAGTTGTAAGCTATTACTACTGCATACTTATAAACAGGAATTTCATGTTTAGATTCCGTTTGTTGTTTGGTTGAAAAAAAAGTTACAGGTTTTGTTGTAATATGAGGAACTTTGTAAGAATAATGAATTTCATGAAATGAATTATTTTAAATTCAGGTGTATTTTAAAATTTCTATAGGACAAAACAAAAATTAGGATATTTTAAAATTCAATAAATAAAGAATGAATAGGGTCAGGTATTTTTGGGGATTAAGCAGCCTAAACCAAATCAGTTTAATTAGCAAATTATTGTTACTGTCTCTTGTATCAAACACAGAACCGCAGACTTGTAAAACAATCAATAGGCAATACAAACTCAGAGCGGGAACTCTTCCAGAAAGAAGAGAAGGGAGATCGCAGTGTGTAAGTTATTACTAATGCATATTTAAATACAGGAATATGATGTTTAGATTCTGTTTGTTATTCAGTTGAAAAAAAAGGTTTAGGTTTTGTTGTAATATGAGGAAAGTTGTAAGGCGAATGAATTCCATAAAAGCAATTCAAGTGTATTTTATTTTATCTCCATAAAACAAATAAAATTAGAATATTTTATGAAATTAAATAAATAAAGAAGAGGGTCAGGATTTTTGCTGGATTAGACAGTTAACAGATCAGTTTAATTAGCCGATTATTATTACTGTCTCTTGGATCAAACAGAGAACCTCTGATGTGTAAAACAATCAATAGGAAATACAAATTCAGAGCGGGAACACTTCCAGAAAAAAAAGAGAAGGGAGATTTCTGTTTATAAGATATTACTATTGCATATTTATAAATAGGAATAAGATGTTTAGATTTCGTTTGTTGTTCAGTTGGAAAAAAAGTTATGTACAGGTTTTGTTGTAATATGAGGAACTATGTGAGACTAATGAATTTCATGAAAGTACCTCAGGTGTATTTTTTTAAATTTCCGTAATTCAAATATAAATTAGAATATTTTCTGAAATTATTAAATAATTGAAGACTGCTGTCAAGTTTTTCTGGGATTAGACAGTTTAAACAAATTTATTTTATTAGCTGATTTTTATTACTGCCTCTTTAACAGAGGACCGCTGATGTATAAAACAATCAGTTAGAGCGGGAACTTTTCCAGAAAAAAGAGGAGACGCAGTTTCTAAGTCATAACTACTCCATATTTATAAACATGAATAGGATGTTTAGATTCCGTTTGTTGTTTGGTTGGGAAAAAAAGTTACAGGTTTTGTTGTAATATGAGGAAATTTGTAAGGCTAATGAATTCCATAAAAGAAATTCAAGTGTATTTTATTTTATTTCTATAGTCAAATAGAAATTAGGATATTATATAAAACTAAATAAATAATGAAAAGGGTCAGGTTTTTTTCCTGGATTAGACAGTTTTAACTGATCGGTTTAATTAGCCTATTATTACTGTCTCTTGGATCAAACAGAGAACCGCTTATGTGTAAAACAATCAATAGGAAATGCAAATTCAGAGCTTAACTCTTCCAGAAAAGAGAGAAGGGAGATTGCAGTTTGTAAGATATTACTATTGCATATTTAAAAATAGGAATTTGATGTTTAGATTCCGTTTGTTGTTCTGTGGGAAAAAAACGCTACAGGTTTTGTCGAAATATGGCAAACTTTGTAAGACTATTGAATTTCACGAAAAGACATCAAGTGTATTTCTTGTATTATTTTTTTAAGTCTGATAGAAAATTAGAATATTTTATGAAATTATTAAATAACTGAAGACTTCGGTCAGGTTTGTTGTGGGATTAGACAGTTTAAACAGATTGATTTAATTAGAAGATTGTTATTCGTACATCTTGAATCCAACATAGATAGAATGGTTAGCATGATGGTTAATATGATATTTATAAATCTGATAATTAATGATGTTAAATTATGATGATAAAAAATACGATTTTGGGTAATGTTTGTGAATATTATCAAGTATTGTATTCTTTTTAAGATTTTACCCGATTAATTTATAAATTCGTTAATCGGGTCTCAATTAATTTACAAATGTCACAAACACGTTAATTTTGCTATCTATAAGCCTAGATTCTGTGTGAAGTAAACGAGTTTGGACAATCAAATTACGTGAGATATAAAGGTTAGGATAGTTACGATTGGGCTGGTTTAATACTCCACTTATAGTTGTAGCAATCAGTTTGGTATAATTTGGCATAATTTTAATTAGTATAATTATAATTTGTTAGTGCACCACTCACATTTTACAATAGTTAGTGTATCGAATCGGCTAAGACATAGATTCCACCTCACAGGTTGGTTCATCTATTAAATACTCGCTTAGTAAAATAGCCAACAAAAACTAACGTGTGTATGGACAAATTTCCGATGGATTTTAAATGCATTGTGTCACAGTAGAAATAATGATGGTAATAATAGTAATTTGTTGGTTTTAAATACAGTTTTTTTTTACTAATGAACAAGTGGCTTTCAAACTTTTAAGCTGCAAATCTTGGTCACGAATAAAAATCTAATGTAGTCCTGCCATAAAAACTTCTTCAGATGAGAAGTCCTTTTAAAAATGATTTCTCGGTAAATAAAGTCGGAAGTTTTTAATGTGCAGATTAATTAAATCTAAAATAAGGATATTTCTAAAGTAAAATATATGTTAACTCTGTTACCTTAAGGTGACTGCCTACGTTGTAAATGTCGTTTTTTGACTATTTTGGTCAATTTCATTTTTTGCAAAAATCGTGTAATTCAGTCTTTTCTCTTTACAAAACCGTTTTGGCTTTCATCCTACATCAATTACAAGCAGAGTTCTAGCTATTTAAAAAAACTTCGTCCGCTACAAAATTGAAGTGACAAGCAACTTTAAATGCGTTTTTCTCAGAATTATGTTTTTTAGCACACATTTCTACCGTTATCATGCTATCTCATATAATAATGAATATAATTTGATAAAATATTCAGGAAATATTTAGGATGCTATTGTTAATGAAATGACGTACAATAATTGATTTATAATAAATATTTTTTTATTTGGGGCTGTTTTTATAAGGAAAGGAATTCCGAATCGGGAAAAAATTTCATATTGGAACATAAAATAGCGTGTATTATTGTTGCATTTTAAAATTTCTCTTAGATTGTGAGTCATTTTGAAGATAACTGTGATATGTATCATGAGTGAGAAGTAAATTTAAATAGTAGCATTAGAATTTTGTGCAGAGTGATAAGCATTTTAGCTAAATTTCATTAAAAATTACTTCAAATTGACCAATTTATAAAAAAAAGTATGGTATTTACAGGTAAGTTTTTGTTCCTTTTTGAATTTTTAAGTGGTATTTTACCATAAAAGACCAAAAAGTCCTTTAAAAATGAATTTTAAAAAAATTGACTCCGAACGTAGGCAGTCACCTTAATATGTCATACCACTGTCTATTACTGAGCAAAACTGTTATCCGTTAAAAAGAAAAAACTCCACCTACGTTTGCTTTGTTCGTCATTCAGTTTTTTTTTTCTTCAGCTGCTCGGGTAACCCCTGAAAGTCACACGCGCACCCCCGTGGGGTTGCGTTTCCCAGTATGAGGCAACTGTCACAAACTTAGTTCGGAAATTCGATAAATTCCTTTCGTTTGTTTATGCAGGGTTTTCTTCGTTTTACTTCTTACCGCAACACTGTGGGAATCAACTTTTTATTTAGTAAAAGGTCCTTTGTCCATGCATTTACTTTGTCCATGCATTTTACGACTGTACCATTTGAAAATTTAAATATCTAGCATGAAGAGGTAGAAATTTATTCAGTGTTTAACTATAGCGGCTAAAAATTTACCGAGAAGCTCAAATTTTTCTACGCGTTATCTTTGAGTACTGTTTCAAATACCTGCCAGTTTCTATGAATGATCTTCCTGAAATATCTATCAATTTCTGTCCTTCGTCTGTGTGCACCTTCTATAATACACATTAATTTCAAAATCACTATTTTTTTGCACCGTGGGAAATACTTATCAATTTCTATGCGTCATCTTTGTGTTAAATATATACCAATTTCTGTGCATTACATTTATGCACTATTATTCAGTGTTTAACTATAGCAGCTAAAAATTTACCGAGAAGCTCAAATTTTTCTACGCGTTATCTTTGAGTACTGTTTCAAATACCTGCCAGTTTCTATGAATAATCTTCCTGAAATATCTATCAATTTCTGTCCTTCGTCTGAGTGCACCATATAAAATACACATTAATTTCAAAATCACTATTTTTTTGCACCGTGGGAAATACTTATCAATTTCTATGCGTCATCTTTGTGTTAAATATATACCAATTTCTGTGCATTACGTTTATGCACTATCATTGAGTTTTTAACTATAGCAGCTAAAAATTTACCGAGAAGCTCAAATTTTTCTACGCGTTATCTTTGAGTACTGTTTCAAATACCTGCCAGTTTCTATGAATCATTTTCCTGAAATATCTATCAATTTCTGTCCTTCGTCTGTGAGCACTTTATAAAATACACATTAATTTCAAAATCACTATTTTTTTGCACCATGGGAAATACTTATCAATTTCTATGCGTCATCTTTGTGTTAAATATATACCAATTTCTGTGCATTACGTTTATACACTATTATTCAGTGTTTAACTATAGCAGCTAAAAATTTACCGAGAAGCTCAAATTTTTCTACGCGTTATCTTTGAGTACTGTTTCAAATACCTTCCAGTTTCTATGAATCATCTTCCTGAAATATCTATCAATTTCTGTGTTTCGTCTGTGTGCACCATATAAAATACACATTAATTTCAAAATCACTATTTTTTTGCACCGTGGGAAATACTTATCAATTTCTATGCGTCATCTTTGTGTTAAATATATACCAATTTCTGTGCATTATGTTTATGCACTATTATTCAGTGTTTAACTATAGCAGCTAAAAATTTACCGAGAAGCTCAAATTTTTCTACGCGTTATCTTTGAGTACTGTTTCAAATACCTGGCAGTTTCTTTGAATCATCTTCCTGAAATATCTATCAATTTCTGTCCTTCGTCTGAGTGCACCATATAAAATACACATTAATTTCAAAATCACTATTTTTTTGCACCGTGGGAAATACTTATCAATTTCTATGCGTCATCTTTGTGTTAAATATATACCAATTTCTGTGCATTACGTTTATGCACTATCATTGAGTGTTTAACTATAGCAGCTAAAAATTTACCGAGAAGCTCAAATTTTTCTACGCGTTATCTTTGAGTACTGTTTCAAATACCTGCCAGTTTCTATGAATCATCTTCCTGAAATATCTATCAATTTCTGTCCTTCGTCTGTGTGCACCATATAAAATACACATTAATTTCAAATAACTATTTTTAGGGGGAAATACTCATAAATTTCAATGCGTCATCTTTGTGTTAAATATATACCAATTTCTGTGCTTTACGTTTATGCACTTGGTCAAATTCATGCAAATTGTCCTTACTATCTTTTTTTTGTTATGTGTTTCGAATCTAGTATATTTTGAAGTGGTTTTACAGAATCTATATAAAATATTTTAACTGCCGTGATAACTCACACATTTAAAAAAAAAATTTTGGGTTCTAAACTTCAAAAAATTTCCCCATAATTAGTTATCTCACAAACCTTACGTAAATGGGTAAGTTTTTAAGAAGGGTTTGTGAGGTAAATTGGCATTTCTTGAGTCCAATACCTTATTGCCTACTACATAATGCTCAATGATACAGGTAAAATAAAGTTTAACTTAAAACACAAGTAATGAACTCCGCTTGAGTTTTTAAATAAAATAAACTCTAAAATTCACTTCTAAGGTTCTGAGCCGAACATAAACTCTTAAACCAAGCCTAAATTTAAGGGGACATGAGACGTCCAACGTCTAATTTTTTTAAATTTTAAATTTTAAACTTTATATACAGAATGAGAATAATTAACATTATTTTACCACATTGAAGACCCTTAGAATTCAAAATATAGATTTTTTGGCAGAATAATGCCTGTTTTTCAAAATCAATTTCAGATTGCTCCACGCGCATGCCCCATTATTGAAAAACCTTAATTTTTTTAATGATAAGTTTACCGTTTGTATTTGTGCATAATTGTACACTAATTTTTTTTTCTATGAATCTAAAGCCGTAAATAAATTGTTTTAATCTTCCTGTTTTTTTATGTTTTTGCATGTTTTTACTGAACCATAAATTTCAAAATTATTTGTGGTTTTAAAGAATGATGCGTAGTTTTGTGACAAACACTTTATTTACCATTCCTGAGAAATTAGGAAGAATTCATAAGAAAATGAATGCACGTGGAGCATTTTGAAAAATTCTACCATTTTTGGAGAATTTTTTGAAAAACAGGTCCTGTTCTTCCACAAAATACTTATTTGTGAATTCTAAGTATCTTCAATGTAGCAAAAAAGAATAATAATTATTCTCATTTTGTTTATAGGGTAAAATATTGAAAATTTAAAAAGAAACTAAGCAAGTTGTCCTTACTATTTTGGGGGGAAATACTTATCAATTTCTATGCGTCAAGTTCAAAGTCCCTTGACCCCTTAAAGTCCAAATATAAACCTATTTTAGAGTTTTCTTGGATTTCTTTATCATCTCCAAAGCATAACTTTGTCTTCATGTACATGCCTAGCTTTTTTTCAAATTGAAAATTTCTTTTTTCTGTGTTGAAACAGAACAGGCAATCCTGGAAATGTAATCTAGAACCTACCCCTTCCCGAAACAGGTGTGTTGACCGCCAAGAAATGTGATGGTCTACGATAATAAGCCTCGCAGATTTATCTGGAAATATCTAGAGTTTCATTTTTAACTATCTGTCTAGGTGCAATAGTTAATACCTCCCCCCCCCCCCTCCAAATCCAATCCTCTGGAAGAATTTTATTATTGAACTGGTTAGGAGAAAGCGAGAGGAAAATGAATCATTTATCATGTCTGTCTGTCGATGAATCAGACTATAACAACGATAGCATTTCTAGACAAGCCATTAAATTTCTTTGGTTAAATCCTTTCATAATCGAATGGATCTGTAATTAAGTACAACCACATAAGAAATATTACTTATCTTAGAATTCTTATAGAAAAATTCATGTAATACCGTTTCAGTACTGCTTCAGTATAAAACGACAGTCGATGGTGAAATAAGATGTATCAAAATTAATCTCCCATAATGAAATGACATATGTGTTAAATACAAAACAAAATATTGGTGTGAAAAGATCTATATTCTTCACAATAAAAAAAGAGGAAATAAGATGTATCAAAATTAATCATTTCTGAGGAAAAGACACAGTTGTTCTATAAAGAAAAATATTGGTGTGAAAATATCTATATTCTTTTCCGGTTAAATAATATGAAAAAAATGTATCAAAATATTGGTGGGAAAAGATCTATATTCTTTCACAATAAAAAAAAGAGGAGATAAGACGTATCAAAATTAATCATTTCTGAGGAAAAGACATTCGTAAGTTTTATGATAAAAAGACTTACGAATTAAATACAAAAAAAATATTGGTTTGAAAATATCTAAATTCTTTTACAATTAAATAACATGATATAGGATTGCCAAAATTAACCATTTATGAGGACAAAGGTGTTAAATACAGAAAAATATTGATGTGACAATATCGGAATCCTTTCACAGTCAAATAAAAGGACAGAAGATACATTAAAATTAATCAGTTATGATAAAAAGGCATATATTAGTGTGAAAATACCTATATTCTTTCACGATGAAATAAGAGGAAATAAAGTGTATCAAAATTAATCATTTATGAGGAAAAGACACAGGTGTTCTATAAAGACAAACATTGGTAGGAAAATATCTGTACGCTTTACCAGTTAAATAAGATGAAATAAAATGTATCAAAATGAATCACTTTGATGAAAAGACTTACGAATTAGTAAATATAAAAAAATATTGGTTTGAAAATATCTATATTCTTTTACAATTAAATAAGATGATATAAGATGTACCAAATTTAATCATTTATGAGGACACAGATGTTAAACACAGAAAATTATTGGTGTGACAATATCTGAATCCTTTCACAGTCAAATAAGATGTCTCAAAATTAATCACTTATGATAAAAATACATGCAAATTAAGTAAAAAAAATTGGTGTGAAAATATCTATATTCTTTCACAATTAAGTAAGAGAAGATAAGATGTATCAAAATCAATTATTTATGAGGAAAATACACAGGTGTTAAATAGAGAAAATATTGGTGTGAAAATATCTACATTCTTTCTTAATACAATAAGATGAAATAAAATTCATCAAAAGGAATCTTTTATGATGAAAAGACTTACGAATTAAATACAAAAAAATATTGGTTTGAAAATATCTATAATCTTTTACAATTAAATAAGATGATATAAGATGTACCAAATTTAATCATTTATGAGGACACAGCTATTAAATACAGAGAAATATTGGTGTGAGAATATCCGAATCGTTTCACAGTCACATAAGAGGAAAGAAGATGTGTCAAAATTAATAACTTATGATAAAAAGACATACGAATTAAGTACAAAACAATATTGGTGTGAAAATATCTATATTCTTTCACAATAAAATAAGAGGAAATAAGATGTATCAAAATTAATTATTTCTGAGGAAAATACATGGGTGTTAAATAGAGAAAAATATTGGTGTGAAAATATATATATTCTTTCTTAATAAAATAAAATGAAATAAAATGTATCACTCAAAATGAATCCCTTGTGATGAAAAGACATGCGAATTAAGTAGGAAAATATTGGTGTGAAAATATCTATATTCTTTCACAATTAAGTAAGAGGAGATAAGATGTATAAAATTAATTATTTAAAAGGAAAAGACAGGTATTAAATGCAGAAAAATATTGTTGTGAAAAATTTCTATCTTTTCACAATCAAATAAATATTTAATTAAATACACACACTTGCAACAAATATTAACTAACGTAAAATACTTATAGAAAATTCATGATATACTGCTTCAGTACTCTGTTTTGTAAATTATATGTAATTTACAATACAGTCATAATTATAATCTATTAAACAGACTATTAATTGTATATATACTAATTTAATAAGTCACGCCGATTAACGTCTACCCAGATGGAAGATGAAGTTTAAAAGCGTGAAAGTATCGCAGATTGCTGAAAACATTGTGATACAACTTAAAATTACTTTTGCTCTCTCACAAAAAAAAAGAAGAAAAAAGTAAGGAAAATATGAAAGAAGGCCAAAAATTTCAAGAATATGAAAAGTAGAAAAATTCATCCTTTCCAGGATGGGATGAGGGAAAACTTCATGCAGGTAACTTTTTTTCCCTTCCAAACTTTTTTTTTGTTCAGGGGAAATGGAAATCAATGATTGTTGTTGGAATACTACGAGGATACCATACATTGCTATTGCTTTATGAGTACTGAAATAGTTAAAATTTCACTTAGATTTTCACAATAAAATATTTTTCTATAGATGTTATAGAAAATATTGTGATTATAAAAATTATAATAATATATAAATAGTAAATAATTATAATAATTATAAATTATCATTTAATAGTAATAATAAAAATAATATTTGTAATTAATATAATTAATAATTTATTAATATAATAATAATTTATTGTTTTATTTATAATATTAAATAATTATGTATAATAGTTATAAACAGGGCTTTTTTCTGGGGGTATGTGAAGATATGGGTTATCCTCACCTTTTTTTTAAAGTATTATTTTGGTTTAACATAACGGAAATTTTAAGAAACTTACAAATCAGTTACTAATATAAAACGAAAAATATTTTTTTAATTGCGAGTTTTTTGTTCCCTTGTGGCGTGACGTTTGAAAACACGGTGCTAAAAATACACACCTTTATTTGAGAAAACACCGTATACACACCTAATTTTTTTAAAAAAAGCACTGGTTATAAATAATTATAATTATTATAACTACAAATTGTAATTATTATAATTATTAAGAATACATTGTGATTATAAATCGGAAAAGGAAGTATTTTACTAAGAGATAAAGTTTTGGAAAATTTTCATCAACATTTCTTTATGTAGTAATTATTTGAATACTACATAATATGTATGTAACATAATATGTAGTAATTATCGGAAGTTGAATTGTATTTACGGAAATTATTTGATTTCCGTTCATTTTAAATCCTTTTACATCATTTTCGTTTATAGTATTTTATTATAATTATTAAGAATACATTGTGATTATAAATCGGAAAATAAAGTACTTTACTGAGAGATAAAGTTTTGGAAAATTTTCATCAACATTTTCGTTGTAGTAATTATTTGATTTCCGTTCAATTTAAATCCTTTTAGATCATTTTCGTTTATAGTATTTTATTATAATTATTAAGAATACATTGTGATTATAAATCGGAAAATGAAGTACTTTACTGAGAGATAAAGTTTTGGAAAATTTTCATCAACCATTTTCGTTGTAGTAATTATTTGATTTCCGTTCATTTTAAATCCTTTTACATAATTTTCGTTTATAGTATTTTATTATAATTATTAAGAATACATTGTGATTATAAATCGGAAAATGAAGTACTTTACTGAGAGATAAAGTTTTGGAAAATTTTCATCAACATTTTCGTTGTAGTAATTATTTGATTTCCGTTCATTTTAAATCCTTTTACATCATTTTCGTTTATAGTATTTTATTATAATTATTAAGAATACATTGTGATTATAAATCGGAAAATAAAGTACTTTACTGAGAGATAAAGTTTTGGAAAATTTTCATCAACATTTTCGTTGTAGTAATTATTTGATTTCCGTTCAATTTAAATCCTTTTAGATCATTTTCGTTTATAGTATTTTATTATAATTATTAAGAATACATTGTGATTATAAATCGGAAAATGAAGTACTTTACTGAGAGATAAAGTTTTGGAAAATTTTCATCAACCATTTTCGTTGTAGTAATTATTTGATTTCCGTTCATTTTAAATCCTTTTACATCATTTTCGTTTATAGTATTCTATTATAATTATTAAGAATAAATACATTGTGATTATAAATCGGACAATGAAGTATTTTACTGAGAGATAAAGTTTTGGAAAATTTTCATCAACATTTTCGTTGTAGTAATTATTTGATTTCCGTTCATTTTAAATCCTTTTACATCACTTTCGTTTATAGTAGTTTTGTTAGATTACGAATAAAGAAATGAGAAGCTGTCTTTCTTCATTAAGTTTTTAGCTCATGTTGCTTGAGCTAAATATCAAACTAGCTAAAGCTATAAATAATACTAGGCAGTTCCTTTCACACCCTAATATTACAACCACATTATTTTAGGGTGTAAGATATGCTTAGATTATTATTGAGAATAATATTATAATTATTATTATGTATGAGATATGTTTAGATTGTTCTCGTACATTTTTATTATTTAAAAATTGTTGTAAATAATAATTGTTCAATATAAAGGATGAGAATTTGTACGATTTGGAAAATTTTTAATCGATACATAATATCGATTCATTCTTTATTAAGAATTCAAAGCATCCACGAAAAGAGTTTTTCTTATTATTTGTATATTTTTTTTAGATCTATTTCTGTAATATTATCTAAAGAGTGTGCCAAAAGCAGTATATTGTCTAAAGAATATTTTTTATGCGATAATGGTAATATAAAGTGATATTGCAGTATTAAATGATAGTTTGCTTTATTATTCTTCATAACATTGAAACTGATTTTATGGACATCTCTTTGAGGGTTCTCCAGATATATTGTCATTGTACCTGTACTTATTTGTTTATCGTTTAGTTAACATTTAGTTAGTTTAACATTGGGACATTACTTAGTTGTTTAACACTGTTCAATCTCTTAAAGCTGCTGTGTACTAACCCTATCGGATTCGCGCACCTAAATGTTAACCTATGGAGAAAATGTGTCCAAGGATTGCCGACTTGGATTGAAAGATTTTTTTAAAAAATTGTACTCCGTAATAGAGAAAGAAATTTTACGCCTTGAGGCATTTTTCGTTTGGAAAAAAAAATGCAAATAATATTTTAAAATTTAAATTATTCAGAGAAATAAATCTGGTATAGTGTGTTTTAAACGCTTCCAAATCCCATTGGTGGACGAAATTTCTAAAATAAATCCTGTTGCAAGGTTCAGAAAAGTTCAGGCTATCTGAAAATACCATTTTTATTGGGTTATCAGCATTTATGTAGCTGTATACTGTAGACAAATTTTCTCCATACGTTAACATTGAGGTGAGCGAATCCAATAGGGTTAGTACACAGCAACCTTAAATGCTCGAAATGGCCTCCATCAACGTTACAACAACCAACTTACTCAAAACACTTTAATACTGAGTTCGACACATTTCGTTCCGAATGTAATGTCTATAAATGAGTCTATTATGAACTCTTTCGTTTCGTCCATTGTTTGGGGCTGTCTCTCATAGACCTTATTTCCCCCTAAGCCCCAAAATTTTAAGTTTTCCAGTGCTGCTTTAAAAGTTTTGCGGATCATAGAATTTTTTTTTACCTTAATCTTGGTGCTTGCGACATTGTAAGAGTTTAAGCACTATTGTATAATAAAATAACCTAAAACTGATTCATATTTCTTTTATAAAATAGTTAACCAAGCAAACAAAGAGAAACGCTGATTCATGTCCAATGATGAGAGCATGTCTTATGATATTTCCCAAACATTTGTTTTAATTGGTAACTTATAATGCTTTTCTCAGAAAAGTGCTCTATTATAGAGTTAGAAAGTAAATTGAACCAAGAAATATATCTAGAAATAAACCGCTTTTTATGGGGTAAGGGAGAAATTGGTTTTGGGAGGAATGACATGGCAATATACAATTCTAGAACTTTACTTAAATACTTGAAATCGCTATTGTGTTTCAAAGTTTAATATAAAAGCAAATTAACGACAGGAATTAGTATGAAAGTGGCAGATATCAAATACTTCTATTTTCAAATTAGATATTATCAAATAAAACCATACTCACTAATATTTCAGAAGTTAGCAGATTCTATAGTTCCTTTAATTCAAATTTCAATGAAATTTCAACCGGTCATGGTTGTTTTCTTTCATATTTGCATGAAATTGGTAAATTAAACTCTGATATCGAAAAAGGATTTGTATATGGAGAAGAAAACTCCACACAAATACATCATCATCTTACCTTCCTTAAATGATTATAATTAACCTTGGTAATGATTTTTACACACGTAAATCACTACCTTTTACCATTACTCAGATTGTTACCGAGGAAAGTTTCGTTGTTACTTACCTCACTAACAAGCTAGAGGAAACTAACGATAGATTGTTACTTACCTTTAGTAACATTCCTTTGACGTTTTATTTCCTTCATTGACTTGCCTATCAAATATCAAAGGTAAGCAAGCGAGATTGGCATATTCAGGAAAATTTCGTTGTTACTTACCTTACTAACAATCCAAAGAAAGGTAACTGATTGTAGTAACACTCATTTTACTTTTATTTCCTTTATTGATTTGCGTATCTGATAATAAAGGCAATCATGCGAGATTCTCTTATTCAGGAAAATTTCGTTGTTATTTACCTTACTGACAAACCAAAGATAAAAATGGTTTGTTACTTACCTTAGTGACACTCTTTTGACGTTTTATTTCCTTTATTGACTTGCCCATCTGAAATCAAAGGGCAAGCATGCGGGATCGGTATATTCAGTAAAGTTTTGTTGTTGCTTACCTTATTAACAATCCAAAGATAACAGCAGTTTGTCATTAGTTACCCTTTTATAACGTTTTATTTCCTTTATTGACTTCTAAATAAAGAAAGCATGCGGAAATCTGAAATAAAAAGACAAGCATGCGGGGATTGGCATATTGAGGAAAGTTTCGTCATTTCTTACCTTATTAACAAATCAAAGGAAAGTAACTGATTGTAATTACCTTTAGTAACATTCTGACGTTTATTTCCTTTATTGACTTGCCGATCTGAAATTAAAAGGCAAGCAAGCGGGATTGGTATTCTGAGGAAAGTATCGTTGTTATTTACCTTACTAACATTCCAAAGGTAACAACGGGTTGTTACTTACTCTCCTTAATAACTCTTCTTTGACGTTTTTATTTGACTTGCTCATCCAATATCAAAAGGCAAGCATGATGCAGTAATACAAAAAATTCCTTCCTATAATTCATGAATTTTTTCTTCTTCTTTCGCAGTGGCGTACCTTGCAATAATTCTCTATTTCTTGTGTTTATTTTTTCTTCCAAATCCATGTTGTTAAAGTGTAAACGCATTTATATAAATTATGTGGCTTCATACTTCTTCATGTGTCTGTATCCACGTAGCGTAATTAATTAAGGTTTAAAATGCATTTTTATTCCTGAAAAATGTGTTAAAATTAAATCAATTAAGGCGAAATGATTTTTTTTTGTGTGCTGTAAGAATTAAAAGGCGCAAGTTCGATTAGATTGAGCCGGCTGTTACTGAAACCGAATAAAAACAAAAGCTAGCAACAACAAAGACAACACAGAGGGAAAAAAGTGGAATTTGGGAAATGTGGCTGAAAATACTCAGGACATTTTAAGCGTGACATTTTATTAAATGATATTTTGTATAAGAAATGATGCAAAAATTTATTTCGATTAAAAAGCTGCAAAATCTTTTAATGACAATTATTTCACATTAAAATGGCCGTAAGCCTTGAGGTAAGATAGAAATAAAATTCAAATGAAGTTATAAAGATAAACAACGGAGCTACTGTTGAAGAAAGTAAAAATCGATAGCATGTGAAAAAAGTTATTCTGAAGGGCACCATCGATTAAAATTTTAAAAATCCCAAAATGAAAATCGCTGCGCTCGATACACATAAATTTAGCTCAGGAGTAAACAAAAATGACTTAATTTTTCACTTTTTTTTAAGGCTGATTCGAACTGGAAAGAAATTGTATCATGTAATATTCATGCTGCATATGTTTGAGAAGCTGATTCTAATGAGACTTAGAAATAAGCTATTTCCCTAAATACATCTTTTCCTGCTGCATATCATAAAATGATCTATTATTGTTCTCCATGTGGTATTTCATTTTTGGAATTAATTCATGTGAAATTTCAAAGAATTTTTTTTCATGTAATATTTTGTATCACACTGAACTTTGTTTTAAGATCTATGTCATGATTTCAACATTTCCGAGCTAATTCAAATTGGAAATAAATTAATTCATGTAACATGAATATTGCATTTTTTTTGAAAAGCTAATTCACATGAGGCTTAAACATTAGCAATTTCTCTAAATATGTCATCGCCTATTGCATATCATAAACTGGTATATTTCGAGCAATACTGCATTTCATATGCTTTTTCGTTTAAGGAACTAATTGATGTGAAAATTTAAAGAAATTTTTTTTCATGAAATATTTTGTAACACGCTGAATTTTATTTTAAGATTTATCTCATGATTTCAACATTTTTAGGTTAATGCAAACTGGAAAGAATTTTTTTCATGTAATATTGCATTTTCCTTTAAAGGCTAATTCATATGAGGCTTAAAATTGAGCAATTTCTCCAAACATGTCACTTCCTAGTGCATGTCATAAAATGGTCTATTTAGGGAAACGTGTTTCATATTGTATTTCATTTAAGGAACTAATTCATACGAGGCTTAAAATTGAGCAATTTCTCCAAACATGTCACTTCCTAGTGCATGTCATAAAATGGTTTATTTAGGAAAACATTGTGTTTCATATTGTACTTCATTTAAGGAACTAATTCATACGAGGCTTAAAATTGAGCAATTTCTCCAAACATGTCACTTCCTAGTGCATGTCATAAAATGGTTTATTTAGGGAAACATTGTGTTTCATATTGTACTTCATTTAAGGAACTAATTCATACGAGGCTTAAAATTGAGCAATTTCTCCAAACATGTCACTTCCTAGTGCATGTCATAAAATGGTCTATTTAGGGAAACATTGTGTTTCATATTGTATTTCATTTAAGGAACTAATTCATATGAGGCTTAAAATTGAGCAATTTCTCCAAACATGTCACTTCCTAGTGCATGTCATAAAATGGTCTATTTTGGGAAACATTGTATTTCATATTGTATTTCATTTAAGGAACTAATTCATATGAAATTTCAAAGAATTTTTTTTTTCTTTTTAATAGTTTGTATCATGTTGCATTTTACCTAGAGATCTATCTGATATGATTTCAATTTTTTTTCAGGCTATTCTATTTGGAAGAAACTATTCATGTAATATTCATATTACAGTTGCGAGATGTAAACAGAATCTGTCTGGTGAAAAAATAATGTTAAAAGTGCTGTTGCAAATTTTGTTCCTGGATAAATTAATATGATCCTAGTGAAATAAATTCATGTAATTTGATTCCAGTGAGACTGATTTCATTGTCTGCCTCCGGTTTTGAATCTATATATGACTTATAGTAAGTGGCAGCATTTACTTTCACACTGGAGGCACAAAATTTAGAATTATGAAATATTTTAAGAACTACAGAACACATCCATTCGAATCCTGCTGATTCGAGGCTTAGAATACGAGGCTTAGAAATGAGCTATTACCCTAAATATATCTTTTCATGTCGCATATGAAAAAGTGATCTATTTAGGGTGATAATGCGTTTTTCCGGACTAACGGAGACCATAGGCAATCCAGACAATCAAAATTCCGAATTATCCGGGTAATAAGCAAAACAGAATTCTTAACTAAGCAGACTTACCGTTTATTACGATAAAAAACTATGTTTTGTAACAAAATTACATAGTATTTTTTACAAGACATTAAAAAATATAAAAATAACTTTTCACATTATTTCTTGAACAAAGAATCGGTAAGTCTAGTAAAGCTTTCTTAAACTCAACAAAAAGCATTTTATTGCCATAATTTATTGTACAATCTATGCAGGAACTGTACATTGAATCAAGCTAAAAGGCGAATATTTGGCGTACTTGTAGTTACATTCTTGCTTAGGTAATGATCATAGTTAAAAATTATTATCTAATGTGAACATTAAATAAAAATAATGTCTACAAATATTATCCAGATTATCCGGAGATCCGGATCAACGAGGGCCGAATAAACGAGGTTTTACTGTACTCTTTTCCCGTAATACTTTGTTTCATGTTGAATTTCTTTCAGATAACTAATTCGCATGACATTTATACTAATGCATATATTTCGTGTAATAATTCTTTTTACGTTACATTCGATTATTTAGGGAACTCATATGAGAGTTTTAAGAAACTGTATTTTATGTGATACTTCATTTTACATCGTATTTAAAGAGCTAGTGCATAAGAAAATTATAAGAAACTATTTCATAAAAATTTTCATTTCATGCTGCATTTCATATAAGAATCTATTTCAAATAATTCCCGATGCATTTCATTGAAGAAACTGATGCACGAGAGATTAATAAAAAGATATGCTTCATGCCATGTAGTATTTTATTCAAGGATTTAATTCATATGTAGTCTATAGAAGTATGTATTATGCTGTGTATCATGTAAGCACGAGGGTCATTTAAAAAGTAATGCACAGTATAGCGCCATTTCGAACTGGATGAGACTGAAAAAAAAAATTCACCATTTGCAGTTGAGGACTAGAGGAATGTTCATGTGTGTTTGAAAGTTTTCTAGCGTGTTTTGTTTTAAAGGGACAAATTTTTGAAATGGAGTCTGCAGTTGTCTCGGTTAATGTGAGTGTAGGAGATCAAAGATCATGCATCTAGCTTGTAAGTTTGTTCTCTGCGAATTCCACACTGCTGGACATCTGAACAAAAACAGAAACGCCTGGATATTGCAATGTTCTTGAAACAACTATTTGACGTTGAAAGACAACAATTTTTGCCTCGTACAATCACCATCTTCTCAGCGACCCAAAAAAATTTCGATGATCCCAATCAAAAGTGAAGCAAATGATGATCTTTGCTTACGACCAGCTAGGAACAATCATGACTTATAAAGTTCCACGTGCTACAAGTGTGAATGCAGCGTAGTATTGTGAATGGATGCAAAAATGGCGTAGAAAGAGGCACAAAAACCGATGCGATTTGCTTCATGATGGGTCGCTCATCTTGCATGATACCGCACGGCTACAAGTGGTGAAAAGTTGGGACCGATTTGCTGGCGAAATACAATTGCGAAGTGTTGCCTCATCCACTGTACAGTCCAGACATGAGTCCACTTGAGTTCGACCTTATTCCCAAGTTAAAAGAACCCTTGCGCAGTCAACGTTTTTCCGCCTTAGATGAGCTTACTTCAGCCAAGTCATTAGAGGACTCAACAGAAGTAGCATGATGCAAGGAAAAAAAATTTTTCCTAGATGTTGGGACTCAGTTATTGAGAAGCAGAAAGACTGTGCAGAGAAATAGTCAGAAATCAAATAGGTATAAAAGAAGTAATTCAGTGAGCATTACTTTTGAAATAACTCTCGTATATATATTTCAAGTAATATTGCATTTATTAAAAGATTTCTTTGAGATTTAAATGAAACTACGTTTCATTTTATTTTGCAGTTTGTTTAAGGAACTAACAAACAAAAGGAAAATAAAAACTGCCTGACATAAGATCATAATCTAGCCATGAGAGCAGCAAATACGTCTGCAAAAGAAAAAAAATTAAATATTCTACACTACGACTTATGATACAAATTGAGATACAGAGAATGAAAGAAATTTTTTTTCTAGTAACTTCTTCGCTTGTCTCAGACTTTTGCGATACGGTTGCAGTTCAAAATATTAAATGGAATCCACAAATACTACAGCAGAATAACAACCACAAACTGCAAAATACTAACCACTGTATTGGATACATAAGCCATACTTTCACAAACAGTCTGTTTTACAACCTATCGCAGCCGACATTTCTATCGTGTTGCTATCCAAATTTTAATATAAATAGCCACAGCTCGTAATTTAATATCTGACGTACAATGGACAAGAGACTAGAGAACTAGCTATCTTCCAAAGTCATGAATTTCGAGCATAGTTGTTTGTAGAGCCGTTTGGTACTGTCTTTATACTCATTTGGTACTTAGCTTCCGGTGTATTTAGGCTTCGTCTATCAAAATATGACCACAGCGTCTGTAAAACCAAGCAACTACCCTTTATTGTCTATAAGATGTTTCATCCGATCTCTTGATCATCTAAGCTGCCCACAGAGTTTCATATTTTCGTTTTCACCCGAATGCCTCTCGAATCTCTTCAAACTGCCAGATTTAATCTCTTTTTTTTATTCTTCTCTTGCAATGTACGCGTAATCTTGTCTGGATCTGAATCGTGAAACTAAATGTTTTTCTTGTTTGCTCGAATCATGGCAACTGAGGTATTTCCGAAGCGCGTCGGGTGCAACAGGAGAGACAGGTCAAAAGCGAAAGCTAAGTGGTTTGCAACTGAAAAATAAGGGAATACCTCACGACGCGGAGGAATAAATTAACGAGAAGAAAGGAATTGTTAATGTCTGTTAAGTTCTGCCTTGTTAATTTCCTGACAAGATCCAATTTTTTCTCTCTATTTGGGAATACGTTTTCAGAAAGTTGAATTCCTTAGCACTCAAGTGCTATTGTTATCACTTTGACAGATTTCCGTTTCAGCCTTTCCAAGTTCTCCAAAATTTCCAATAAAACAAGTAATACACTAATACCTTGGCGATATTTAACAGAGGATGAAAAAAACCCCAAGTAATATATCAACGCCTTGGCGACTTTTGGCGAAGAAAAAAAATAAACACTATAGCAATTTGACAGAGGAAAAGAAGATAATAAATTTATTCAATAACAACTTGGTGCGTATTTAACACATCGAACCGCGGGTTTAGCACTAAAGTACTATAGTTATCACTCTGAGCGATTTGCGTTTCTGGCCTTTTAAATTTCGCCAAAATTTCCAATAAAACGAATAATGTAGTAACGAATAATATAGTAATGCCTTGCTATATTATTCGTTGAATAATATTTTCTGCCTTGGCGACATTTAACAGGGAGGAAGAAAATAATTTTGAATTTAATCAATAATACCTTGGTGCGTATTTAAAATCTGGAACCGAGTATTTTTTAAAGCTTTTATTAAGATTAAAATTACTTGTACGCATCTCAAGAAACCGCAAACTTGAAAACGGAAAGAAAAAAAATATGATTCGGCATGCGAAATTAATTACAAAAGGAACTGAATCGAAGAAATGCAATCTGTCATAGAGTTTTAAAAATTTATTTTCTTAAAGAGTGATTTTCAGTAAAAATCAAAAATTCTTCTCCGCATTTTATCCTAAAAGAAGTCCTTCAGGTTCTTTGAAGAAGGAATGTTTTCTGAAAAGCTCGTTTTTCTGGTAATTTCAAAAAAGTTTTTAGATATACTTTTCCTGCCTCTATTTACAGTCTAAAAATATTCGAAATGAGTTATGTTTAAAATTTATTTTTCCGAATGTGCTTATATATAAATGAATAAATAAATAAATAAATAAACAAATAAATAAATATATATATATATATATATATATATATATATATAAAGACTTAGTATATATAAAAGACTAGTAATGATAAAATTGCCATTACTGATTTTGTTTGTAAGTAAATTGGAGTAGTTTAATTCAGGTGAGATTGATATTATCGTTTTCCTTTGGTTTTGAAGCCATGTTTCATTTTTCGTCTGTGGCAGCATTTCCATTTATATTTCATTCGTAGATTGAAAATGGCTAATTGAAGTTGTTTCACCGGATTCTTTTTGCGAGATCTAAACAGAATCTGTCTGGTGAAAAAATAATGTTAAAAGTGCTGTCGCAAATTTTGTTCCTGGATAAATTAATATGATCCTCGTGAAATAAATTAATGCAATTTGATTCCCATGAGATTGATTTTATTGTCTGCCTCCGGTTTTGAATCTATATTTAACTTACAGTATACAGCCTTTACATTTACACTGGAGGCGCAGAAATTAGACTCATAACATATGTTAATCCGAATGAGATTATATATATATAAAAGCCTTAGTATATATAAAAGACTAGTAATGATAAAATTACCATTACTGATTTTGTTTGTAAATAAATTGGCGAAGTTTAATTCAGGTGAGATTGATATTACCGTTTGCCTTTGGTTTTGAAGCCAAGTTTCATTTTTCGTCTGTGGCAGCATTTCCATTTACATTTCATTCGTAGATTGAAAATGGCTCACTGAAGTTGTTTCACTGGATTCTTTTTGCGAGATGTAAACAGAATTTGTCTGGTGAAAAAATAATGTTAAAAGTGCTGTCGCAAATTTTGTTCCTGGATAAATTAATATGATCCTAGTGAAATAAATTCATGTAATTTGATTCCAGTGAGATTGATTTCATTGTCTGCCTCCGGTTTTGAATCTAGTATATTTAACTTACAGTATGCAGCATTTATATTCGCACTGGAGACGCAGAAATTAGACTCAAAAAATATTTTAATCCGAATGAGCTTATATAAATAAAAGGCTTAGTATATACAAAAGACTAGTAATGATAAAATTGCCATTACTGATTTTGTTTGTAAGTAAATTGGAGTAGTTTAATTCAGGTGAGATTGATAATATCGTTTGCCTTAAGTTTTGAAGCCATGTTTCATTTTTCGTCTGTGGCAGCATTTCCATTTATATTTCATTCGTAGATTGAAAATGGCTCACTGAAGTTGTTTCACCGGATTCTTTATGTGAGATGTAAACAGAATCTGTCTGGTGAAAAAATAATG
>OU015490.1:48089958-48122458 GCA_907164885.2 Dolomedes plantarius
AATGTTTGTAGTTTTCTAATTAGACTATAGCTATTATCAATTATACCACAAACACCTGATGTTATATTTTTATAGATTAATTTAAGGTATTTTAATAATAATTTACTTGCTTTTGTAGCATAAGTATTATGACCACAAGTTACTGCTCTAAAAGCAATAGGTGTTTTATGAAATTTTGGAACTAAAGTTATATAAGGAAAATGATAAATGTTAGATGAAATACCTAGCAGTTTATATTTAGCAATGATTTTCTTAATAATAATATTAGTAGTTTCATTTAATGGCTGAAAAAGATCACTATTTTCTAACTGTTTTTTTAAACATATGGCAAAGTATTTTTTACAAATTATAGCATAGTTGTTGGCTGCTTTATCTACATAAGTGACTATAAAGTCATCTTGTAATTTTGTAATAGCAGCTTTAAAGTGTTTATAAGGATTATTAATGTTATTACTATTATTGGGTAATTTAGCTTGTACTAGTTTTAGTAAATTAATTTTCCAAGGGTTGAAAGCTTCAGTAGGTACAGAATAATTAATTGCTATTTTGTAAATAAATTTATCTAAATCAGCATTTAAGAAACTAATGATTTTCTTATTATTATTAGTACTAGGTATTCTAAACTTAGTTCCTAAATTCATCAAATCTCGCAGTGCATCATCTTCCACAATATCCATATTGCCTGTTATTACATGACCATGTGTCGTATCTAAATAACTATTGTAAATGGGCAGATGACAAACACAAGTTAAATTTAATGACTCAGAAAAATTTTTTGATACCTGATTATAGTTAAATATACGTCTACCCATAGGCAGAGTATATTTAAAGGCACGTTTTATTTTTATTTCTTTTATAGGAAACATATCATGAAGTTTATCAAATATACTATTGAAGTTAATATAATTAAGTTTAAGGTTAGTAAAATTTAGTACACAAAATGTGTTATTATATGAATTATGTTTTTTATATAAGTTTATTTTTAAATGTTTTGCCCTTGTTAGTATTAAATCATATACCAGATGCTGATAATGATAATTCTTTAGTTTCATATTTAAAAATAGTTGATAAAGCTTAATGATATGTTTTTTAACGATAGAAAAAATCCAAGCTTTTAATATTTTATATTTATAATCAATTATAAACCTATCCTGAAAACTTAATAAGGCAGTTTTATATATGTTACTATCAAAAGTCTTACTTTTATTATTACTTTTACCTCTTTTAGTTCTTTTTGAGGACTGTGTATCTTCAATTAGATAAGGGTAAATAGGTTGAGCTGACACATCAGTAAAATTAATTTTAACTATATTTTTTTGTTTAAACATTTGATTAAGGCCATATGGAAAGAGAGTTTTATGTTTTTGCATATATATATTTTCATAATATAACCTTTCAGAGGGTGATTGAATTATATCTAGTATGGAGATTACAATATTTTCAAAATTATGTTTTTTGAAGTGATCAAATTCAATGTTAAGTGGATGACTATTTAGCGTATTATATTTTTTTATATTAGAACGGTGTAAATTTATTCTAATATGTAGAGGATTAGAAGTTTGTCCTATATATTCCATATGGCAACAATTACAAGTTAGTTTGTATATACAATTATAAGTTTTGCAGAAATTTTGTTTTTTTGAATTTACTTGTATTTGTGAATTATCTGCAAGGGGACAAGTTTTACATAGCTTATTAGTGCATTTATCAAAAACCAACGCCTTTTGCCTGACATTATAACATGGAGAGGGCACAGAGAAAGAGGATGAAGTTGATTGGTAACTGTATGACGATCCATTGATACCCCAATAAGTATCAATGTACCGAGCATTGACATCATTAGAATGATATGCCAAATTGCCAGTCGCTAGAAATGTTTTATTATAACTCATATTAAGAAAGTATAGGTTCAATTGAACCTACATATTAGCTTAGTAAAAAGCTTAAGAGAATAGAACAATTTATGTAACAACAATAACTAAACAATAGTAGTATATTTTGATTAATATTATTTTAAACACTAATAATGTTATTAACTATTCTTAGAAAGTTAATTTTTAACATGCTTAAAATAATTAATGATTTTACCTATTTACATTACACAAATAATATTAACAATTCAATAAAATAATATGATGATATACATAAGTAAAATAAAATTAAAAATGAATCAATAGAAGATAAAGTGGAAAAATTAATCTCGATTAAATGTTAAACTCATAAACATATCTATAAATTAATATGTAGTTATTCATGAGTAAAATGTACATTATCAACCAATAAACAAATCAATAAGATGTCTAATAAACATTATATAATAAATAATTAGCTAATAAAACAATAGTATATAATGTTGTAAATCTTGAGTAAAATAAAATGTTAACACCAATATACATAACTATAGATTATATGATGAATTATTTTAGAGTATTATAATTCATGTATTAACCATATTACAATACATTAGAAGATAATGTTATATAAGTATTATAGATTAAAATGTCAATTATACATATCAATATTTATCAAATTATTATTCTTGATTAATTAATTTAGATTATACATTACAAATACTATTCAAATCAATAATATATAAGTTGTAATTTTAGATATATAATTTATTTATAAACCAATACACAATATACTATTAACAAATTACTATTTACAATTCAATAAAAGATCATGATGATTAAAATCTTGAGTAAACTAATTACATAACTAGTTTAAACCAAATTAAACAAAAGAATCTCCTATGCCATATAATAGAAAAAGGGCTAACTAAATTTCAGGCAAAACACATCAGTCCCACAACAAATGCAATAATAAATAGCAAAACCAAATTACTAAAGATAAGGCTATGATTAATTAAATTATTTAGTTGAACCAAGTGTCATTCATCAACAGCATGTCATGTTACAACAAGGCATAAATTAAACCCAGACATCTACCAAATTTTACAATTTTTTATAAATAGTTT
The DNA here is from genome assembly GCA_907164885.2 of Dolomedes plantarius. Classification (NCBI taxonomy): domain Eukaryota; kingdom Metazoa; phylum Arthropoda; class Arachnida; order Araneae; family Dolomedidae; genus Dolomedes; species Dolomedes plantarius. Next base: position 48,092,936 of record OU015490.1, read on the forward strand.
TAGACATTTTACAATTTTTTTATTCATTTTTATATTTTTATAAATTTTTTTGTACACTTATAATAAAAACTATAACAGTATTTAAATAAGTGTTAAAATTTTTTTAATTATTTTTTATTTATAATTTTTTCTTACAATTTTTAACATAATTAGTTTGCTTATTATTAATGAAAGATTAACAGTTGCTTACAAAGTTAACTAAACTTTTAACACAACATATTATCAATACCACAGCCACAGAGCATAGAAAGAATTACATGAGAATCACTTACATCATAGGAGATATGTAATAATTGAAAATAAAGACAATATATATATATGTATGTATATGTATATATATGTATATATATATATATATATATATATATATATATATATATATATAATTTTAAAACATTATTTGTATTTTTTTTCTAAAAACGAAAAATGTTCCAAGGTGAGAAATTTCTCTCTCTATCATGGAGTACAATTAAAAAAAAAGAGTCTTTAAATCTTAGTCAGCAATTTTTGGACACATTTTCTCCATAGGATAACATTGAGGTGAGTGAACACAATAGGGTTAGTATACAACAGCCTTAAGTACTGCGGGACTCCAGGCAGCAAAAGAGCATGTTTGAAAGATAGAACCCAACTTTCTTTTTTATTTATTTATATATAACGGATTTATATATTTTTATTTATTTATTTATTTATTTGTATATATTTTTTATTTATTTATTTATTTATTAGTGTAGTGTTTTATTTATATATATATATATATATATATATATATATATATATATATATATATATATATATATATATATATATATATATATATTAATTATTTATTTATTTTTATATATTTTTTATTTATTTATTTATTTATTTTTAATTGGAACATTATAATTACATTTTAGCGAAAAGGAAAGAAAAACCTAATAGTTCTTGAAACTTGACGGAAAACAATTTGAAACTTAAACATCATTGATAAACTTAATACTTAAACAAGAACACGTGGGGGAGGGGGGAAGAAAAAGGAAATTTAAATGTTAAGATTTAAGGTGTAGTGTCGCTGAAATACACATAAACTATCATTCCTCTTCATCGTATTCACAATTTGACTTACTCCCATGAAGGTGACCTTCAATTTAACAAAATATGTTTGTGGTTTTGTGGTTATCGTTGTTTATTACCTCTTCACTGTTTTCCCTTATACCCTCAGATTTTAGCTTCTTCAGTAAGAATTCGTGTTCGATTTAACGTGGTAGTTACTAGCATTTTCGGGGGCCTTGTGCTGTGTGGCTCCCAATTTTTAAAAAGAATATTTAAAACCAGATGTTTACAATATGACAGTTATTTATTTATTTATACATTAGGATTTAAAAAATAAGTATGTTACATTAATTATCATTATACTACAGGCCAAAAAATTAATCAGACGATTTTAGCTCTAATTACCGCAATTTTTCAACGATTTCATCATCATAATTTTTAGCAATATTGTTTTTAATTGAAATTATGTTTTTATCCGATGGCAGTGTTTTAATAGTTTTTGATTTATTAAAAAGATAAAAATTCACACGAAAGAAATTATTCTTAATTAATTCCTTTCGGGATTGATTTTATAAAAAGAATTATTTTGTAAAATAAACTCGAAACTTAAATGTTGCAAAAGCATTTCCATTTAGGATTTTATGATCATTCTAACTATTTTTTTTTATTATGAGCTCTTTCTCTATGTGTATGTTGCCCCATATTCATTTTGTATTGGATGATAAAATCGAATGACTCTAATACATAGCTAATCTTTAAATACAGGAAAATAAAATTACTTCTTTTAACTTGAAAATATCAATTTTAATAATATTATGTTGTTGCTACTTATATTCTTTTATAACATTAAATTGAGAAGATTTGTCAGCTGAAATGCATATCTTTAAATTGTATGAACCTAACTTGTTTCAAATTGTCCTTGTGTCTCTTTGCTGTAATTAAAAACTATAAGAAGCATCACTTTCTTTTATCCCAATTTTACAATTAAAAAAATGACTAATGTTTTTTTAGGGGTGTGATAGCATATGCAGTTTTGAAATCAGTTTTTTCTAAATTATCGAATTGTATTTTTCGGTCAAAATATCGATTTTTTGAAATTGCAATAGCATTTAGCAGAATACTTTGCCTTTTTAAAATTCATATTGAGTGCTATTTATCTCGAAGCCGAATTACGGCCGAGTTGGCTATAGCTGCCAATAAAAAAGTTTTCTAGTAATATTTATTTACATTTTCAATTTTTATTTGTTCAGTAGGAAAGTACCCTAGAAGATGAACCTTTGGAGGCCGTATTTAGCTCGAAGCCGAATTACGGCCGCATTGACTGTAGCTGCCAATAAAAAAGTTTTCTAGTAAAATTTATTTACACTTTCAGTTTTATTTGTTCAGTATGGAAGTTTCATAGAAGATGAACCTTTGGAGGCCAGATCCTCATGCAATTTGGAATTAAACAAATATGTTTCCTCAGTCACAGTTATTCTGTTGCTGTTGTAAATGGGAATTTTGTCAAAGGGACCCTGATTAATAAAAGTTCTAAAGATAAGCCTCAAAATGTAATTCATTAATTTTCTACTTACTAAAGATTTACCACTTTGGTTTTCCAGGACTCCAAACATGTACGCTCCATTTTTTTTTTAATCAGGCCCTATATGCAATCATTAAATCTTGTATTCCCTCTGGAGGCAGCCTTCTCTTATAATAGAACCATATTTAGACGTCATCTTATAGCGATCTCCTTCCGGGACTCTAAGTTCAAAATCAATAAATCTACCCTGGAGATAAAGGAAGTTATTTCGAATCCTTTTCCTAACATTCTAGAAGCAGGCAACTCTATAGGATATAGAGACCAAACCGACTTATTGTCTAGCAATTCTAATTCTTTTTTACCCTATAGGAGAACGCAACAGGCTAGCGTGAAAGTCATCCCCAGAACCCCGTGTTTCTTGGGTAGACATGCTCGTGAGCCTGTCTAATCCAGGGCAAACCATGTCTCCGATCTTTACTAATCAGCTTCACAAATTGGTTTTGTCTAGCCAACTTAATGATGAGGAAAACTAAAACAAACTAAGTTCTGACATGGTTATATCAGGTTGGTTTGTTTTACTTCAGGAGCACAGATAAGTCAAAACATTTTTTGTCAGTAATTTTTATTTGGTTTCTTTAATTGTGAATTAAGTGTCAGAGAAGGCGAAAATTTCACAACAAATTATTGTAATTATGCTATGAATTATTGTAATTATGTTGTGTTAGGGTAAAATGATGTTGGTTTGTTTTTCTTCAGTAGCACAGCTAAGTTAAGCTTTATTTCTCCAGCTCGGCAAAATAATTTTAGATTGTAATTTTTTTTTGATTTTACAAACTGTGAATTAATGATAAATTTGACGAAAATTTCGCAAAACAAATTATTGTAATTATGTTCTGAATAATTGTAATTATGTTGTGATATGGTAAAAGGATGTTGGTTTATTTTTCTTCGGTAACACAGGTAAGTTATGCAATATTTCTCTAGTTCGGCAAAATGTTCTTTGGGCTATAATTATTATTCATTTATAAATAATTCATTTATAAATACTTCATTTATAAATAATTTCATTTATAAATAATCAGCGACAAGGTAGATAAAAATTTCGAAACAAACTATTTCAGCATTCAAAAATTACGTTTCGTAAACAATTAAAATTGCTAAATTGCCGAATATCATAAACTTTTGTTCTGTCATTGGTTTCTGAACTGGTTTAGAGTTTATTTATTTTCGTTTTTAAATCCAATTTAAAATTTTCAAATAGGTTAATTTTTACTTCTTATTTCTTCAATTATTTTAAGATATTTTTACTCTTTTAAAACGAAATAAAAAAATTAATACTGAAAAAAGACTTTGAAAGACTATTTTCAAAATATTAATGAAATTATTTTAGTAAAAAAAATTCGGTTTATTTAATTAACCAGGAATATTTCAAAGTTATTTTATAACAGGTACATTTTTTTAATATTAGTTAGGCTTTAAAATGTCACAATGTGAAAGTGACTGATGATAAAAAAAAAATTTTTTAAAGATTAAAATTCAAATTGATATAAGTTTGGGATCTATTTTCTATATATACTTATATTCATAAAATTATATTTAAAAGTCTGCATTTACAAAATAATTTTCAAGAATGCTAATAATATACATAGCATATGAATATATATTTACACATATCCCGTAATGTTATGCTCTCACTCGCATAATACATATTGACAAAGCTCAATATGTATTGTAGCTATGTAGCTTATTAAATTTAAACTCAGTATTTATATTAATGGTTATGTAAATATTGCTATTTAGGTATATTCATAGAAAAAAAAATAGTTAAAAAATAAGGTTAATAACTGTGGCAAATGAAGTTGCATATTGACATTAAAAAATATAAATGTAAATGCTTATAATGTACTTTAAATAGTGAATGTATTACATTTCATTTAAATATAATTTTGGGAATTATATTGAAAAATAAAATTAATTATTATATTTTACATCATAATGAATTTGTATATCAAATTACTTACAATTTCCTTGCAAATAAAAATATTAAAAAAAATATTATTAATTAAAAAAATGTACTATAAATGTACTCTTAAATTCGCTAATACACCAAAAAGGGAACCTTGTATAAATCTAAAAATTTTTATTTAATTTTTATGTTTGTATAAATTTTGTTTCATATTATTTTATTATATATGGTTAAAATCCATTTTTGTAGTAATTTGTACAATGCACTAAACCTATTTCTCTTGCTGCAGATGTTCATAGTTTTCATCTAGCTCCTTTTATGTTGAAATTTTATCCTTAAAATTCGAATCAAAGAAATCCTCTTTTATGGAATGTTAATCTCACAATAGTCAAAAGGAAGAACGAAAAAAAATCTCGCCAAATTCAGAGAGTTGGTTGCCAAATCTGTCACCAAGGAAATTAACTTTTTGTTTCTCGGCTTTGGAAGGAGAGGGTTATGTTCGCTCTCCTTTTTTCCATTCCGCCTTGCCACCGGAGTTGATAAGTAAATAAAAAAAGAAGAACGAAAGGGAGAAAAAAAGGGAAGGAGGTCTGGTAAGGGAGAGAGGTATTGAGGCAAAATAGTTCCGTCCAAGATTTGGCAGAATAAACGCCTAAAACTCGCTCTCTATTTTATTTTAACACGCGCTTCGGAAAGGGTTGCCAGAAGCTTGGAAATTCCCTGCTGCTTTTATCGATCCGTGTTTCGCGAGCGGGTTTAACAAACAGCGCGTTAAAAAAGAGGGGCAAAAAGAATTAATTGCTACGAAAAGTAATTTTTAATGCAAACTGCGCTCCAATTAAAAAGAAGGGTTTTTATTTTCTTTTCTTTTCGGGGGCCAATCGGAAGGCGAGGGTGGGTTCATTAAACGTTATCCCGCATCTAATTAAGGCTTATCGCTGAATCCTATTATTTTTGTCGCTTTTTATGCGTTAGAAAAGGGGAGGGGCGTATTAAAACATTCAGGACTTCGAAATTGATGCATGGTTGCATTTAAACAACAAATATAATTAATTTTGTTCGGGCCTCTTTCTATTTGTGCACTGGGGCGTACAGAGTCTACACAATTAGCTTTTATGGTCTTTTTTGTATAATTAATGTTTTTTTCTGTGGGTGTGTCTGTTCTTTTGAACATTCAAAGTGTTGTATTTTTAATTACCAGCATTTTAAATATTTAAGAAATGGAGAAGACGAACGATTTTTGATGATTTTTAGAGGGGCATCGATTTTTTTTATTACTAAATATTTTTTTAAGTTTCCTGATAATAAAAATAAATATAAAACTGTTTGAAGCTAACTAGATTTTATGACGAGCAAAAATACCGGGTTTCAGAAATAATAATTTGAAAATTTTAATTTGACGTCTTAAGGACCAATTTATCATAAGATGCTACGAATTAACATTCAATAATGATTGTTAAACATCACATAAACAAAAATTATTTTTTGTCACAATTATTAATTAATTAGTTAGTTAATTTGATATATATTAATTAATTTATTTTATTATCTTTTTTTGGTGGGGGGGGGGCTGGAACCTTTAATTTTATAGCAAAAATATTAAAACATGTTTAAATTCCTTATGAGATGTTACCATGGTCAGATTTAAAGATACGGACCTTGGACTACACACAGATATATATATATATATATATATATATATATATATATATATATATATATATGTGTGTATGTATATATATATATATATATATATATATATATATATATGTGTGTGTGTATATATATATATATATATATATATATAAACACAAGAGAATATTTTTTCTCTAGCATTCCACAAGACTAGATAAGTTCTGACCCCCGTCATAGGCTTTGTTCAGGGGCAGACGAAAAACTCCTGCGAAAAAATGGCTTAACTGTGACGTATATTTGTAATATTAATCAACAAACCTTGTTGTCCATTACAAATACATGTCCCGGTGACGTCATTTTCATAAGGCTCAACTATCACGTGCAGCAAGACTGAGTCAAAATTGAGAATTATTCATATTTATGTATAAAAAAAAATAGGTTAACAACACACGATAAACAAATAAAACAAGAATAAAAAATTTTTAGAAATAGTTACGGAAGCAAGCAATAAGATAACATAACAGTAAACAATTCATTAAATAAAATTTAAAAAAGACGTCATATATACAAAAAAAAGAAAAAAATGGCAAGAATTACATTGCAAAAGATTATTACTTCTTACTTTCCGAGAAACATGAAACACGTTCATTTCTCCTAAAAATTTCCCTATTCCTTTATATATTAACAGTCACAGAAACATATATTCTTGCCTTATACATACCTGCTAACCGTTGGTTTTTTTTTTTCTCCTTACAAAAATGCCAAACCGATACGAAAATAACAGAGAGAGAACGCCGCAGCGAATATTAAAAGCATATATTTTTGCGCAAAATATCGAAATAAAAACGTTTTTCCACCGAAACAAGTCCCTCTAAATTAACACAGAATACCTTTTGCTCTAATTACAACGAAGCGAATAATTGAAATGTTATTTTGTTTATCTCTCCAGTTTTGCAGAAGCGATTCTAAAGCACTCTTCATTTGCCTGGAATCGTTATTTAGCAGGCTCTGCCTATCCACCCCCCCCTCTCCTTCCCCCGCTTCTCTCTTTTCAAAAAGCGGACAGAAAATAAATTAAAGGGCGCATTCGTTTCTAAAGACAGCAACGTCAGATCAATAAATATTTCTCCCCAAAAAGCAGAAATTTTCGCAGACCGCATCTCCAGCGGCATCCTCCATAATTTTGCTCCTCTTTTTATTCCGCGGAACACATTTCTCTCTCAAATGCAATGAGAAGCCTCCATATTTTGAAGCAACGCAAATAATCGTCTGCGTAGAATATTCTAAATGCAGCAGATAGGGCAAAAGCAAAGAAAACTCCCGCGATGTGAAAAAAACAGTGCAGCGAGGAACCGTAAGAGGGCGCTGGATGCGCTGTTAACTGTTGTTGCCGTAGAACAGCTACGAGCTTAGCAGAAGAAACATGGAGACGAAACATCTGAGACGGATACCTACTCTAAAGGAGTTTGTGAGAGACGTATGTTTTGATGGCTGATTTTTCAAGCAGTTTTTCCACGTTTCGCGCTGTCGGCTGCTTCCCACAGACCTAAATATCTGCAAATCGGCGAAATCGACCGCACTGGGCATTTGATTGCGCCAGGTAAGTCCTGTCGCTTGAAGCACGTGCAGACGAATTTTTTTTTTTTCCTCTGTGGCGCTGTTGTAGTATTTTTTTTCGTTAGAACTGTTGCATTTTTTATTAATTCTTAGCCCTCCCACTCATTGTTTGTGCCACCATGACTCTCTGATTGCTGTCCTTTGAGCACTACCATCAGTTTGTTTGATCCCAATCAGAACGAAAACCGCGCGCCGACAAAAAAGTTTATCGAACAACAAGGCGAACTTTTTTTTAACCCTTTCGTTTGTTTTGTTTTTGTTCATGAGTTTGCCGGCTTCTTTGGCTCAGTGTAAACAAAACTTTTTCGAAAGTTTTAGAAACAGTTTTTTTTTTTCAGAAGAAAGGGGAAATTTAATTGTACTTTTTATCATAAAACTTTAATTAATTAATTAATTATTCTTATTTTTTCGCTCTTTTTTTTTGAGAACTTAGAAACTTTTTGGGGAAAATTTTGTCGAAAGGTAACGTAGTGCGAAAGATAACGCAACGAGGTGATGTTATGGTTTAAAGCTTTTTTGAGACTACATGAAATTGTTATTTATTTATTTATTTATTATTATTTTTTTCTGTTATGGTTTTAATGAATTATTTTAAAATTTTTTTGGTTGTATTTTAATTTGAATGTGACTTGTTTTCTTGTTTTCTGCAAAGTATTTTTCTTGAAAACTGATTTTGAAATCGGTATTGGGAAATTCTTATGGAACTAAAGTTTGATTTTTAATCCAAATATTCAAATATCTGTCTTTTAATTTACATAAATGAAAGAATATATATGCTTTTGTACGTATACATATACTTTTATACTTTTACTTAAAATATTTACTATAATTTATAACTGCGCTTTTATCTTGCTGTTTTTTTACCATATTCTTTATCATTTTATCTCAATTTGGTAGTAACACTAACAACGTTATATCTTTTTCATCGTTAGCAATACCGTTACATTTCTTCCTAAAATTTCTTACTTTTTGTTAAAATTTTGGTTATCTGACTATAGATGAAACTCCCATATCATTACTAAGTAAGATAAACATATAATATCCTAAAACATGTAACTGTTTTGAAGCTGTCATGTGAAGTTTAAGCAACCAAAATACTCACATGTATATCTGTGTAAGGAAGTTTTATTGGCATAATTATGGTAAGCTCAAAAGGAGCATAAAAACAATTATTAGATATCATTAGATATTTTTTTATTTGAGTATTTTTGACAGGCAAAGGCCATAATCGAGCTATAATACTTTATGATTAAAAAACGAATATCATATACTACACGTTATCACAAGTTGTTCATATTCAACTAAACGGAAGAATGTTTATCATAACGCATTAAAACAAAGATGTAAACTAAACATAGTTTATATATTTTTTAAAAACATTGAGTTTTTTTATTTCGTTTATTAGTTTTGTTCAGCATTTTTCTAATTTTATTTTAACGGCAATGTTTTTCGAAAAACTGAGCTGTATATTCTTTCGATGCTTCTTTATTCCTAATTGTAAATAAACAAAGTATAATATTAGATTTCTCGCCAGTATAAGTCTCGTCAGTTTTGTTAGTCTCGTGGCACTGGAAAATATGAAACTCTTTTAGTTTGTTGGATGTTATTGCTTTTCAAATCTAAAATCGTTTGTTCTCGTTTGTACTGAAGCATGGGTGTTATTTAGTCAGATTTATGCTTGATGTTTGTTGGATGTGTTTTATGTTGTATTGCATGCTAAAATAGTTTTAGAACTTGGCGCACACAGTTATTCTGATTGCTCGTTTAACAGAAAGTCATGAACGAAAATTCAGTTGCTGTTAGTTAAACTAAATAAACAAAATCTGGTAGTTTACAAAATCAAATGTTTATAAAAGTGGGGATTTCATAAACAAAAAGTCTATGTTTAAAATATATTGTTGCCCTTTATCCCATAAATAATATTTAACTCGTAGATATTTTTAATATGCAATTTTCCAAGGAAAGCTCATAATTTTGTTTGTAAACATATTGCCCAATTTTTAAGAAATTTGATTTTAACACTGAAAATTTGTTTCGAAATTACATTGTTTTTGTTTGTCACTCATGTTCTAAATCAACCAATGTTACTTTCATAAAGCATTTCCCATAAGTTTATGCTTTTGTTATGACATAAACATTTATAAACAGTTTATCTGATAGCGTAAACACAAATAGATAAAATATTTATAAAGACAATAATAAGTAATGTTATTACGCGTCGCAGTTAACTGTCTCTGAATAATGAATACAAATTTGAGTAATTTGCAATGGAAACCAGCATTTTCAGCATTTTCCTTGATAACGCAGCTCTTTATCAGTCTTTTAGTAAATAAACCCATGTTGTACACAAATTGTTCATTGCATATATCACCCGATTATACACGATTCATATTCGACAATTTGCATTTTAGTTTAGTCATAAAAATTAACTGACGGAAATAGTTGTAACCAGTTGCATGGTATAACGTAATTGTTATTTCACTTCAAACGTATAACTATACTAACAATGGATATTTATATATGTATCAGTTATGAATTGCAGGCTGTTTGACTTTTCATAACAGATGACAGATTTTTTTAAAATTTTAATTCACAATCCATGTTCCTCGTGCTATATTTATTAGTTTTTTTAAAGATAGCCAGTGATCTTATTTATGTCATCCCTTACCTATATGTCGAGATTTCTCATGTGTTTTGTAACATAAAACACAGATTTATTATCTTCCCTTACCTATAAGTTATAATTTCTCATGAGTTTTGTAACATAAAACACAGATTCATTATTTTCCCTTACCTATAAGTTAAAATTTCTCACGTGTTTTGTAACATAAAACACAGAGAATTGTTTTCAATTTGTTTCCCTTTAAGCAATACATGTTGCTTTCAAAATATCATGCATATATTTTTGCTCAAAATATAATCTCCCTCCTTTCGAGGTATTAACCACACGTCGATTGGACAATACACGTTTAGATGTGTAACTAAATTAGTTTAACACATCCTTAGTAATCTATCAATGCTGTCAATTGAGTATTTAATTTTATTTTCCAAAGATATAAAATACCTTACCTATAAGTTAAAATTTCTCATGTGTTTTGTAACATAAAACACAGAGAATTATTTTCAATTTGTTTCCCTTTAAGCCTTAGTAATCTATCAATGCTGTCAATTGAGTATTTATTTTTATTTTCCAAAGATATAAAATACCTTACCTATAAGTTAAATTTTCTCATGTGTTTTGTAACATAAAACACAGAGAATTGTTTTCAATTTGTTTCCCTTTAAGCAATACATGTTGCTTTCAAAATATCATGCATATATTTTTGCTCAAAATATAATCTCCCTCCTTTCGAGGTATTAACCACACGTCGATTGGATAATACACGTTTAGATGTGTAACTAAATTAGTTTAACACATCCTTAGTAATCTATCAATGCTGTCAATTGAGCATTTATTTTTATTTTCGAAAGATATATTAATTACTTCTTCGCCGTGCTACTAATGAAAGCATTTCATTTTGTATTTGTGGTGAATAACATTAAAGGATAAATACCATCGATCATTCTCTCGCTTGAAATATTTTTGATATATGCTTAATATCTGTTTAATGACACAAAAAAGAAACAGGAAGAACCGTTTCGAGTTTTCTTAGACTTAAGAAATGCGTGTTTTTTCTTTCGACACATCACCCAGTTTTTCTTGTCCTAAATATTGCCGCTTTCTTTTCGGGATATCACTGTTTATATTTACATCTCTTTTTCTTAAAATATGCACGAGAAAAAAATGCACACGTGTAAATTACATTTGTAGAAAACTTTAGTAATCCATTAAGGCTGTCAAGTGATGGTTTTTTTATTTTTTTTCTAACAATGGTAATTATAGATTTGCAGCTTGGCAAATGAAAACATCTTGGTTTTGTGTTGAATGATACATTGAACGATAAAAGTCCTCAATTATTTTCTCTGATAGGGTTCCTTAATTTTTTTAAATTTCTGTTCTATAATATAAACAAAACAAAAGTATCAATTTTCCATTTGTTTATATTCAAACAGTTTCTTATTTTCTTTTTTAAAAAATATCGTCCAATTCTCATATTTCCTCGTGTTTATGTATCACTGGCTCAAAGTAATTTAAATCCGTTAGAAAATTCTATTATTTATTGAATACCTTATTAGTTTTAATGCTGTCAAGGGACAGTTTTTTATTTTTTTTTTAACAATGAAAAATACAGATTTGCAGCTTGGCAAATGAAAACATATTGGATTTGTGATGAATGATACATTGAATGATAAAAGTCATCAATTATTTTCTCTGATAAGGTCCTTTAAATTTTTTAATTTCTGTTCTATAATATAAACAAAACAAAAGTATCAATTTTTCATTTGTTTATATTCAAACATTTTTTTTCAAAAATATCGTCTTATTCTCATATGTCCACATGTTTATATCTTATTGGCTCAAAGTAATTTAGATCCGTTAGAAAATTCTATTATTTATTGAATACTTTAGTAATTTTAATGCTGTCAAGTGATAGTTTTTGATTTTTTCAAGTGATAGTTTTGATAAATACAGATTTGCAGCTTGGCAAATGAAAACATCTTGGATTTATGATGAATAATACATCGAATGATAAAAGTCATCAATCATTTTCACTGATAAGGGTCACTCAAATTTCTTTAATTTCTGTTCTATAATATAATCAAACAAAAGTATAATTTTCCATTTGTGTATATTCAAATAATTACGTATTTCTCCTGTTTTAAAAAATATCTTCAATTCTCATATTTCCTCGTGTTTATATCTCATTGGCCCAAAGTAATTCCGATCCGATAGAAAATTCAATATATTTTGTTTAGGTATATTAGTAGACCTCACGTTTAGTAAACAATCTAAATTCTCTAAAGGCACGAAATTTCAAGGAATTAATTTTGTTTTTAAATAGTGGATTACTAAATATAAAATTATTTCATGGAACAAATCATATAGATTTGTTTGAAAAATCGAAAATTCTTCATTGTTTAGCGGTCTTCTTGTTCTAAATTTTATTTTCCTTTTCTCTCTTCAAAACGTTGCTTTAATCTTGTGTCTAATTTCCTCAAAGTATTCAGGTTCTTTAGAAAACAAAATTGTGTGTGTTTAGCTGTATTAGTGTACTATACGTTTAGTAAACAATCTAAATTCTCTATAGGCTCTAAAACCAATTTCAAGGGAAAAAACAAAGAATTTTTCATTCAATTGGGGATTACTAAATACAAAATGATAGCATAACAAATCGTCATATAAATTTGCTTGAAAATACCCGAAACTCTTCATTGTGTAACGTTTCAGTAAAATCCATTCATATTACTGTTCATGTTATAAAGAGGTATCATAAAAGAATGAAATGTGCATGTATTTAAGGAACACTAGTTTAAAAGTTACATAAAATATGTCATGTTAAAATACATCATTAATTCAATTGTCACATACTAAATACATTTGTGACATTAATGCATATTAATACTTTTATAAATATTAACATATCATGTCAATAGAAAATATCAGCAACATATCAGTAGTAAGCATACAGAATATATCATATTACTATTTACAAAATAACGCACAAAATATATTTCTCAAACACGAAGAGTATTACTTTTACACCCTTTACTATTTGTAAATGTAAACACAAGTTTTTACCTTTATAAATAGTAAAGGGTGACTTACATTGCATGTAATATTATGTTTATATATATGTAGATATTATACAGTTTAAAATTTAAAAAATAAAAACAAGTTTTGGAGTCTCAAAACCAAAGCTGATTAGGAATTTAAAATTGATATAAAATCAAATTTAAGAATTGAAGTGTTTGTTTAAAATGATTATACATAACTCTACTTTATTACGAGTTAAAAAGCCGTGTCTCTAACTTATGTATCAAGAGCTTTTTTTTAATTTTGATTTGAATGAAAGGTGTCTTGCCTAGAAATTTTTATTTCGTGTCTTGAAGGTTGATTATAATGAAAGGTCTAAAACCAGCGATTTTCAGAAGCAGAGATATTTTTTAAATTGGCTTTTAATGTACTGATTATGTTGTAAATCGTTAGTCTGCAGGAATATAGGATACTACTCACTGTTTCATTGGTATGCCAATCTGAAAATTTTCTAACTTACTTTCCTATGAAGTATTTCTCCATTGAAATTCATCCCCGAAAACAACATTATATATCTTTTTTTAGTAAAATGAAGGAAGCTTTCAGTAAAACATGATTTCTGAAGTTTTTGTTTATTTTAATAATTAAAAATAAAAGGAGATTACACCCACTTATAAGTTTATTGTAAATGGATAACATTTTTCTACTAATAAAATACAGATCCCATTAACTTGTTCTCACATATTTATAGATTATTCTATAGACAACAATGCAGAAAGAATCAGGAATTTTCAAAATGTAAACATTTAATCCAAACATGAAATAAGTGCTAATGAACTTACTGATAGATTTTATACATCCAAATAGTGCTGGTATAATTTTTCAGAAATAAAAACAAGTAGGGTGAATTTTATTTGTGGGTTTTGGATATCGAATATATAATTTATTCATGCAGAAGAAATTGTCAATTCTATCTCAGTGCCTATATCCATAAAAATACAAATGAAATCTTTAAAATATAGCACAGTTTAAATTTATAATGTAGGAATGTGTGATTGCAGTTATAAGAAAATTTGATCATTCGAAATAAATATTTAAATATATAGATTGTAACTATCCTAATTCTGTTTATCTATTCTTAAAATCTCCTCTCTTTTCTAAATTCCCCATTGTGGACTAATATATATATATATCCCAATATAAAAAGAAAGAACAAATTTACACCATATGCATTTAACAGATCTCCTGCATAATTATTTAATACATTCTGGCATTGAAATTTTGATTGACTACTGCCCGCACATATGCAAGAAAATCAATGAAGTTTAAACAAACAGCACAGTAAAAGAGATTTGACTCTGACAGTTACTTGATATATGTTTGTTAATTTCTGAGTAAAATATTTATGACATATCAAATAACTGGTGTAAAAATTAGACCATATAACAGCTTTGTTTACCTTCAAGTTTATTTATATTTGATTTATTTTGAAATTTTCTTCTTACCGAAAGCCCAAATTATTTTTATGAAATCTAGCGACACTTATTCTACAAAAAAAAAATGTCTGTGAAGTTCTACATTGTTATTTCACAAAGTAAAATATTAGATAAAACTTAGGTTTAATAAATATAAAGTATCAAATCTGAAATTTACGTTTATTGTCATGTGTTTTGCTCATTTTAAACCTTATAAACTAGTTTCATGATGAGTCAAAATAATGTCCTCACACCATTGTTATAAGAATTACAGAAAATTATAAGTGTTGTTTACTTTTCTCACTACTGTAGAATTAAATGTATTACAATATGATTATTAAATATAACATGAGAAATAATGGTATCAAATATTTTAAATTCATTTACAGCATATTTAAGGGGCTTTTAAGAACAGTTTATATTGGAAAAGTATTTTACTATTTGTCTTTTAAAACCGTAATGATTATTAAGTATGAATGCGATATACGAAAATGATTTATAATTGTAAGCTGTAATGTAAATAATACAAAACTTACGGTAAATAATTATTGCAGCTGAAGAAAACTCAATTAAATATGTATGCATATATATGTTTGGGAATATTTAAGCATACATGAGATTTTTACGACATACCTAGAAACGGAAGAAAAACATAAAACTATACTTTAGCTTTCGTTTGAAACACTCTTGTATAAAATATTTTATTTATTCTAAAATTTTGTTCTGTCTATAACACCAAAATTAGATTTATGAAAACTAAGTCCAATTCTAGAATAGAAATGTCAGTAAAGTTTGAAATAGATATTTTAGAAACTAAATATTGCATAAAATGTGTTTTATATGCTATAAAGCATGAAATCTGAAAATTGTATTTATCCTCTTACATTTTAATTTTTACCACTCCAATTCTTCTGGTTTTATGCTACTTCAAAAATATTCTTTTATTTAAAAAAATGATATTTAATGAATAATATTTTATCATATTCCATTTTGAAACTTTTGTGATCGTTATAAAGAGTAACTTTAGATTATATATCAATTATATTTGACAGAATTTCCTAAATTAAAAACCTGTTTATGAGATGCCTCCATTATCGAGAACATAAAATAAGGGTATAATAATTTATAAGTCACCTGAAGAATGTTACCTGTGCAACATAAATGAAAGGGGTGTGCCGTGGCGAATCGATCTACATCGATCTGATGTCAAGAACAACATGCATCATATCGATGTAAAATCAATAATCACTTTGGGGTAATAAGATATAGGCATAGGGACATTATATCAAAAACTGTCGAAGGTACATAGAATGAATTCATCGAGTGTAAATCATTTCAAGTTGGAAATGTATTGATATTGTCATATCATTAAAAAAATAGTAATCCAATAAATGAAAAAAAAAAGTTTTTTAAAAAAAGTTTCCTTTTAGTATTTTCCTAGAAAAATAAAGGAATAAATGCAACTGAAAATCATAAATTTTATGGTGATTGAAATCATAAAGTTTACGGAATTTCTTGCATTTTTAATTAAATGAATCTGTCCATTTTAATCGTCTGAAATTTGAACAAAAATTGTTGAAAATGTACCATTAAGGATAATTTCAAATTTCACCTACTGAAGAATTTCTTAAAATGTTTCATGTTTAATATAGATTAATGTAAATCTAGGTCCATATTTAGAATAATGAAGTTAAAACATTAATCTGAACCTCCATTGGTTCCTAATCATCTTTTATTTGCATATCCTCATGACCCCATTTCTTTAAATCATCCTAATTTTCCCCCAACATGTTTGTAAAATGTTTGTAAATTACGTAGTTGCCATTTTTTCTCTGTCTAAAAATAAAGGGTGAATAAAATATGGCTAATATATTTACATACAAATGTCAATACATACAATGAACTGAGGTTGACATCATATTTATTACCTTAAAATTATCTTAAAAACTTCAATTATTGTTGGTAAAAGTACCTTTTCCCATCGTCATCAAGAACCTTTCACATGTGTTAGATTAGGAATCATTTATTAAAGCTGATTTAAAACCTAGTTTTGAAAAAACAAACAAACAAAAACAAAACGTCGTAACACATGCTTATATATTTAAAATCCAAAGTTAAACGACAGTTTAAAACAACTTGATGGTAATAGTAGTTTACCCAAACCAAAAACTTTCTTTAAAAAGCTTTAAACTCGCTTTACAAAATATCTTCAATTTATTACAGATATTTCAATATCCGATGCCCCAAACACTAAAATTTCTAGCACAGTAGAAATATTTTACCTAAAATTTTCATGTTCAGCCATGATGGATCTCCATTGGTCAAAATATCTTATGACATATTTTTCTACTAAATCATGCCATTTTCAACGTAAATAATTGTTATAATAAGGATGTAATGAACCTTATATTACTTTAATTTAAGGTTCATTACATTACCATAAGTTACTCTAACTCGATTTATTACAGATATTTCAATATCCGATGCCACAAACACTAAAATTTCTAGCACAGGAGGAATAATTTTTCTAAAATTTTCATGTTCAGCAATGATGGATCTCCATAGGTCAAAATACCTGACCTGATATCATATTTTTCAACGATATCACACCATTTGAAATGTAAACAATGACAGAAAATATTTAACTTGTTATAATGAGGATGTAATGAACCTTAAATTACTGTAACTCGATTTATTGCGGATATTTAAATATCCGATAGCACAAACATTTAAGTCCCTAACACAGTGAAAATTTATTTTTTCTAAGATTGTTGTGTACATCCATAATGGATTTCCATGGGTCAAAACACCTTATAACATATTTCTTTTACAATATCACACCCTTTGATATGTTAATAGAGACATAAAATAATTATTTTGTTATAAAAAGGGTGTAAGGATCCTGAAATTTCTTTAATTTAAGGTTCATTACATTACCTTAAATTACTTTAACTTGACTTGTTACAAATATTTAAATATCCGATAACGCAAACATTTAAGTTTCTATGCCAATAGAAATATTTTTTTCTAAAATTTTCATGCTCAGGAATGATGGATTTCCATAGGTCAAAACACTTTATAACATATTTTTCTACTATATCACGCCTTTTGAAATGCAAATAACGACATTAATTGACAGAAAATAATTGACTTGTTATATTGAGGCTGCAATGAACCTTAAATAACTTTTGCATGAAGCTTGCATATCTGCATGTTGTAAATGCGCTAGTATTGTACTGCAATGTGTTTGTGATACTGCTTATATGATTTCCCTCTACCTCATGAAGAACGAAGCTACATAGCATGCGTGTCTTATCGTCATTAACTTTTAATCCTGTGTCCTTATAATTGTGATCTATTGATTGTTCTTTCAGGATACGTTATTTCATCAGCGGGGACAATCAAAACATCTAAATAAAGAGGATTTGGGATGCATGACACACTTTCCACGAAGTGAATTATAAGCTTCGAAGTTCTGTTTCATAAACAGGGCATGTCGAGGACCAAAAAAAAAAAAATAAAAAAATAAATAAAAATAAAAATAAAAAACAATATAGGTTCGAAATATGAGATTTGGAATCAGAAGATTCAAAATATAACTCTCGTTGAATATAATTTCTTTTTAATATAATGCTATTAAGGTTTCAATACACTAATCATTAATATATATATATATATATATATATATATATATATATATATATATATATATATATATATATATCAAATAACGTAGAGTATCAGATGTTTACAAGCTCGTGATTTTATCCCTTCAAAAACAATAAAATTTTCAGTTGTATGTGACAGAAAATTCATGCTAAATATTTTGCCATTTGTCACTGCAAAATAAACCTAAATTTTCAATATGTCCATCTTAATATGCGATATACATTGCAATACCATTACGTAGCAGGTGATTTCTTTCAAACTGAAAATTGTAATATATATATATATATATATATATATATATATATATATATATATATATATATATATATATATATATATATATATATGTGTGTGTGTGTGTGTGTGTGTGTGTGTGTGTGTGTGTGTGTGTGTGTGTGTATGTTTGTGTGTGTGTGTCGGTTTGTTTCAAAATTGCTATAAATGCAAAGCAAGTATTGTTTTCCAGTAAAAAATATTCTTTTGCATAGAGTAATGAACAGAAAAACGCAGTGAAAACAATCTTTACTATATATCTGAAACTTTCAAAATATCCCTTACATAGTTTCTGTTTCTCTTTGGGCTGAAAATATCAAATTAATAAATTAAAGCAATGTAAATCATGCTATAAATTCTCTGTTAAACGTACAGTAAAACATTGTGTTTAATGAAAAGGTCATTCAAATAGCCAAAAGAGTAAAGGAATTGTTAATTTGTTTTTAAGTAAAAGAAACCCAATATTATAACATTTGCATAGTATAACACACTTTTTGTACTCAACAACATTTTAGGCAAACTGCGGTAAAGTGAGATATTGAAAATTCTAGATTTCAGATTTTACATGATGTAACTAATACGCACTACAAACGATTAGTTAAAGCTTATTAATTGTGAAAAAAGAAATTCAAATATGAAAATCAAATCTCTGATGCAGGTATAGTTAGTTCACAGTTACTTCTTGTTGCTTCTATATTGAATTAAATATTAAGAAATTAAAGTATTCGTACAAGACTAAAAACATAAATTTTAAATCTGATTCAACTATAAGTGTCCTTTTTCTGCGTTATTGTATGGACAAATGATATCATTAACAGATAATTTGTATTGGCCAAGAAAAAAAAGTTTTCTAAGAATTATGGGTAGAAAAAGTTTAGCTAACAGTTTGCGATTATTCAACGTAAAAAAATGTGACCCTGAAAAAAAAAAAAACTTTCATACATCTGAAGAACCACTTTGGACTTTTCATTTTCTCCATAACTTGAAGCTTGCTTATGTTTTGAAACATGTGTATGACGTCACCACTCTAATTCAATATTATTCTTTCATAATTTTTTTACTTAGTTACTCAGTTCTAAATCTAGAGTTAATTACAACTTTTTAGCAAATATTTATGCATCAAAAACGCTGCTTTGGTGATTTTTTTCCCTTTAACGATGCGCACCGGGAAAAAAAGTCGAAAGAAATTCTCGAAATGCTCATTAAAATTCATAAAATGCAAATTATTATAATGAATTCCCTAACTTAATCCAATGAAGTGGAAGCAACTAGTTGCTTTTATATACCCAAACTGGAAAAAAAAATGATAATACGATGATTAGAATTTATTTGGAACACAGTAAAAAAGAAAAAAAAAAGGTAATCGAATTTTTCCTGACTTTGGTAATATGAAAATGTTATAAAGAAGTGTTTTTGCTCAGATAATTTGATAACAGGTTCTGTAATCAGGTCATAGGTAGCGTTAGAGAGCATAATTTTAACATTTACAAACAATATCACATGCGTGCAGTAATATAAAATTGTATTCATGACAAACCGCTGTTAATTTTCTAACACCTTGAGTCAAATTTCAGTTGTTATCGTTTTATTTTGAAGCGTTATGTTGCCAAAAGCAAACTTATTTTACTGGTATTTACGAATATTCATAAATGGTATAAACATGGTTGACTTTTAATATTTCTCTCAAGTTTCTTTTTGATGTTATAAACATAACGAGGATACTTGTGGGAGACGTCAATTATTTACTGATTTTATGAATATTCATAAATGGTATACAGATTGTTGGCTATTAATATATCTCTCAAGTTTACTGTTGATGTCAGAAACAACACTAGTATACTTGTTGGGAGACATAAATTATGTACTGACTTTACGAATTTTCCTAAATGATATACAGATGGTTGGCTTTTAATATATCTTTCAATTTTGCTGTTGATGTCAGAAACATCGCGAGTATACTTGTTGGGAGACATAAATTATATACTGACTTTACGAATTTTCCTAAATGATATACAGATGGTTGGCTTTTAATATCTCTCTCAAGTTTCCTTTTGAAGTTATAAACATCACAAGAAAACTTGTAGGAGATACCAATTATATATTTAATTTACGAATATTCCTTAATGGTATAAACATTGTTGATTTTTTATATATATCTCAAGTTTGCTGTTGATGTCAGAAACACCACGAGGAAACTTGTTGGAGAACCAGTTATTTACTGAATGCCCGAATATTCATAAATGATATAAACGTGGTTGACCTTTAATATCACTCTCAAGTTTCTTCTTGATGTCAGAGACATCACGAGTATACTTGTTGGAAGACATCAATTATATACTGGACATTACGCATATTCATAAAAGGTATAAATTTGGTTGACTTATAATAACTCTCTTAAATTCCTTTTCAATGTCAGAAACATCCAGAAAACTTGTTGGAGTCATCAATTATATACATAAATTTTTTTTAATTGTTGAAACTCTCAGAGATTTACATCAATTACACACAAGATTTATTTAAAAAAATAAAGAATGGACTTATCGCTTATACCTTAAAACTTTTTAGATCTAAAAATTGTTTTTCCAGTTTTACAAAATCATACAATATAATCTTTATATGAAGATATTATGTATAAAGTATATTTATGTGAAAGTCTTGAGATCACTTTATTATAGAGTATAAAAAAAAATGGGATTTTTAAGGATATTTTAATAATTATCTAACGACTTGTTTAGACGTCAAATTTTTTATCAAAAAGGGCATATGAAGATTCTTAAATTTCGTTTGGTACTAAATCCATGTAAAACTACGGTAGATTTCATTTTAGACTAATGCAAATAGAAAACTTGTTAGGAACGCTATATACGAGTAGAAACGAAATTATATAGAGTCTGGAACACAAAACAGTGCTTTTTTATTGTATAAAGGTTATTTTAAATCATTTAAATATTTTAAAAGTAATTTAGGATTGCGTTTAAAGAAATTTTATGGGAAATGTTTAGTTTTTGAAATGTTTACACAATGTTTTTATCTATATATATAAAACAGTTCCGTAACTGACTGACTGATTGGCTGACTGATATACAACGCACAGACCAAACCACTAGACCTAAAGGGCTGAAATTTTGCATGGCGGTTCTTCTTATAGTGTAGGGGTGCACTGAGAAAGATTTTTGACAAATTCTTCTTAGATTTTTTTAAATTAAATTTTTAAGTTGTTTTAGTAACTTTTTTTAAGTTTGCATTTAAAAGAATAATTTGAGGGTTATAAAATTTATATCACGAGAAATATCTTAAAAATTACTTTAAAATGAGATCTTTTTAAAATCTTTACCTCCATTTTCTGATTTTTGGTGAATTTTTAGATTAATTTATAGAATTTAATTTATTAAATGCTGATCAGGTGATTTCTTTTTCTGGTACTTTAAATAAATTTATCGTCACGTGCATAACAACTAAATAGACAAAAAAAATATTTTTTTTTCTGACTAATGCGGCAGACGATTGGACATTATCCAAAAAAATATTAAAATACAATAAAAGATATTATGTTCTTCAAACTTTACTATATTCTTTAGTATGTCCTATTACATTTAATTTGAATATTTTCTTGTACATTATTTTGTCTATAAAAATATCCCTTACGATTTTTTTATAAATATATCTCTGTTTTTTTTACATCAATTGTATACATTGATCATCGTATTTAATATATATATATATATATATATATATATATATATATATATATATATATATATATATATATATATATATATATATATTGGCATTAATTGCAAACATTGACCGTTGTATTTAATTTGAATGTACTCCGTAACGAAGTGCGGGTTTTCAGCTAGTAAATATATAAAAATTTTCTGAACTTTTTATAATAGTTAAGAATTTTATTTTAATAAACTATGATGTGATAATTGAGATTAAATTCACATTTACTGTGATTTACTTTGGAATAACTTGTTGATTAGAATATGTTTTAGAGAAAAGACTACGATTTCAAAGTAAGTGTTGTTTCATGATTTACCGAGAATAGTGCTAATTAATTGCCATTCACCGATAAGAATTTTAAAGGGGTGCACTGTGCCATTTAGAACACCCTCTAGGTTTTACAAAATAGTCATTTTCTTAGGAAGTGACCAATCCCTTATCATGAAATATCTTCTGAGAAACCTTTGTTACAACCTCCAGGCGTCCGCTGCAACTGGACACCTCCAGAAACTAACCTTCAAGGCGGAGTATCCAGGGGTGGTCAAGCCCCATAAATCAGCAAACCCACTTTCTTCTCGTTCTATTTTTGCCAGGAAACATCTGCGTAACTCCTCACCTTCCGACGTAACTCTTTCCGTCACATCGTTTCGGGGAAGGTCATGGCTAAGGACATTCCAGAAAACCCCCCAAAAGAACCCCTTTCCTTTTTTCGAAAACATCCCCCCTTGTTCGCCCCACTTTTTCTTCTATTTTTTCTGCCTCCACCCCTTCGCATTTCCTTCTCCTTAATGTTACGCCTCAGGCATGATTTTTGTCGAGTTTCCTGTTTACCGCTCTTTTTTTTTATTATTCGTTTTTTCGTTTTTTTTCCCGAACGAAAGTGGTTTTTCGAAGAGCTTCTGGAATGCTTTTCTTCGAAGTTGAGTTAATAGGGCGATGGCTACGGCTCAACCAGATTTGCGTGACAAAGAAGTGCAAGAAAAAAAAAGAATAGCAGAAAAAAATAAATAAAACGGAGCTGGCGATTATTGGCTTCGGACATTGTTCTGTTGTTGTTCTAGTTTTAATGAGATTTTGATTGAATGCATTTTGTTGGTTATTAGTTTAAAGTTAACACGTTTCGTAATTGATGTTTGGGCCTGAAAGAGTTTTAGCGGAACAGGTGTTTTTAAACTATTGTAGGAATAGTTAATTTGGATATCGAACGTTACTGAGTTTTCTACCGTAAAAGCATAAAGTAAAGAGCCTGCAAATGTTCTAATTTACATCCTTTTTTTAGAGGTCTGATTAAAATATTTTTATTTTTATGGAAGTATTTTAAAGGGATCTTGTCTTTTAAAATCTAATATTTAATTAATTGCTTATATGAAAACTTAATGGAATGCTTGAACTAAAAAGGTGCGTGAGAACTTAATAAAAATGTTTTATTGATAAATATTGCCAGTATTTTTTACATTCACACATATAAACAGAAAAAAAAGATGTATTAGTGGATTATATTAAGTGCAAATATATTTAAGTAATTTCAACAACAAATGGGCAAGATTTCCAGTTTTAGAGAGTTTATACTGTTTTATTAAATTACTAAAATGTAATCTGAATGATTTCTAAAAATATCTTAAATTTTAATCTGTCTTTATAGATAAATATTATTGATACATATATATTACCGTTGCTTTACATTCATACCTACAAATGGGAAAAAATGGACTAATTTATTATATATATATATATATATATATATATATACATTAAATTAATCACAAAAAACGGGTAAATTTTCTGGTTTTAGAGAATCCATGTTGCTGTTTTTTAATTACTAATAACTAATCTGAATGATCTCTAAAAGAATCTTAAATTTTAATCTGTCTTTATAGATAAATATTATTGATACATATATATTACCGTTGCTTTACATTCATACCTACAAATGGGAAAAAATGGACTAATTTATTATATATATATATATACATTAAATTAATCACAAAAAACGGGTAAATTTTCTGGTTTTAGAGAATCCATGTTGCTGTTTTTTAATTACTAATAACTAATCTGAATGATCTCTAAAAGAATCTTAAATTATAATCTGTCTTTATAGATAAATATTATTGATTGATAAATATTATTGCTTTTGATTCATACATACAAATGGGGAAAAATGGATTTATTATATATATATATATATATATATATTAAATTACTCACAACATAGGGGTAAAGTTTTAGAGGATCTATGCTGTTTTTTTAATTACTAATAACTAATCTGAAGGGTGCCTTAAAGAATCTCAAATTTTAATCTGTCTTTATAGATAAATATTATTGATAAATAAATATTACAATTGTTTAACATTCATACAAAAAATGGGAAAAAATGGATTTATTTATTATGTACATACATATTAAATTATTCGCATCAAACGGGTAAATTTTCTAGTTTTAGAGAATTCATGACGTTTTTTAATTACCAATAACAAACTTCAATTATCTCTAAAAAAATTTCAAATTGTAATCTTTCTTGATAGATAAATATTACTATTATTTAACATACCAAAAAACTGAAGAAAAATGGATTAATATATTATGTACGTAAATATTAAAGTACTTTAATAAATGGGTATTTTTTCTAGTTTTAGAGAGTCTATGCTTTTTTTTTAAATTACTAATAACTAATCAGAATTATCTCTAAAAAATCTTAAATATAAATCTTTCTTAATCCCTTGATATCGCTTCTTGAAGCAGTTTGCTTCGGGTTTGATTGAGCAGTTGAATAATTTTATTGCAAGCCTAAAACTAAACTGTATAAACACCACAATGATATTTATGAATGGTAAAAATTAACCACTTTGTTTAAAAGATGTTCATCATAACTTGATTTCTCTGCAATCAAATAAGTTTATTGTGTGTGACATTAATAAGGGATAAAAAATCTTACGGTTGGGATGATTATAAATTGATTTGTCAAAATAAATAATTGAATACAGCGAAAGATCATAATAACAGTTGGGAAAAAATTGGCTTATTATGTTATTACACCTTGATTTACAAGCACGAATAACAGCTTCTAGTTCATGACATTAATGATCGGTTGGCAAAAATTGTTCTTGTTATTATTCTTTAACTTGTCGAGCAAGTAACAGTTTAGAGCGTATGATACCAATAGCACAGGTATAAAAATGTTCTTAAGATTATTATACCTTGATCTGTTGATCGAGAGGAGTTAATAGTGAATGATATCAGTAGCGAAGGGATAAATGTGTTCTAAAGATAATTATACCTTGTTTTATCGAACAAGTAACAACTATGATATCAGTAACAAGGAGTGTATGATATCAATAACACAGGGGAATATATGTTCTTAAGATTATTATACCTTTATTTGTCAGAACAAGTAACAGTTTAGACGGCATGATATCAATGTCAAAGGAATAAAAATGTTTCTCAGATTATTATATCTTGATTTGACAGATCAAATAAGAGTTAAAAGTGTATAATATTAATAACAAAAAATAAAATGTTCTTACTATTATACCTTAATTTGTCAGAACAAGTAAGAGTTAAGAGTGTATATCAGTAACAAAGGGATAAAATGTTCTTAAGATTATTGTACCCTGCTTTGTCAGAACAAGCGACAGTTAAGAGAGTATGATATCAATAGCGAAGGGATAAAAATTACCTTAATTTGTCAGAACAAGTAAGAGTAAAGAGTGTAGGATATCAATAACAAAGGGATGAAATGTTCTTAAGATTATTAAGGCTTGATTTGTCAGAACAAGTTACAGTTAAGAGTGTATGATATCAATAACGAAGGGATAAAAGTGACCTTAATTTGTCAGAACAAGTAAGAGTAAAGAGTGTAGAATATCAATAACAAAGGGAGGAAATGTTCTTAAGATTATTAAGGCTTGATTTGTCAGAACAAGCTACAGTTAAGAGTGTATGATATCAATAACGAAGGGATAAAAGTGACCTTAATTTGCCAGAACAAGTAACAGTTAAGAGTATGATATCAGTAACAAAGGGATAAAATGTTAAGATTATTGCACCCTGATTTGTCAGAACAGGCGACAGTTAAGAGTGTATGATATCAATAGCGAAGGGATAAAAATTACCTTAATTTGTCAGAACAAGTAAGAATAAAGAGTGTAGAATATCAATAACAAAGGGATGAAATGTTCTTAAGATTATTAAGGCTTGATTTGTCAGAACAAGTTACAGTTAAGAGTGTATGATATCAATAACGAAGGGATAATAGTGACCTTAATTTGCCAGAACAAGTAAGAGTTAAGAGTGTGTGATATCAGTAATAAAGGGATAAAATGTTCTTAAGATTATTGTACCCTGCTTTGTCAGAACAAGCGACAGTTAAGAGAGTATGATATCAATAGCGAAGGGATAAAAATGACCTTAATTTGTCAGAACAAGTAAGAGTAAAGAGTGTAGGATATCAATAACGAAGGGATAAAATGCTCTTAATATTATTATGGCTTGATTTGTCAGAACAAGTAACAGTTAAGAGTGTGTGATATAAAAAACGAAGGGATAAAAATGACCTTAATTTGTCAGAACAGGTAAAAGTTAAGAATGAATGGTATCAGTAACAATGGGATAAAATGTTCTTGAGATTATTTTACCTTGATTTCTCAGAACAATTAAGAGTTAAGAAAGTATGATATTAATTAAAAAAAGGGACAAAAGTATTCGTAAGATTATTTTACCTCGATTTGTCAGGAAAGGTAACAGTTAGGAGAGTGGATGTTAATACTAATAACGGTGATAAGAATGTTCATATTTCTTATCACCGTAGTTTGACCGTCAAAATAAATAACAGTTCAAGGTTTGTGACTTGGTAGCAGTTCAATGAAGATTTTATTGTGACCGCCGCTGTTTCATTTTTACACTAAATAACAGTTTACATTTTATTATAAATAAATAGCGAATCTATACAAATCATGATATAAACATTACGGCTTGATTTGACAAGATAAATACACTTTGTGATTTGTATTACATATCAATAAGAAAGTTAATCAAGGTTGGGTATTTTGTAAATCAATAAGAGTGTCATATGGTAATTTTTATACCTTATTTGTGGATGTAATGAGTAGTTTACAGTTTATGATATTTGTAGCGTATTTATAAGGCAATCATTATGATGTCTATGCTTTGATTTTTCAGAGCAAATAACAATTTCCAGTTTACAATATAAATAGCGGATTTTTCTAATGTCATAAAACTTATCTTTTTACAACTCATTAAGAAATTTAATCATTGTAGAGTACATTGTAAATCAGTAATAGGTCTTATATAAATATATTTCAAGCTTAATACTTCCCACTTACTGGATACTTTAAAGTTACAGTAAATAATGTGTTTCAGTTTTTGATATTAGATGCCGCTAGAGAAGTTATTATGTTTGATTTTCCTGGACAAACAACCATTTAAGTTTATTATATAAATAGCAAATCAATAATAATGTTTGTAATATAAACATAATTGTTTGATTTATCAAAACAAATAGTCGTTTGCTGTTTATATGATAAATCATTAGAAAAATAAATCTGTGTTTATTATATTATAAATCAAAAAATTTTATGATTATAAATCATATGATGACCCCCGTAAATTACTTCCCACAATAAAAAGAAAATTGAAGTTTATGATTTTAATAGCAGATCGATAAAGAAGTTATGTAAAATTCTGTTTGATTTTTCAAAACAAATACAATTTTCAGTTTAATATATAAACCTCACATTGATTAAAAAAAAATTATTCTTAATATAAGCATTATAGATCCATCCAGCTGAATTAATACCAGTCAGCAGATCAGCTGACTGGTGTATATCAGCTAGTGTACTATGTAGCTCAATTATATGATAAATTATATGGATTGAAAGAACGATTAATATATATATTGATTTGTCGTATCAAAATATATAAAGAGAGATTATATAAATAGCAAATAAATAAAAATACTGTTATAATGACAATAGTTTGCATGTGGAAAAAACAGCTGATGGTTTATGACAACGGAAGAAAGATCGATAAAAATGTTCAATTATCTGTACATAGCTTATTTCTGAGAACACTAAACAGTTTGTATCGATATCAATATATTGGATTAAACAAAATATTACAAAATATGCAACGTTCTTGTTATATTATAATTTGTTTTGAAAATAACAGCTTTTAGTTTATTATATAACTAGAAAATAAATGAATCTTTTTATTTTTCATTATAAATACTATAGACTGATTTGCTAGGTCAAATGACAGTTAAGTTTATTTTAAACAATGATTAATAAAAGAAGGCTTTCTTATTATGAATATTTTGCTTAATATATGGATTCTGGTTTCTCATCTTTCAGTTTAGGGAGAAAAATTTAATTAATCGCTTGATAACAATAAAATTTAGTAGAAATTAATGTTAAAAAATATCTAATACTGCTGATTTCTACTCAGATATTTGCAATTTTACGAAAAAAAAATTAACCATTTTTGACGAAAATGTTTTTGATTTTATGTTTAACATAGTTTTATAACTTAAACCTTTCTCTAATTCTTAATTAATTCTAAATAAACACGTCAGAGAAAACATACAATTTTTTTTATAGCAAGCTCTAGTTGTATAACTGAACATTTGCAATATATTTAGAAAAATATGTTTTAAAAATTAAAGCATTGTATTTGACGATAAATCCTCTCCTAATTTCTTTAAACGGACACACTGATTTAGAGCCTTAAACATCGATAAATTTT
Source organism: Dolomedes plantarius (assembly GCA_907164885.2). NCBI lineage: Eukaryota > Metazoa > Arthropoda > Arachnida > Araneae > Dolomedidae > Dolomedes > Dolomedes plantarius. Next base: position 48,122,245 of record OU015490.1, read on the forward strand.
TAATTTAATTTTTGCCCGTTTGAAGGTAAAAACAAGATTAATATTTTAACACTGTTAAAAATTTATCACAGTTTCTAAGCTTTAAAATTACTGTTTATCTGTATTTTCTTTGCATATTTTTTATAAGCCATCACAAGACCCACTTCGACAAAAATTATCCTTAACAATTACTACTCAGCTAAAAATTTTGTAAATCTTCTTATTTATAAGTATA
>OU015490.1:48127458-48149958 GCA_907164885.2 Dolomedes plantarius
AGCTGCAGTAAGTGCGTATTCTATCTAACTGCGTAAGAAATCAATTTCTACGTGTGCAAAAAGATAAAAATACTACTGGAACTACAAGAATTGACGAACAGTTAACGAAACTCTTTTCATTTCAAAACTATACTGAAGAGTTGCAATTGAGAGAGTCACTTAGTTGATACGTAGTTAAATGGTTTTCGAAAAGGGAAAGGGAGCAGGCCCTGATTTTCCGTTAGGCCCGGGCCTAGGGGCCCCCCAAAATTTTTATTTTAAAAGAAAAAAAGAAAAAAAATTCCAATTCAAGTTTTTTAAAAATTTTAACTTTTTTAATTGCAATTGTTTTATATATCTTTTCAAATTTGATTGATTTGTTCATCATATGTATAGCTATATGTATAGTTCATCATATGTATGTTATAGTGTATATAAGGGATTAATGGGTTTTTCTGGTTGCATTGTACTGGTGTTTTAATGATGAAGTTAATATGTTGTATCGCTTTTTGTTATTTGATAATGTTGTAGGCTGCTACGCTTCAAATAGCCAATTCTTGGTAAAATGGTACTTTCACAATGATCCATGATTATTTTTTTTCTGTGTCAATTTTGGAATTTTTTCGCCCACATCACTGTTAGGGGGCCCCCATCCGGAGTTGTGCCTATAGTCAAGAATTTTCTAAATCGGGCCCTGAAAAGGAGATCCCACTTCGTTGGAGACATTATTGAAAAAGAAAGTCGATTTGAACCGAAAGCTATACACAGCCTGTGAGGAAGAAACGACTTCTTGATAACCACAATGTAATTTAAATGACAGCTATATGTTTTAAACTAATTAATAATAATTCCTCATCAGGCATAAGGTGTAATGATCACAGTGAATAACTCACAAATTTCACAAGATTGTGACAATGAACAATTTTGTGAATAATGCATTGTGTCAAACATCCATAATACGCCTGACCTGCCGATGAACCATTTACTAATAGGTTCGAAACACGTAACCGTCCTTTCAATTACATTATGGTTTTTAAGAAGTTATTTTTAACAGTTAGTTTCCACAACTTTCCTGTAAGTCAGCCGTAGTCTATGTTGGGTAAAGGTTTTTCATAGGTAACGAAAAATACCGTATGAAGTCCAGCACACAATGCATTCTTTTCTTTTCTTTTTTTTTTAACATGGGGCTATTATTCTTTTTTCTGTCTCTCAAATATCTTTCTTGAATTTCTACTTGCTGATTTCTAGCAGTGCGTCGATGTCAGTCATCGCAGCTCTACATTAAATTTGAGTAAAGGAAAAGAAAACTTGAGACTGAAACTTGCAATTGAATAGTTCAACACAGTTTAGCTTGTTGCATGTCAATCTATGTCAGCACTAATGTAAGGCCCCGGGCTGAAGTTTACGGCTGTTCAAATACTGCCAGACATTGTAACAATTGGCATGATCTCACCCATAAACTGGTTTTAGTGTCACTCAGGGCCGCCAATGTCCATCAAAGGATTTCAACAGGAAGGGAGCTTGCTTGTTCAGGGAAAGGCTATTTCCTTATAAATGATAACTTAAAGCAGTGTTTTGTGTTGATAAAAAAGATTAGACTAATAATGACTTAGTATTATAGATCTGATATTGCAGCACTTTTGCATATGTCCACCAGTGCTCACAGCTGTATTCCGCTAAAAAAAAAAAAAAAATCAGCTCTTAGATCCTTATGCATCGACCATTCATAAACTCAGATCCATCTGCTAAGAGGTAGGGCGCATTCCGTTAAGAGATTTCCGTATATTAATTAAATCACACGTCATTACGACCTCTCAGAGCTAAAATCAGCCAATTAACTTCGTCGTCTTAATTTCTGCATAAGTTTCAGTGAAAAATAAGAGCTCAAAACGGCTAATTCCCGCTTCATTTTGCAAAATTTCCCCATGACCGCTATTAAATGAAGTTCTTTTCATTGCCAGCATATTCAGCGTTAATGTCCCAGTGAGTAAAGGAGGCAATTATATCTTGCCCGATCTAAGGCTTCCTTCTGCGTAATTACAGCCAAATATGATCGTGAAAGAATCATAATGTAGGGTTTGCTATGCCTATTTACCGTGCTCGAAAGCAAAAGTGTCTGCAAAGGCTAACTGTCCGATTGTCTTCATTAATGAACTTCTTCGGTTTGAAAAGCTTTCGTCCTCTCATTGGACCACGTGACGGCAATTTCAAGCGACTTCAGAAGGACGCGAGGTGAGTTGTTTATGTCCTGTCTTTCATGTCAGGTAACTGCGATTCATATCTGCTAGGAGGAAAGAAACTATTGTACCATTGTTCCATTGCGAGATTTATTTAGAGTTCTTATCTCAACTGTTGTTCGTCGGGTGTTAACCAGATTTCGGAACGGAGCGATGTGAAGGAGATGCTATCATGGCAGACAGACAAAAGCGAATAGACGGAGTTGGTTTAGTTTCTAATTAGATTCTGTTAAAAGTAGCGAATCGAATTTCACCCAGCATTGTTCAAATAGATGGTTCTCTTACCATTTGTTTCAGACATGTTTCTTTCTGTCAACATTTATTCTCTAAAATTTTGACTGATATTTTATAAGTACATAATAAACCCGCAAATAGGAGCTACTGAATTGATTAGACAAGCGTTTGTTGGGATAGAAAAAGATTTATATGGATCTCATTTGGATGCATTCTGTGTTTCGATTTTGGTTACGAGCTGCTGGCGACCTCTGTCTAGTTTGATCAATTTCAGTTCGTTGCACTTGAGTTGAGGCGACACCACATTCTACGAAAAGATATGACAGCATAACCGAACGTCCCTTTATCAGCATGGTTACATCAAAATTCTGAGTAATAAGCATAATAGGAAGATAGATAATTCTTACAAGTTAAGAGTTTACAAGTAAGAATTTTTCTTAATGAAATTTCGAATAGCATCAGATTTGGGATGCCAAAATATTTCGCCAGTTATTTTCATTGACTTCAAGTAGTTATTGCTTAACACATTAAAAAAAAAATTAATTTTACTAAATGAGACACTGAAAAGGTTATAGAAAGTGTTTAGATGTCTGTGTACTGCTTCACTTGTTGGCATGAAGCAGATACGATTTGTATGCATAAGAAACTGTTGTATTAGTGATTGTAATATTAGTTTTTAAATACTGCCTAAGAAATGTTTATCTTTTGAAGGGTATTGTTTGTGACTACACGTTTCTCTTTCTGTCTTACTTTTATAAATGGTGAAATCATTTAAAAGTGGTTACTTTTATAAAAAAAACTTTTACTTTTATAATTATAGTGGCATAAATCTCTGTGACAGCTTACAAATGTATGCAGACATAAATGGTGATTCATTAAGGAAGACAAGAATGATTTTCATCAAAAACAGGGAAATTGTGAAAGAAAACTGAACATCGGGTGCAAATATTTTATGAGAGAAATCAGTTAACAGTCTGCTACAGATTCCATTATAAAAATGTCAGTTTTTCTGGAACCTGTAATAGTTCTGTTATGTTTTCGAGAGTATTTAATACTATAATAATAAGGAAAATGTCAATCGACAAATTATCCTTTTCGCCTTAAAGTTGAACCTTTCCTTTCAGATTATCCCAGAAACTTGGAAACTTTGGAGAATAAATCGTTTTAATTTAGTTACAAATAGCAAAAAGCTGACTACAAATAATTATGATTGAAAAATAGACTTACTGAATGAAAAGTTAACAAAATATATTAAAAAAATATAGAGGAATGTCTGAACCTTGATGATTCATTTTGCCTTTTAACAACATAAAGGAAATATTCCTGAATTTGAGATAAATTTCCCGCCTGTAATTACAATTTCTTACATTAGGGTATACTATTAAGAAATGTGTATAGGCGTATGTATAAGCGTATCAGTCCTGTTGTCTCTAATATGTGTTTCAGAGAGTCAGTAACATACTAGAAACTAGTATATGCCTAAGTTTTCCAGTCACACAGTTCAAAACTTAAAGACAAGGTTCCCTCTGGACTTAAAAAGGCCTTAAAATTCAATGCTGATTTAGAGCCCCCAATAAAGGAACTATTTTTGTTACAAAGTCTTGTAAAGGTTATAATTCGTAAAATTTGTTCAGGGGCTTCTAAAAAGGGCCTGTTTTTGCCCCAAAGCCTTAATAAGGCCTCGTTTTTGCTAAGTTCAACTGTGCAAATTCTTTTCTTTCTTGGCATAAAAGTTTTCCGCGAAAAACTATACAATTCTATCTTTGCTGATGCCATTTCTTTTTAATTGTTCATAGAAATGGAAATATAAATCTTTTGCTTGCTGTAGCAGTTTCTGCTTTTCAGTAGAAGGTTTTAGGAAAATGTTCAGCCAGATCAGTTTAAAAGGGAAATACACCAGTAAATACCACCTTAAAAGTGCATTTCAGTTTTGGAGCTACCTCAGGTTATGACATTATATCTTGATTATCTGAACTTCAGTAATTTGTATATTTATATTAAAAACATGTGATTATGTTTTAAATAGCAATTCAAACTATTATTGAAATCAGTTAGTTATCAGGGCAAACTTATGAAATGGAACGCCATTAGAAGATACGAGGCGAAAACCATAGAGGGACTAAGATAGTATTTGTTTTAATGGACACTCATAGTTCAGAAAAGAATCAGCATTAAAAAAGTTATATTTAGCCTTGAAAAGTCCTTAAAAATCCCTTAAATTTAAAATTGCTTTTGTATTCCCTTAAAAACTCTTTTTTTTTACGTTCTTAAAAACCCTTAAAATTTTTCAAAATTCCTCTTAAAAGGTACTATTTTTGCTCTAAAGACGTATTATAATTAAAGCTTCATTTTTAAAAAACTTAGCTGTGCATTTCATTTTCTTTTTTCATCATAAAAGTTTTTATACAAAAGCCGTTAGACATATAAAATGCGGATTTACAATAATACACCAGATTTTTCATTCCTGGTGCCATTTATCTGCTTTTAATTGCTTTAAGAAATACAAATGTAAATCTTTTTCTTGCTGCAGTTGTTTTGGTTTTTTAGTAGATGACATCAAATTTAAGGTACTGAATATGTATATTTTATCTTTTTCATCACTTTTATGCTTGAGATAGTTATTATTTGCTCAGCATTATATATATAATAGCCGTTGTCTCTGTATAACACTTCCGGGCTGTACTCATCTTTCAATTGAAGCCCCCAGTAAACAAACAGCCGGTTAGGCTTAATTTCAATTTCAGATGTGGATCAGAATTTTTTCTTACCTGAAAACTAATATCATCTCCATCAAATCACGTTTGTTCAGCCTATTTTTCTATAAAACATTCAGAACTAAAAAAAATTGGATGCTTTTAGCTGTATATTTAACAGTTTTTAAAAATCTGTTTACTTTTGCGATGAATTCTGAAAGTAAACAAACTTGAATATGAATGAAGCAAGTAGCTCAAGTATTCATATCGCGTAGTGAGCTGTAAAAAACTGGATGGCAGTCTACTACTCCAATCGCATGAAAAACTAAATAAATAAAAAATAATGAAAGGGTTTGTTTTTACAAGGTGTGGGTTAAATGCAATATTGTTAGATAATTCGGGATATTTTTTAACTTTCATATATTTTTTCCATTATGACGTCATTATTAGTATTATGACGTCAAAATGACGGGTTGGATGGCAGTCTACTACTCCAATCGCATGAAAAAGTAAATAAATAAAAAATAATGAAAGGGTTTGCTTTTACAAGGTGTGGATTAAATGCAATATTGTTAGATAATTCGGGATATTTTTTAACTTTCATATACTTTTTCGATTATGACGTCATTTTTAGTATTATGACGTCAAAATGACGGGTTACCTTCTAGTTTAAAATAACTGCAATACAGATATGTTTATTCATATTATTTTATCTGCAAAATACGTCTACTAGTTATTACAGCACACTTTAACGTAAGAACTAATCCAGATGCCGCACGAAAAATCTTGAATACCTCCAATTTAGTTCTTATGGTATTTTTATATCACTGATATTTGATTACTCATAAAAAATTAACTCAAACTATTGCTCTTATCAGGTAGTTATTGGCCGGAGAGGCTTTTGGAATGGCTTAACCATCGACGTTATCGATCGCTGAAGCATGTGGCAAAAACCCATAGAGTGGGTACGATATTTTTTGCTTTAATGAGCAATTAATCACAATCTTCTGGAAATTATCAGCAATATAAAAGTCATATGTAACCTTGATAAGCCCTTAAAAATAGACTTTAATTTTGAGTTCAAGATATGAGAGGGAACCTTGTGCAGAATCAGTATGCTGGAGTGCGTGTTACTCTTTAATGAAACCTCATGTATTAATTATTATGTAGAACACACAAATGTGTAATACTGTATGTATTATTATACGTATAATATTATACTGTAATATTAATCATGTAAAGGAAATTCAAATAGTCAAAATTGGAACTTTTTCAAAGCGAACATAATATAAGAGCTGTTCAGACCATGATTCGATATTTTTTTTTGATTTAATAAGCAATTAATCACAATCTCCTGGAAATTATCAGTATTATTAAAGTGATATGTAACATTGAAAAGCCTTTAAAACCGGCTTTTCTTTTCAGTTTAAGATATGAGTAGGAACTTTGGGCAAAATCAGTATGCTGAAGCCCACATTTCATTAAAAAAAAACCCTCATGTATTAATTATTATGTAGAACACACAAAAATGTAATACTATATGTAATACAGGGCTTGTACTGTCCTTATGAGTCTTTAAGAATTCCTTATTTTCAATTTTTATTTTTCAGGGCCCTTAAAGTGTATTTAATCAGTGTTTAATTTTGTTTTCAAAGTCCTTAAACTTTTTGGTTTGCTTTCTGGTCCTTTATAAGAACTTATTTTCTTGATGAATATAAGAATTTTCAATTTAGGGCTTTCAAGGACTGCCTTTCAGATTAAACTTTTTTGTGTGTTTTTATTATTATTATTGACCAATATGAGAATATATATATATATATATATATATATATATATATATATATATATATATATATATATATATATATATATATATATACCCTCTCACCCCTCACTCAAAATATATATAAATATATAATTACTGGTTTTTTTTCTAAATAATCGCTTTGACACTGCTTACCGACGTAATTTTATCAAGGTGAATGCAGGGATAACCAAACAGATTGCTGCCTCGAAAAATAATTTTGAAGTACGATCAATATTACGAGTTCGATCAATAATACGAATCTATAAAGTCTATATTTTAGTAACTATCATGAGGTAAGGTTATACGGGCACCCAGAATTCAAATGCTTTCAACCGTCTAAACTTTGGAAATAAACCACATTTTAAATCCTCTTTGAAGTCGGTAAGATTTCTACCACCGGTCCTTAAAAAAGTATACCCGTGGATGATATTGAAATGACAAAAAACTGAAACTTATTCTAAGAGAACTAAGTACAAAAGCTGTGCAAAACCATGATTCACGAAGTATCTCTCACTTTAACTCCAAGCTATTGCCAGTCACTTTTATGCTATATCTAATCATGATCAGTCGAGTCCCATAAAGCTACTTTGCATATGAAGCACCTCATTACATCTCACTTTCGTCGCTTATAAAAAGAAAGAATTATAAAAAAGAAGAAAAAAAAAAAGAATATTTATCCTTGACAATATTCGAAACTTAAAGGTCTCGGCGTAGTTTTGTTCTTCGCTGGCAAATTGATTGATGTTATCGTAGACACACACAAAGCAAAACATGTCCATTGTGTCTGTCTTTTTTTTTCTTCTTCATTTTTTCTTACTCCGAATCAATCTCTTAATCCAGCAAAAAACGTAATGAGCAGAATATGAATTTCGTGCAAGAGGAAGTCTTAGCTGAGGAGAGAAAGAACGGTTACAAGCAATTCATGCATGTATCAATTGGGAATTACCCACAGCATGCTTCTGATGTTCAAGGGCGTGTGTAATCATTTAACATTGACTAATCTCCCTTGCATATATGTCCATATGGGTTTATATAATCTTTTTTTAATATAAGATTCAATTCGTATGAACACATGGTAGTCAAAATTTGTTCCAATTCGAATTCTATTTTTTTTCGATCATAAATGAAAAAGGTATAACATAGTGCGATGTCTTCTTTACATTTCAAAGATATATTCCACTATTACATTGGACTTTATTAAGATGCATGACAGATTTTTTTTTTCTTTTGGTTCTTTACAATTCAGATCCATAAAACTCTATTGCTTCAATTTTTTGCTTACTTATAAAACAAAGATAAATCACCTTACATCCTCAATATAACATAAACTTTTCGCTTCCCTGAATTAGAAAATTGTTACATAATACTGTATTTATTTTTTGTCTCCCCGAAGAAAAATAATGTAACATGATTTTTTTTTTAAACTTTTTGCTTCTATAATTTTTCCCTCTATAACTCTGTGTTACAAATGTATAACTCAGTTACACTTTTACCTTTAATAAAACGAAAGACTGTATAATATTTTTGCCGGAGTTATAAATTTATTCCACTATTACCTTTTACCTTTTATCCGGATATTAATAAAATGTACGAGCATATTTCTTACTTTTTGCTTCTCTGTGTTACAAATGTAAATTTCAGTTACACTTTGACCTTTGTCCCGAAATTAATAAAAGGCAAGATTATGCGTCATTTTTGCTTCTAAGAATTACAAATATATATCCCAATAGAATTTCTACTTTTTCCCGGATATTAATAAAATGTAAGATTATTACTCTTTTTGCTTTCTTGTGTTACAAATGTAGACCTCAGTAACACCTTTTTCCTTTTCTCGATATTAAAAAGCAAAACAAAATTATGTATCATTTTTGCTTCCCGGAGTTACACATTATATTCCAATAATACTTTTACCTTTTCCCGGATATTAACATAATGAAGCAGTACAATTCTAATTTTTTCCTTCTTTGTGTTACAAATGTATACTTTAATAACACTTTTACTTTTATCCCGATATTAATAAAATGAAAGATTATATATCATTTTTGCTTTCCGGAGTTGCAAATTATACTCCAATAGTACTTTTACCTTTCCCTGGATATTAATGCAATGAAAGAATATGTTTCTTACTATTTGCTTCTCTGTGTTATCTGTTGTTCTCTGTATACATTTGTTTGCTTGCTTCCTTCCAGCTGTAACGTTCTTATTCGGATCAATAAAAGGTTTCTTCAAACGGGCGACGCCCACCTGTGTTAATGCTAACGCTAACAGCGTTATTAAGAAATTATTAATTTGGAATATAATTGTTACAGCAAGATTTAATACAATTATATTCCAAAAATACTTTTACCCTTTCCCGGATATTAATATAATGTAGGCGTATTTTTTTTACTGTTTGTTTCTCTGTATTCCAAAAATACTTTTACCCTTTCCCGGATATTAATATAATGTAGGCGTATTTTTTTTACTGTTTGTTTCTCTGTGTTCCAAATACTTTCACCCTTTTCCCGGAATCAGTAAAATGTTCGATTATCATTTTTCAAGATGTATACTTCAGATATACTTTTATCCTGATATTAATAAAACGGAAGATTTAATATAATTTTTGCCTCCCAAGGAGGAATTCCAGAACAAATTATATTCCAACAGTACTTTTGCCTTCCCCCGGATATTAATAAAATGTAGGAGTATATTTCTCACTTTTTGCTTCCCTGTATTTCAGATGCATACTTTAATAACACAATTTTACTTTTTTCCGATATCAATAAAATGTTAGATTATATATCATTTTTGCTTCTCGGAGTTACAAATTATCTTCCAATCGTACTTTTACCTTTTCCCTGATATTAATAAAATGTAGCAGTATCAATCTTACTTTTCGTTTTCCTGTGTTACAAATTTATAACCCTGTAACACTTTTACCTTTATCCTTGTCGCTTATACATTTATTTATTAATAAAACGAAAGATATTATGTTATTTTTGCTTCCCAGAGTTACAAATTATATTCCAAAAATACTTTTACCCTTTCCCGGATATTAATATAATGTAGGCGTATTTTTTTTACTGTTTGTTTCTCTGTGTTCCAAATACTTTCACCCTTTTCCCGGAATCAGTAAAATGTTCGATTATCATTTTTGCTTTTTTCTGCCATACATTGCTGAGTAACAGGAAACCTGATAAGAAAGGCCTACTTTCAAAATCTAAGTGTCTTATGAAAATAAGCTCGTGTTTTTTCCAAACAAAACATGCTTGTGGTTCCATTCTTCTCATTCCTTTAAGAACGATTCAAGTCTCTAAGAAGTAGTCGCATGACATTTTGCGTAAAGTGTGCTTGATAAATGAATAAATATTTGCTGATTTTGGGGGGAACATTCCTTATATATTGTATACTCCAAAAATATAAAATTTTAGAGGTTTGTAATGCAGTTTAAAAACTAGCAACTTTGAAGACACATTGCTTAATTAAAGTTGGTTACTCATTGCTTATTTGTCTTAACCCCCCCCCCACCCCCCCAGAAAAAATATAAATAAATAAATAACTAAATAAATATGTTGGTGACTTATGATATTAAGTTATTATGGATGTGAACATAGAGAACCAGTTACCATCTTAAAGGAGTTATTTTCAGCCTGGATCTATGCAACTATGGGATTTTCATAATGTTTGTGAACGATTACCTTGAGCAAATTATGTGTGTATATACATATATATATATATATATATATATATATATATATATATATATATATATATATATATATATATGTATATATATATATATATATATATATATATATATATATATATATATATGTATATATATATATATACATATATATATGCATATATATATATATATATATATATATATATATATATATATATATATATATATATTTATATATATATGTTATATATATATTTATATATATATTATATATATATATATGTAGTTTGATTCAGTATGTTTGATATGTACAGTTCCTGCATAGAATGTACAAAAAATTTTGGTAATGAAATGTTTTTTGTTGAGTTAGAGAAAACTTTACTAGACTTACTATTTCTTTGTTAAGAAATGATGTGAAAAGTTATTATTTTATTTTTTAATGTCTTGTAGACAATACTATGTAATTTTGCTACAAAACATAGTTTTTTATCGTAATAAACGGTAAGTCTGCTTAGTTAAGGATTTTGGTTTGCTTATTAGCCATATTACCCGTATTATTCAGATTTTCGATTATCCGGATTGCCTATGATCCCATTTAGTCTGGATAAACGGGGTTTTAGTGTACTTTAAAAGTTGTGTTTACAAAACGACAGTTTTTTTTTTCCAATTTTTGAGGCTTTGCCTTATATATAGAGTTATTTTAACTTTTTAAAAAAATAATAGTTTTGGCAGATATTATGATTATCTTATAGCTTTAGATGAGAATTTTCAAAAAATCAACAAATTAACTAAATGAATAGTTAATTGAAATCTTCTCAAGAGCTTATTGAAAATCAGATATAGTTAACAAAACGAAATTATCATTGACAATGTTTTAACTATACACTACCTTACTTATAAAGCTATTATGAGTAGCTATTTTATTGTGATAAATTTAGCAAATATTTTTACTGTCTTATAGCTTCCGATGTGAATCATAGCAAAAATAAATGACGACAAAAAAAAAAATACAATCTATATATATAAAACAGTTCCGTAACTGACTGACTCACTGACTGACATACAACGCACAGAACAAACCGCTGAACCTAAAGGGCTGAAATTTTGCATGGCGATTCTTCTTATAGTGTAGGGTGCACTAAAAAAGATTTTTGAAAAATTCTTCTTAGATTTTTTAAAATTAAATTTTTAAGCTGTTTTAGTAACTTTTTTTAAGTTTGCATTTAAAAGAATTATTTGAGGGTTATAAAATTTATATCACAAGAAAGATCATAAAAATTCCTTTAAAATGAAATCTTTTTCGAATCTTTAACTCTATTTTCTGATTTTTGGTGAATTTTTAAAAATTAGTTTTTAGAATTTAATTTATTAAATGCCGATCACGTGATTTCTTTTTCTGGTACTTTAAATAAATTTATCGTCACGTGCATGACAACTAAATAGACAAAAAAAAAATATTTTTCTTTTCTTGCTAATGCGGCAGACGATTGGACATTATCCAAAAAATGTTAAAATACAGTAAAAGATATGTTCCTCAAACTGTACTATATTAACTGTACTATATTCTTTAGTATGTCCTATTAGATTTAATTTGAATATTTTCTTCTGCATTATTTTGTCTATAAAAATATCCCTTACGATTTTTTTATAAATATATTTTTTCGTTTTTTTTTTTACATGAATTGCGTACATTGATCATTGTATTTATTAGAAATATGTTTATACATATTTTTGGCATTAATTGCATACATTGACCTTTGTATTTAATTTGAATGTACTTCGTAGCGAAGTGCGGGTGTTCAGCTAGTTAATTATATATATATTTTTTTCCTTCTCAAGTTAGCGAGGGTTACGAAAATAAAGTGGTCATCGAAAACTACCCTAAAGAGTAACATGCATTTACTGAAACACTAACTGCTCGTTCATCTTTTAATTACACACTGCCTCAGCAAACTGCGCTCTGCCAAGTGATCATAATTCATAACGCATTCCCCCAGCAGCAAAAATCACCCGGTCATCTTTCTCCAAAGTTTTGTGCGGTCTTCAATCTTCAGTGTTCCGCAGCCCCCTGCAAGATATCATGAATGCTGTTTTGCAAAAATTTTTCCGAGTTATGTTTTGCTTTTATCCGCCTAATCTTACTAATTAGGGGAGCAGAAAGAAAAGAAAACGGGCACCACTAACTTCGCCGCCTCACGCAATCAAATTACGCATACCACAATAAACAGGAGAGTTTAGTTTCATTATTTCTTCAAGCAACAGAACAGAAGCCTTTTGCCAGAAGGAAGGAGTTGGTAGATTAATTTTCATTGGATGATGTACCTGAATTTTTCCGGGCTCTATTATTCTATTAAGACCTGCCGGAATATATTTTATGCGCAGGATAGGAATAAATCGATGGGTGCAGAACTCGTTTTTTTTTTCGGGAGCCGTTGTTTTCTTTTTGATTTATAGGTGTTTGATTAACATTAAGGTTGCTTAATGATCTTTCATACATTATTGAGTTTTTCTCTTTTCAGAGAGAACGTCCAGATATAGCAAAATATGGAATATATTTCGTTAAAGCTCATTCTTACCTACCGTTAGTTCTTCCTTTCGTTAGGGTTTTTCTTTTTATAAAAATAACGTACAGATATAGCAAAATAAGGAATGTATGTTTCATAAAAGCTCATTCTTGCTGATCACCAATTTTAGTTGCTTAGTGATCTTTCGTACATTATTGAGTTTTTCTCTTTTCAGAGAGAACGTCCAGATATAGCTAAATATGGAATATATTTCGTTAAAGCTCATTCTTACCTACCGTTAGTTTTTCCTTTCGTTAGGGTTTATCTTTTTATAAAAAGAACGTACAGATATAGCTAAATATGGAATATATTTCATTAAAGCTCATTCTTACCTACCGTTAGTTTTTCCTTTCGTTAGGGTTTTTCTTTTATAAAAAGAACGTACAGATATAGCAAAATAAGGAATGTATGTTTCATAAAAGCTCATTCTTGCTGATCACCAATTTTAGTTGCTTAGTGATCTTTCATACATTATTGAGTTTTTCTCTTTTCACAGAGAACGTCCAGTTATAGATCAATATGGAATATATTTCGTTAAAGCTCATTCTTACCTACCGTTAGTTTTTCCTTTCGTTGGGTTTTTTTTTTCTTTTTATAAAAAGAACGTACAAATACAGCAAAAGAAGGAATATACTATATTTCATAAAAGCGCATTCTTGTTTATCGCCAATTTTGGTTGTTTAATGATCTTTCATACATTACTAAGTTTTTCTCTTTTCAGAGAGAACGTCCAGATATAGCTAAATATGGAATATATTTCGTTAAGGCTCATTCTTACCTACCGTTAGTTTTTCCTTTCGTTAGGGCTTTTTCTTTTTATAAAAAACGAAAATAAGGAATGTATATTTCATAAAAGCTCATTCTTGCTTATCGCCAATTTTTTTTTTTCATTAGAGTTTTTATTTTTGTGAAAAAGAGCATACAAATAAACAAAATATAGAATACATTTCATAAAAACTCATTCTTACCTACCATCAGTCTTTTCTTTTGTTAGAATTTCTTTCTTTTCCTAAATAGAACGCATAGATTTAACAAAGTATGGAATATATATAATTAAAGTTCAAGTTTTTATATCATTAAATATATATCATTAAACCTCAGTTTTTCTTTAATCAAAGTTTTTTCTTTTCGTGTGAAGAACGTACAAACATAACAAAATATATTTGATAGAATATTATTCATTAAAGCTCATCTTTGCCAATCGCTAGTTTTTCTTTTCATGAAAAGAACTTACGAATAAACAAAATATAGAATATATTTCATAAATGCCACCGCCTGTTTTTTCTTTCGTTAGTGTTCTTTTCCTAAATAGAACGTATAGATTTAACAAAGTATGGAATATATATCATTAAAACTAATTCTTACTTTTCCTCAGTTTTTTTCTTTCATCTGAGTGCTTTCCTTTTCATGAAAAGAACGCACAAATATAACAAAATATAGAAATTATTCTTTAAAGCTCATCCTTACCTACAGTTGTTTTTTTCCCCTCTCGTTAGAGTTTCTTCTTTTCACAAAAAGTACGCTCAGATGTAGCAAAATAAGGAATATATTTCAGAAAAACTAATTTTTACCTTTCTTTCGTTAGAGTTTTTTTCTTTTCCTAAATAGAACAAACATATTTAACAAATTATGGAATATATATCATTAAAGCCCGTTCTTACTTATTCTTAGTTTTTTTTCGTCAGAGTTTTTTCTTTTTACATAAAGAACGCCGATATATAATAGAATATGAAATACATTTCATTAAAACTCATTCTCATGTTTCGATAGTTTTTTCTTTCATTAGAGTTTTTTTTCACACAATGGAACAATATGGAATGAATATAAAATTGGAATATATTTCATTAAAACTAATTCTTACCTTTCGATAGTTTTTTCCTTCGGTAAAGTTTTTCTTCTCATAAAAAGAACTTACAGATATAGTAAAATAAAGAATGTATATTTCATAAAAGCTCATTTTTACCTATCACTAGTTTTTTCTTTCATTAGGGTTTTTCTTTTCACGAAAAGAACATACAAATGAACAAAATATGGAATATACTTCATAAAAAAAAGCTCATTCTTACATATCGTTAGTTTTTTTCTATTGTCAGAGTTTTTTTCTTTTCACGAAATGAACGTACAAATGTAACAAGTATAGAAAATTATTCTTTAAAGCTTATCCTTACCTATTTTTTTTCTTTCGTTAGAGCTTTTTTCTTTTCATAAGAAGAACGCCTAGATCTAACAAAATATGGAATATATTTCATTAATGCTAATTCTTACCTTTCGATGGCTTTTTTTCTTTCATTAGTTTTTTTTTTCATAATACGAACACCTAGATGTAACAAAATGGCACAATATGCAATGGATATATCAATGGATATATTTAATCAAAATTAATCCTTACCTTTCGATAGTTAATTATTTAGACAAAAAAAGAACGCGCAGATAAAGCAAAATTTGAAATATATTTAATTAAAACTCATTATTATCTATTGTTACGCATTAATAACAGAGGAATATTAGTAAAGTCTATAGGATTTGTATTCCTCCAACAAGGCTTTTGGGTACTTTTGAAGCTGCTTGTAGATTCCCTACAGATTCTTTATTTTACTTATATTTTTTAGCTGCTTAAAAATGACACCTGTTAATGCCTTTATCGATTCTTCATCCTCCTTTCGAGAACTTGCCTTTCTCAGAAGGAGTATTTTTACCCCTCTCCTTTGAAAAATATGTACTATGCATGTATAGATAAAAACATTGAGTAGTCATAAAGATATTCCCGTTCATACAGACATACATGCATATAATTACAGAGAAAAAATATAACCTTCAAATAAGAAAGGAAATAGCTGTATAAAGGAATATCAGTAAATTTTCAAATAAGAATTTAAATGCAGTTTAAAAATTAGCAACACTGAAGAATTGTGTTGGTTACTCACTATTTGTTTGCCTTTACAACAAAAATTAATCAATAGATAAATAAATGTTAGTATATAAGTCCATTAAGTAACTATGGATCTACACTTAGATGACCAATCAGTATCATTAGGGAGTTGTTTTCAGAATGCATCTATGGAACATAAAGTGATCTTTCAATGTTACCCTTATGATATGTTACCCTTATGATATTGTTACCCTTATGATATTATAATGTTACCCTTTATTTTTAATGTCTTTTCATCTGTAGGACAGATATTATCAATAAACTCAATGGTGTGTTTCTGTGTATGAATCTGGTCTTTTAGGTGAGCAGACTATGGGGCTGAACACTAGCCCCCCAAAACAATTAAAAAATCACGATCAACAAAATCAAAGAAACCTAAAGAGTCACCAATAAATATTGAGAGATAATTTAAGAAAATGTTTATTAAATATTCCAGGTTCATAAAAGGGCTTTAAAATAGCAAAAACTGCGCAAAAGGCAAGTCAAAGGACCGGAACACAAAAGATAACTGAAATATCGTAGGTCAAGTGTTCTTTTTAACGTTGTACTAAATAACCTTGAAGTAATCCGGGAGTTCTTTGGCTTCCATTGATGACTTTCTGTGAAGAGGGAAATTGATTCTGATTGATTTATTTGAAACTATAAATGGAAAGTCTTATCCCAGTAAATAGAATTCTGTTCGAAGAGCAGCAACCTGCCAAGATAGGGAGAGATTTTATATAAATTAAGAAATCCACCCCGAAATAGATGAGGTAGTAAAATTTCTTAGGTGATAAGATTGAACTATAGGAATTTAGAGTGGTGTTTAGGATAATCACACATAAACCTACATAATTATACATACATACATACATACATACACACACACATATATATATATATATATATATATATATATATATATATATATATATATATATATATATATATAACAGTTCCGTAACTGACTGACTGACTGACTGATCAATGACATACAACGCACAGACCAAACCGCTGGACCAAAGGGCTGACATTTTGCATGGTGATTCTTCTTATGGTGTAAGGGTGCACTAAGAAAGATTTTTGAAAAACTCTTCTTAGATTTTTTAAAATTAAATTTTTAAGCTGTTTTTGTAACTTTTTTAAAGTTTGCATTTAAAATAATAATTTGAGGGTTATGAAATTTATATCACGAGAAAGATCATAAAAATTCCTTTAAAATGAAAACTTTTTCGAATCTTTACCTCGATTTTCTGATTCTTGGTGAACTTTTAAATATTAATTTTTAGAATTTAATTTATTAAATGCTGATCACGTGATTTCTTTTTCTGGTACTATAAATAAATTTATAGCCACTTGCATAACAACTAAATAGACAAAAAATTTTTTTTTTTTCTTTCTAATGCAGCAGGCGATTGGATATTGTCGAAAAAAAATAAATATCCCTTACGATTTTTTTATAAATATGTATATATATATATATATTACATCAATTGTATACATTGATCGTCGTATTTATTATAAATATATAAATTAATTTTTTTAGCATTAATTGCATGCATTGACCGTTGTATTTAATTTGAATGTACTCCGTAGCGAAGTGCGGGTTTTCAGCTAGTATATATATATATATATATATATATATATATATATATATATATATATATATATATATATATGCTTCAAATTTCCTGTCCCCTTTTGGAAAAAATATATCAGTGATTATAAAAAATTTTTAGATCCTATAATTAAGAGCTTTAGAAGGTGACAAAATTTAAAAAATATTTGAAAATCGTAATCGCTTACCTGAAAGTAATGTATTAACAAGGTTTTGTTCCCCAAATATACATATACTAGCTGAATACCAGTAGTTCGCTACGGAGTACATTCAAATTAAATACAACGGTCAATGTATCAAAATCGTAATGGATATTTTTATAGACAAAATAATGTAGAAGAAAATATTAAAATTAAATCCAATAGAGCATGCTAAAGAATATAGTACAGTTAATATAGTACAGTTTGAGGAACATTTCTTTTACTGTATTTTAATATTTGTTTGGATAATGTCTAATCGTCTGCCGCATTAGAAAGAAAAAAAAAATTTTTTTTGTCAATTTATTTCGTTGTTATACACGAGATGATAAATTAGTTTAAAGTATCACAAAAAGAAAAGAAACCACGTGATCATCATTTAACAAATTAAATTCTAAAAATTAATCTTCAAAAATTCACCAAAAATCAGAAAATGAAGGTAAAGATTCGAAAAAGATTTCATTTTAAAGAAATTTTTATGATCTTTCTCGTGATATAAATTTTTAACCCTCAGATTATTATTTTAAATGCAAACTTTAAAAAAGTTACAAAAACAGCTTAAAAATTTAATTTTAAAAAAATCTAAGAAGAATTTTTCAAAAATCTTTCGTAGTGCACCCCTACACTATAAGAAGAATCGCCATGCAAAATTTCAGCCCTTTAGGTCCAGCGGTTTGGTCTGTTATATGTGAGTTATATGTGAGTCAGTCAGTTACGTAACTGTTTTATATATATAGATTTCAAAAATAAAAGCACGTGTATATAATGTATACAAGGAATGAATGCTGAGTTAGTTAAGGAAGCTTCATTTATGTCTCTAACAATTGTCTAAAATAATGCTTAAATAAGACGTTTTAGTGTTAATAATTATTTACAAATAGTTATTTGGAGTTGGCATCAATATGCCAACTTCAAATGCATAAACATGCCAACTCCAAATGCATAAACGAAATCAAATAAGTTATTTAAATGGACATGAAAGTCTGACTAAACCTAAAGTGAAGAGTTTGTTTCCTTCGTTTTGCTATAAGAGCAAAAAAGCCCCGCCGAAATCGCACGCGCTCTTCATCGCTGTGTACTATAAACCTTTATCGACGAAGCCTAATCAGTATTGTACATTTGCGTATTCAAAAAAGGCCGGTTGTACCGCTACACGGAGCAATCTGCGAGACTTTTTAAATCTTAGCGACTCTAATTACCGGTGGATGCCAGTATTAGCAAAGAAATAAACTGAGAAACAAACACGGTTTTCCTTCCGACTCCGTTGCCAAAATATTGATCCAAACTTTTAATGAATTTTCTCAATGCTAATGGAAGAGTGGCTTTTGAGATCTTAATTTCTGCGGCGCTCCGTCTGTTCTTGTTTTCTTTTGGGGACGAATTAATATAACTTTGATACGGATTGATTTAAATCAAAGAAGGGGGACTTCTCTTTTTGGAAATGAATGGGTTTTTATGATTAACAGCTTTTGAAAGCTGTTTGTGTGCCGTTGGAATATTTTGCTGTTGAAAATGAAAACAAAATATGATTGCTGTTTAAATCTCAGATTAATTTTCCTTTTTCATGGTATATATGTATAAAAAAAAAAGCAGACACGATTCATTTATTTTTGTTCATAATTTGACGTTTTGTCTTTCTCCAGAGTTCAAAAGAATATTAGTCAAAATTAACAAATTTTCCTTTTATTGAAGGCATGAATGTAATTTGACTATTTTTTTGGCGGGGGGGGGGGGGAATTTTGTGCTGGCCGAAATTACATGAAATGCGAATTTAACATTTTTATTTTGATAAATAACAAAAATATAAAGAAACATTTTTCTAATAATTTCTTTTAATATGGTAAAATTGGGGCATAGGTTTTTCTTTTTGCTTTTTTAGAGTCCACATTTTTTTCTGGTTGTCAGCCATAAGGATATTACGGTTAACTTAAACTATCAGAGCATGATTTCAGTTCTTTAACAAATCCAAGAGGTTCGATTTCTTTGTAATTCAAGTTCTTATGTAGTCGTTTAGTTTGACCGTAGTTTGATTTTCTAGATTAAAAAAAAATTTTTTTTGAAATTAGAGCAGTGAAATAAAACTAAGATCTTGATTTTGTCAAAATAATGTATATATATATATATATATATATATATATATATATATACACACACACACAGTGGAATCTTGATCTATCGTTTTTCAAGGGACCGACTGAACTGAACGATAAATGCGGGAAAACGGTAGATCCAGGAACATATCAAAACTCTATGGTCGTCCGGACTGGGTGAAATAAACGACACATACGGGAAAACGATGATTCGGGAAACGATCGATCGAGATTCCACTGTATATATAATATTGAATCGTAACTCATGCGGAAAATACCATATATGTTACGTAATCCAGTGTCAGAAACAAAAAAATAAGAAATTCTTAAACAAAGTGTTTTAGGAGACCAAATAGCATGCTTTTCGAGGCATCTGTCTGATAAGTTTTTCACATTAAATTTGCTTCACTAGTTATCAAAATTCTCAGATAATAGTGAATTAAACTTTTTTTTTTTCACCTTGAATTTCCATCATCAAAGTTTAGGGAACACATATGCCCGCAGTTTTATAACCTGCCAGCACTCAAAAAATTTTAAAGCAAATATTTGCCTTCTTTTAAGTAGGTTTGCTTTGTCCAAAACTCGCCACAGAGCGGAGATGGGGGAAAAAACAGCGAAAATAAGGCTCCAGAGGCCGGTTTTAAGGAGAATCGTAAAACGTTTTTACGGCCAACATTTTGCTGATATATTTGCTCATTGGCGTTAATAGAATGCAAGACCTTTTTATGCGTAACGGAGTTTCAATGAAGAGTTCACAGCAATGTCAAGTGATGACACTTGTTTGGTTTTTTCGGGCTCTATAGAAATAAAGAGGAATTCTTCGGGAAGGGTTTATTAGCATTACAGATGAGGGGATTTTTAATTTTTCGTCATTAAAAGTTGCGCACTTTTTAATATTTTACGAGAAAGTTGGGAACCGTATGGTAATCAGTTTGTGGTGGCATCGGTAAAGATGTTAATTATGGGTAAAAAATGGTTTTAACACGCTAGGTTCCGTACCATGAGACAACTTACTCCTCATACCTCTCGTGCTAGTTTGTACTCCCTTTCTTATCGGAGCGTATGAGGTTCTTGCGAAATTATCAAGAACTGTGGCTTGCCTGCGTAGAAAACAGCACATCTGTCTAAGTAGGAGGTTTGTTTTGTTGGGCAAGCAAAAGCTTTCTTCTTCAAGGACAAATCAAAAGAGTTTAAAAATCTGTGACTAGAATCAGAGCCTGACTAAGGCAGGGGCATACGGGGCAGTTGCCCCAGTCCCCCACATTAGAGGGGGGGGGGGGCCCAAATCGAATAGAAAGAAATTTATTTTACGTATCCTTCTTTAATGAACTTTTTTTAGATGTGCTATATGCCTTTTAATGGTGGACATAGAATTGTCAGAAAATCAATAAAATGGATAGAATGACATTTCGTCTGACCATTATTGGAGGGGGGGGGGGGGACTTGATAGCTATTTTAGGTTCTAGTCAATTTTCTTGTTATATATCTATAATGAGGTGAAAAATTTAAATACCTCCATAAAGTTCGGTTCTTCATTACTGAAGTAGTGAAGCAGAGGGGGGCCCCCAAAGAAATTTTTGCCCCGGGCCCCAATTAGGCTAAGTCGGGCCCTGACTAGAATGTATTTTTATAAACATTTCGCTCACCCCTTTCAACAACGTATAGAGAATTAACACTTTACCCTAACTTGGGTGTATATAATTTGAAGTGGCACTCTACTTGAATTAGATTCAAACACAGTTCTAAATTGATAAACATGTTTATTTAAATATTTGCACATATAGATTTTGCTTTTCAACAATAAGCATACGTACAACTAGTACGAGATATATATAACATTCATGCAAGGGATGTTATTCCCGCTTAGATACTTTACAAGAAAATACAGTTTGCAATATTCACAATACTTGAAAAGTCAACCAACAGTGCTGCCACGTGAACTTGGGGCCTAACAAGAACTCGCGTAGGTTAGCATCAACCTTTCTCCTCCCTCAACACTTCCTTAGCACTCTGTCTGCCTAGCTGCTTGGTATTTATACCAATCGCGTATGCTGCGATTAGATATCTTAAGCGGCTTCTTTAACTTTATTCCCATAAAAGTTCGATTACTGTGAATCGAATCTTATGTAAACCTTACAAACGTCATATAATAAAAATCAGCGATTTTCAGTTATGCCTGTTTACAGAATGCCCTGAAAGAGTAGCATATCCCCGATAGATCGTCATCTATCACCGCTCAATATTTAGCCGCTAGAGAGCAGAATTAATATTTTTTTCAATGCATTTTAATCTACTTTCAAACTTTAAAATCACTCTCCTGAAAAATCACGTTTTTTGAGATATGACGTTGTTGAAAGGAGTGGGCGATTTGTATTTTCTCTTCATTTAGGATGTAATGTTTTTGAAAATATACAATTTAGATAAAGAGCAACAAGTCTTCGATATTTTGAATTCCTTCTTCCTCTCTACCTATCGTATGTACTATTACTTATATTTACGTTATTAA
>OU015490.1:48154958-48162458 GCA_907164885.2 Dolomedes plantarius
TGGTTGACTGTTGTAAGTAGCTGAAATACCCTTGCTTTGGCGCTCAAGAGACGTTCTAAAATCAACTAAACTGCTCCACAAAACTTGATTGTCGATTTTTACAGTTAGAATTTTAGGTTCGACTCCGGTACAGACAAATTGTCTGGATGGAATTCGGAGCAAAATCCGAAGAAGAGTGAGATTTCTCAGTTAAAGACCGCGGATGGTCTTAGTTAAGCAATTATGTTAATAAATTATTACTATTATCACCTAGTTTCACTTAGAAAATACGTTTATCACCAAGTTTTCGCCAAAAAGTAGTACAGAAATAATTTTCGCATTTGATCGCTCTTATCGGCAATTTACGCATTTATTCGCATCTATTTCGTAAAAACGAAAATTACATATCCTTAGTCATGGAGCTACTGCATTTTACCCTCTGTCTTTCCAAAACTGCCCTATCGGACTAGAACTTTTATGTTAACTAATGTTCCATTTGTAGGTTTATTTGTCTTTAAAATGCAGTCAAGAGCATTTTTAGTTAGCGCTGATTAATTAACGTGTATTTCATCAGTGAAGAACGTGGATTTATTTGAAATTGATGGAATAATCGAGGAGTTAGCCGTTTAGGTGAACATGCACTTCTCAGGCTATATATTTTTACTATCAGATCATTGCTGTTATTACTATTTTTTGTTACAAAACTAACCGTAGTGTTTTGAACTGAAAATATGGGTCAGGGAACTCCTTCAATTTACCCCGCTGACATTGCAAAACTGTACTATCAGACTATATAGCTTTTATGTTGTATTATATTCCACTTTTAGATTTATTTATCTCATTGGTCAGTTTCATTCAAGTTGTCTTTTGGGAACTTGTTCTTTTTTAGTTCTTGAAACATATTGGAGTCGAGGATAGTGTGGTCCTCAAAACTCCCTTAAAACTTAGGGTCTTTTAGAACTCCCTTTTTAAAAAAAGTTTCTGTTTTTAAGGACCCTTAAAAGGTTTTTTAAATGAACATGTTTTTGCATTTGAGGCCCTCCTTTTGCATTTGAGGCCTTTTAATTCGTAAGAACGCAATTAGAAAAACCCAACTATTAACATATGGAATATTTGGGGTCAAAATTTGGAGAAAGGAGTAACTTTGCTAGAATACACAACGGTTTTAATTTATTTGGCTATTTATTCATTATATTGTTATCATAAATATTTGTGACAGAACTAGATGTATGGGAAGTGTGGAACGTCTTTACTTGTTTTAAGTTCTGCATTTTACACTCTGTTTACCTTTTTATATTATCCTACTAAACTGTATATAATGGCTTTATTTTTTACAGTTTTATTTTATTTTAATAGAATGTTTATTTTTCTTACCGATCAAGCAATCTCTGTAGTTGCAATATTATTTGTCCTAAAAAAGTTCTTTGAGCTGCATTTGCAAATGTTAGTTGACTTGAATGTCTGGTATGAGTGAAAAGAGCAAGCTTTGAAGTTGTTTAGTCTCTTTTTTGTTTAGCTGTAACTTTAACTGAGATGCAGAAACTGGTTCTGAAACTGTTCATTTTACCCACTTCTCCATGTGAAATAGACCTCTATTCCTTACACGGAATTAAGTTGCTTTAAAAAGACTTTTTTTCCCCCTAAATTTTGCTGGAGTTTTGGGGAATATATAGCAATACTACCTGTTTATCTTAGTTTCCAGCATTCGGAAACATAATTCTTAGTTCAATTCTAAGGCTAGTGCTACTAAAGAAATGACTTTGCTAAAAAAATTTTGTTGAAATGCAAATGCCAAATCAATTTCTCCTTCCTTTTAAATGGACGTTAATTTTGTGATATCAATCTGTGTGTGTGTGTGTGTGTGTGTATATATATATATATATATACGGATACATTTAGTTAAAATAAATAAGAATTACACAACCCCCCTCTGGCCATTTGTGTGCATCGCTCCATTAGTATAATTCTTATTTATTTTAACTTAATGTATCCGTATTGTGATAGGGGGTGTGTTGCTGTACGCGCAGGCACTTCTGTTTTTCGATTCTGCTTTTCAATTTTAGTTCGCATGTTTTTGTACCGCTTATATATATATATATATATATATATATATATATATATATATATATATATATACACATTTTTATCTTTATTAAGTAAGAAATTGAAAATTTGTTTATATACCTAACAAAATACAAAATATCCTTTTGTAAAAATCCCACCATAAATACATATGTGTATATGTATATATATATATATATATATATATATATATATATATATATATATATATATATATATATATATATATATATATATATATATATATATATATATATATATATATATATATATATATATATATATAATTTTATCTTCAAAATCACGTTTCATCTTTTTTTTGCTTTACCTCATAAAGTGGTTACCCTTGACGATATATGAATGAATAAAACACTTTTCTCACATTCCCAACAACATTGTTGCTCCCAATAGCCAATATTTCATTTGCATTTAGTCTCCTGGGATTCAGCTCTTGATGGCTGAGCTCAAAAGTAAGGCAGGTTGTTTTGTTTGCACATTATCTACTCCTTTGTTCTCTAGTAATCCTCTTTGTTATTTGGTATACAACATGTATATTCATGCAGATCGATACGAAACAAAAAAAAGCTTGGAAACTATTGGATGTTAAGATAAGAATGGGACAGTTTTTTAGAAATGTGACTCATTCTTTTCTTATCTAAAATATACTTTGGCTAAATATACGTTGGAAGATAGATGCCAAAATGCACAAGCACATTGAGAAAGGTGCAGTTTATCTGCAATGTTGATGTTATTAAGAGGTGTTACTTATTGAATTTAAAATTGTTGCTCTCATCTGGATTTCATTTACAAGTTTACTGAATCTTTCTACATATAGATGGTATTTATTTGTTATAAGTTTAAATCTTTCGAGATGGCGGGTTCGAGAATTTTATACCGAAAGAATAGGGACTCTTGATTTCGGTTCTTTGTTGTCATACATATATTTAAACAATACGTATATTTAAACTGATATTGTTTAAGTATATGTATCTTCGAAACATTTATTTAACCAATAATAAATGTTTCGAATGCTTCCCTGTTTCCAACCTGACTGCTGAATCCTTGATTCCTGCTCTGATAACGATGGAATGACACATAGGAAAACGCTACTTTATGTAATCTACGACCACTCCTTTTGTATTTCAGTTGTTCCCGATAATGTGTTCTTGGTTAATTTTATGGTCTTTTAAAGAGTGGATAGCATCACTGTCCTAAATATTCTAGTTTACATACAGCAGCGTTTTCCTATGTGTCATTTCATCGTTATCAGAGCAGGAATCAAGGATTCAGCGGTCAGGAAGGAAACAGTTATTGTTTTAAAAAAAAGTTTCGGAAATACATATATTGCTATTTTAAACTATAAGTGACAACAAAGAACACTATAGTCAGTTCATGTTGAAAAGACAATATTTAGGTTCTCCTTTAATTTAAGAAATGTTTAGGCTTTTGAAAAAAGACGTTATTTACAAACTTATAGAGAATATAGCTCACTTCTACTCAGACTTGGGTGTATATAATTTGAAGTGGCACTCTAAATGAATTTGATACAAACACAGTTTATGCATGAAACAATGATTATTGAATTCGTTGCACATATAGAATTTGCTTTTACAGCAATAAGCATACGTACTACTTGTACGGGATACATATTGACATTCAATAGAAATACACCTTGCCATACTCACAAACCAGCAGTTCTGCCACGTAAACTTTGGGCCCCCTAAGCACTAGCGCTTGTTAACACTTGGAACTGCTTACCTCGTAGCTCCCTCTCGCTTATCTGTCAACTTTAACAACCTTTTTCCAACCTTTAATCAAGCTGCATGGTATTTATACCAAGCACGTATGCCGAAATTAGCATATCTCAAGCAGCTTCTTTAATTCATTCACTCAAAAGTTCGATTCTTGTGAATCGAATCTTATGTATACCTTACAAACTATGCCAATTTTTGCTTAATTTTTATGCTTATATATACATACATACATATATATATGCTATATACAAATAAACACATTCACACACACACACACACACACACACACACATATATATATATATATATATATATATATATATATATACATATATATATGCGTGTGTTTGTTTGTGTGGGTGTATATATCCTAATACTAGGTAAAATATTTTGGAAACGGTGGCTTCCCTAATTTTATACCAGCAAGAACATGATTTCACTTGATCTCTTATTTTTCGTTGGCCAGTTTAATGAAAAGTTACAAGTTACTCGGTTTTTTTTCCCCCCAAATATTTATTTAAAAAATAACTCTTTCATGCCTAACATATCGCCAAATAATCTGATAAGGCTGAAATGACACATAAGAAAATGACATTTGAGTTAGACAAATATTAGCTCAATTTATCTTCAGACACCCTCCTCCTCTTTTTTTTTGCGACAGGATATTTTAATAAACACAAGTATGTGACGAAAAAAAAAATATACGTCCTCTTTTTTTGTTCTCCTACGTCCAAGGACAAAGAGAAAATATTCAAGTACCCCATGAAAAAACAATGATTTAAGAGTACACGATAAATCGTGGCCTATTGTCAAATGATGGCATTGTTACGTCAAAGTACTTGGCGATTTTTTTTTCCCTCACCGTAGGATGATCAAAGCCCATTTTAACCCACTGGATATCCTGTTAATTTTTTTCTATCCTTACATGGAAAATTATCGGAGAGGCGATTCTATGGCGCTTATAATTTTTATCTTCCGCTTAAATTTTTATCGACATGCTGGAGTGTTCGTATTAACAGGAGACAATATTAGTAATCACTAAGTTTTAATATTTTCCCGGGGTTTTTATTTTAAAGCGTTTCGAGGAGGGAAAAGTCATTATTTTTTCATGCCTTTTGAGATTTTTTTAAAATTAAAATTCAAGTTGCTGGAAAAGGCCTAGAACCAGAGAATAATCCTTTTAAAGATCTATAATCGAGAGCTATTTAAAACGATGAATTATACATACAAACATCCTTAATTTGTACTAAACCTGTTATATTTTGCTTCAACCCAGCTGGGGGTACCATATTTTAACATATAAATTGCAACGATTTGGCTATTGTGGAAGAGACAATTATTTTAAGTTTTATATAATATACGTAAATTATCGTAGTTTTTGCTATGTTGGAAGAGACAGTTCTTTTTAATCTTATAGTGTACGTAAATAAACATCATTTTTGCTATGTTAACAATCATGTTTATGTACGTATATTATATCAAACTAAAATGAGCTGTCTCTTCTAACATATGTTAAGAAAAATATGTTTATTTACGTATATTATATAAATCTCAGATGAGCTGTCTCTTCCAACATAGAAAAAACAATGTTCATCCGCGTACATCATAAAACTAAAACCAGCTGTTTCTTCCAACATAACAAAAACTGCTATTGAAGAAGGGGCAGTTCGTTTTAGTTATATGTAACATGCGTAAATAAATATCTTTTTTGATATGTTAGGGCAGACGGCTCGCTTTAGTTTTATAATATACGTAAACAAACCTTATTTTTGCTATGCCAATAAACATTGTATGTTTATTTACGTATATGATATAAAACTAAAATGAACTGTCTCTTCAAGCATAGGAAAAACAGTGTCGATTTACGTATAAAACTGAACGTCTCTACCTGGTCTCTATTTGGTCTCTACTACTACCTAGTCTCTCCTTTTTTTTTTTTTTAAAGGGAATAAAAATTAGTTTAAAAATTCTATTTGTACAGAACGAATTCTTAAAAAATTCTGTAATTTAAAAATAAATAAATAAATAAGTTGAAAAACCTCTCCGATTAGTGAATGAAAATTTCGTAAAAGTTCACTATTTTTAAAGTATTGTTATTTTTCGGCATTTTCTGCATTCCTTTATGTGAGTTCTTTGAACGAGTTTATTTACGTTCCACTATTCAAGCTACAGTTCCCTGCTCCCTTGACATAAATTATCCCGTCTTTCTTTCACCCGATTCAACTCTTCCCCAGGTCTTCATGACTTTTGACCCCTTTTCATTGGACAATAGAATTTGTATAATAGCGTCCGAAAGCTGTCCGGTTACCCCTTTTGCCCTTATGAAGAAAGGAGTGAGAGGTTGTCCATGAATCGCTAGTGGTCAGTTTCGCATGGCCAATGGTCAGTCTGGAAGAATTTTTTGGTCTCACCTTTAACTCAAGGGGCGTTGTTTAATACTCTAATAGACTTTTAAAGTTATGATTGGTGAAGTTTTCTGTTGGCTAATGGTCTAGTTTTACTACAGATATTTTCAGCTCATAGTACAAAGAATTTATTTTTTCCGAACCTTCTACAAGATTGTCGAAAAACAAAGTGGAGGCACAATAAGTGTGCCCTTTTAAAACAAACTGTATAAATTATACATATACGAAATCGCGTTTTACAGTAAAATGTGCTATCACAGTGCTTTTCTAGTAATGTGTGGATTTTACTGAGTGGATTGCCTATTCCGAATTATTTAACTGTTCAGGATATTTAGAAATTTTTCTTTTGTGAAATAATTATAAACATCACATGGTTTATTTTACTGTTCAGGATTTACAATTCAGGACTTTTAGGAATTTTTCTTGAGTGTAATGTTTTGTAAAATAGAAATAAACAAAGTATAAACATCGCGAGTTTTACCTGACTGTTCAGGATATTTAGAAATTTTTATTTTGGGAAATAAAAATAAACATCACGTGGTTTATTTTGCTGTTCAGGATTTACAGTTGAGGACTTTTATGAATTTTTCTTGAGTGTAATGTTTTGCAAAATGGAAATAAACAAAGTATAAACATCACACGTTTTATCATACTGTTCAAGACCTACAGTTGAGGACGTCTAAGAATTTTTTTGACCACAACATTTTGCAGAATTAAAATAAACAGCACAGTATAAACATCCCGATTTATTTTACTGCTCGGGGCCTACGCTTCAGGATTTTTAGGATCTTTCCTAAACGTAAAATTTTGTAAAATAGAAATGGACATCACTAAATGGACATTATGCTTCAATTTCTACTGTTAAAAATGTTAATCATATACAGTGAAATTTCTCTAGCTGGCCAACCCCTCTAAACGGCCATATTTTGTTCAGAACCGATTAAGACTTCATAGAGCGAATGTTACGAAAGAAACCTCTTTTCGACGGCCACCCCTCAAATCGGTCACTTTTTTCGGAACCATTACTGATCTCCATAGAGGAAAAAGGGGTTTGAAGGTTTGGATTTAATAACAGCAGACAGTAAAGAATTTCGTAACTCAGAAAAAAAAAAGAGTTTTATTTCTATAAAATTTTGTTACTCTGTTGGTTTAAATCCGTTACTAATGATATCTAAATGTCCGCGATTAAATATTTAAATTTTAATTCAGTTCTGCTTTATTTTATTGGATTTAAAAATTTTCGAATTTACTTTACTCATAAAACAAACATAAAAGAAGTA
>OU015490.1:48164958-48167458 GCA_907164885.2 Dolomedes plantarius
TTATTCGCCAAGCTATCGTCAAAACTCTCACGAAACGTCTTTCACCAGAGTCAAGTAGTACTAACGTGCCACTTCTGATATTAATGAAAAAATTAGTTTTCTCCGAACAGGAAAAAAAAAAAAAAAAAACCTGCTCGCCTAATACCAAAAATCCTTAAAATCACTGTTTCACGCTTCTAAAGAGGATTTTTAATCCAAATGCAGCGACCTCAACCTAAAAATTATCCATGGCGTCCATTCTACATTGAGATATTCCTCTCTACCAAGTTTCCCCATCTCTTCCTTTTTTACCTGCCTCACAAAAAGCTGACTTCTCCTTTTGGTCAAATATAAACAAATCGATTTTTCGCATTGGGTCAGATTCCCCACACAAAGGTCGATAAAGACGCATCCTGCCTCCTTTTGTCCACCTCGATGACCAGCAGCATAAAAAAAAGAAGACAGCTGTGCTTCTCTCCTTTTTTTTTATCTGATTTTTTTTTTCTCTCTCTCTCTCTGGAGTAGAAGGGAAAGATAAAGGAAGGGGTGGACAAGGGGTTGAGAGTGCCCAGAAGCATTGTCTGGACTGATATATAGATGTGCGTAAGCTTTACACACGAGGCTGAATCTCTATTTATAAACGGCTAGCCGTTGGGCGAAAAAAGCCGTAAAGGTATGCAAGTTTTCTACTTGAGTGATCTTTATTCTCGTTTTTCGCCATTTTTTTTGCTGTTTTTTTTTTCTACGAATGGAGGTTACCCCTCCGAGGAAAACTGAAAAAATATTTCAAATGACAGTTTTTTGACAGTTCGGAACTCACGTCCTTCTTTATAAATAAGGTTTAGGCCTATTAGTTGCGGCAAGTTTTAACTAATAGATAAAACGTTTATATATGTGATGCAGCAGAGGATACGATAGCTTAATATTTTCTTTACGGGGTGGGATAGCATGTATCCCAAGAATATGGGCCCAAGAATGAATATATATATATATATATATATATATATATATATATATATATATACAGTGGCTCCCAAAAGTGTTCGTACACTTACGATTTTCAATGAAATAGGGGTCTATCCATTGATTAAAATGAATATTTCAGAATGGGTATTTAATAATAAGATCTATAATCTATTCTTAACAAAATTACATGAAATATTTTGAAAACATAGTAAAACTTTATTTTTAAGAAACCAATGACCCAAAAGTAACAAAAACTTTATCTGACAAAAGTCATCGTATACTTGTAAAAAATCTCTACATTTTAGTAAATATTCTAATTTTTCGTTAAATTAATATTTAGTAGGATATCCTTTAGCATCCACAACAGCTTATAAACGTCTGGGAATAGATTGTTTTAGTTCTTTTGTAATTTTTGCGTCAATATTCATCCATTCTTCCATCATAATTGTTTTTAGTTCTCTTTTCGTGTGAATGTCGTGTTTTCGTACTCGAACCTCCAGTTTTCTCCAAATATGTTCTATTGGGTTTAAATCTGGCGATTGAGGTGGTGTTTTCAAAACTTGTGGACAATTATAGAGACACCAGATGCGAACGTTGAGAGCCGTGTGCTTAGGATCGTTATCTTGATAAAAAAACAAAGTTGTTTCCAATACCCAAATTTTAAGCTGATAATTTTGAATTGTCTCTTAAAATATTTATAAAACCAGCATGATTCATTATGCCATCAATAAATACCAAATTTCCTAGTCCTGAGGCTGACATGCACCCCCACACAAGGATACCTCCACCGGCACGCTTAACTGCTCCTACTAAGTTCTTGGGATTAAGTTCCTCATTTTTTTCTTCTCCATACAATTATACGCCCATCAGCACCAAAAATGTTCATCGGCAAATTAGACATTATTCCAATAGGTTTGGGGCTTATTTATTATTGATAGTGCGAAGGGAAGCCTAAACTTTCTGTTTTTCTCACTCACAAAAATTTTTCTATGGGCGGAACGCCCATGTAATCCAACTGTTCTGAGAACTCGTCAAAAAATTTCAGGTGAAATTGAAGTAGAAAATGTTTCATTGAATTCTGCAGAAACTTTTACAGCATTCAAACGTGAATTTTTCACAAATTTTATAATTATAAATCTCTGATCACGTTTTGTTAATTTTGCCGGACGGCCTTTTCTTACCTTGTTTTCAATCCAATTTTCTTCTTTAAAGCGTTTTTTCACATACTGCACACTAGAATGGGATAAATTAAGCAATTTAGCAATAGTCCGAACTGATTTACCACTACTATGATGAAAAATAATCAATTTTCGAATGCTGTTTGTTGTTTCTTTACGACTATGAGCTATTTTTAAATAATAAATAGAATATTACGGAGTAGGCAAACAAAAATTAAAGCCAAATGATATTTTAAATGCCACCACAATTCAAAAATATAAATAAAGCGCCAGACGATTATTTTAATTATGAATTTATCCGAAAATATTTCAGTGTACGATGACTTTTGTGAGATAAAGTTTTTGTTACTTTTTGATTACTGGTTTCTTAAAAATAA
>OU015490.1:48169958-48172458 GCA_907164885.2 Dolomedes plantarius
TCAAATTTGAAACTTAAAAGGCTGCTGAATATAAAACTAGTCCAACATAGTGTTTCAGCCAGATAATTTCCTTAAGAGGAAGTTCGTTATATGATGTCTCTACTGAAAGAAAAACCGTCCACAAAATACCATTCTTTGAAATCCGTTTGAAAGTCATAAATCAAAGAAAGTCAATTATTTATAATTTTTGACTTACATTGTATTTATCTGATACATTGTTGATAACTCTGTGATATAAATAGTATTTCACATCATCCTTGATTCATAATCGCTTAGACTTCTAAAAAATTACTCTCCTATAACATTTGTTTGTTATATTTAATGTAACACTATGGCATTAATATGGGTTGATATAATCCTCGACTTGGGATAATATTGAGTCCTGAAAAATTTCCACACCGTTATTGAAGGCAATCTGTGCACACCTATTCACTCCCAAATTTTGTTCAACACTTGATTTGTCTAATATATTGGTGGTAAAACACAAATTTGAGTTGATATTATTTTACCCTAGCATTTTAATTCTTAACCTATAATCATTTAAATTTTTTGAAAACTCCCGTTCTTTTGTTCGAGGTACTCTTTGCATCAGTAATATTTTGCTATAACCTATTTGTATGTTATATTGATTATAAATTTGTGACAAAAAACTTGAGTTGATGTTATTCTTAGTTCCCATTTACTCTGACTTTTGACAAATTTCCGTTCTGTAATGATAGATACTCAATGTTCCCATTATGTTTCGATTGACAACTGATTTCTTTGTTTGTTATATTGATGATAACAATGTAACACAAACGGAAAGTGACATCCTTCTTGACTCGGAATCATTATGAATTTAAAAATTCCAAATTTATAACACGAATATAAGTACTTCTAATGTTTTCACCAGTAACTGATTTTTTCTTTATGTTGTATTGAGGATAATACTGTGGCCTAATATGATTTGATATCATTCATAACTGGGAATCCTATTGACTATTCAAAAGCTTCTGTTGCTTAATAAGAATAACACCCAAGCATTCAGAATTATACACATCAAGCGCGTATCACTCGATATTTGCCTGTCACATGATAATACTGTGACCTAAATGTTCATTCTCAACTGATATCATTCTCAACTGGGAATCATTGACTATTGAAAAGTTTACATTGTTTAAGAAGAATAACGTACAAGCACTCAAAATTATACACATCAAGAGTGTAGTACTCGATCAGTGCCTGTTACATTGATGATAATACTGTGACCTAAATGTTATCTGATATCATTCTTAATTGGGAATCATACTGACAACTGAAAAGTTTCCGATGCTAATAAGAATAACCTACAAGCACTCAAAATTATTCACATCAAGCGTGTAGTACTCGATCTTTGCCTGTTACATTGATGATAATACTGTGACTTAAATGTGATCTGATATCATTCTTAAATGGAAATGACATTGACTATTGAAAAGTTTCCGTTGTTTAATAAGAATAACCTACAAGCACTCAAAATTATTCACATCAAGCGTGTAGTACTCGACCTTTGCTTCTTACATTGATGATATTACTGTGATCTAAATGTGATCTGTTATCATTCTTAACAGGGAACTACTGAAAATTGACTACTGAAAAGTTTCCGGTGTTAATAAGAATAATCTACAAGCACTCAAAATTATTCACATCAAGCGTGTAGTACTCGATCTTTGCCTGTTGCTTTGATGATAATACTGTGACTTAAATGTGATCTGAAATCATTCTTATCTGGAAATGACATTGACTATTGAAAAGTTTCCGTTGTTTAATAAGAATAACGTACAAGCACTCAAAATTATACACATCAAGCGCGTTGCACTCGATCTTTGCTTCAAACTTTTTAGAGAAAGTTTTTACAGCTTCAAAAGCGCCTCAACAACGTCAGGCGAAACCTCTTTGTAATCCCGAAGACGTAAATCATGCCCTCATATTCGGCTTACGCTGAAGCAACACATTTCTTTCCAACGCCTTACGCAGTCAAAGAACAGAGTCAAAGTGTTAAGGTCCCAGTTAATTTTATCGAGCTATTCAGATTCGGGGCAAAAAAAAAAATATATTAAGTGGTACTTCATTTAAATGAGGGTGAGTTAGAAATAAAATGGAAAAAAAAAATTAATGGAGACAGAACAAAAAGTTGAAGAATGTCATCGAACTATGATTACCTTTTGGCAAGAGAAATGAAAAAAAAAAAATTCTATGGAGAGCTGTTCGCACTTGATTGTCAAATGAAGAAAGGCGAAAAAAAAAAATTATGAGAGAGGGAAAGAACCAACTAAAAAGCACGTTATCCCCGAAAAAGCAATTCAGTAAGAAATAGATTAGAAAAAAATTAATAAAAAGAACCCATATTTTTATGCTTTTTAATGGTAGAAATTAGAAAAAAAGGAGAGAAATTAAAGAACATTTAGTCAGAGGCCGTTTGAAAAAAAAAAAAAAAACACTATCGATAGTTTTTTTTTAAGAATAAAAAGTCAAGAGCTAA
>OU015490.1:48180042-48195042 GCA_907164885.2 Dolomedes plantarius
AGATATACTTGGGGAAAATATAAGGCGGGAAAATTTCAAAGCTCCTCGCTGGAAGATGTTGTGTTGAAGTGTTGCATTTCTTTTTTTTTTTTTTTTTAAATTCATCCCCCCCACTCAAACTCTCTGTGTGTGTGCGACGACGGTTTGTTTTATTTTCGAGTTTTGCTTTTGTGAAATGTCGCGCCGATTGCTATGTGGGTATGTGCTTTGCCGAGGAGCTGAAGAAAACATGTTCAATTCGTATTCTTAGCGCGAGAGGAGCATTCTATTAATGCTGGAGTATCGTTTCGCTGGAAATGCAGATTCGGCGTAGAGGTGTTATTAGACTGGGATGCAAAGGAATTGGTGGCTTTTTTTTTTCTATTGCCCTTGAATAACGTGAGCAGTCGCTTGACAGTCACGTAAGTGTGATCAGAGCCTGCTCAGTGCTGACGCAGTATTTATATAAACAACTGTACTTGTTTATCTCGGTTTATCTATGTATATAAAACAGTTCCGTAACTGACTCACTGACTGACATACGACGCACAGACCAAACCGCTGGACCTAAAGGACTGAAATTTTGCATGGCGATTCTTCTTATAGTGTAGGGGTGCACTAAGAAATATTTTTGAAAAATTCTTCATACATTTTTTTAAATTAAATTTTTAATCTGTTTTAGTAACTTTTTTTAAGCTTGCATTTTAAATAATAATTTGAGGGTTATAAAATTTACATCACGAGAAAGATCATTACAATTACTTTAAAATGAAATCTTTTTCGAATCTTTACCTCCCTTTTCTGATTTTTGGTGAATTTTTAAAGATTAAATGCTGATCAAGTGGTTTCTGTTTCTGGTACTTTAAATAAATTTATCGTTACGTGCATAGCAACGAAATAAACAAAAAAAATATTTTTTTTCTTGGTAATGCGACAGACGATTGGACATCATCCAAAAAAATATTAAAACACAGTAAAGGAAATGTTCCTCAAACTGTACTATATTAAGTGTACTATATTCTTTAGTATGTCGTATCAGATTTAATTTGATTATTTCCTTCTGCATTATTTTGTCTATAAAAATATTCGTTACAATTTTTTTTATAAATATATTTTTTTGTTTTTTTACATCAATTGTATACATTGGTCGTCGTATTTAATATATATATATATATATATATATATATATATATATATATATATATATATATATATATATATATATATATATATATACAGTCGAACCTCCATATATCGAAGTAGCAAATTGCTGGAAAAAAATTCGATATATAGAAATTTTGATATATAGAATTAAGCTTAGTTTTATCATAATTCTCCTTAAAAAAAATTAAAGCTAATTTTCGTATACGAAACTCCATTTCTAATTTATATGCGAATCCCATTAAATGAAAGTTAATAACTAAAAAATGAATTAATATGAAAGATTTATTGAGTACTACATACCTTTTAAAAAAATAATCCAGACAGTGGTTACAATGATCACAGTTATATTCTTTAAAAAAAAAAAAACTACGAATATCTTGCTGAACAGCTAGTTTTGTGGAAAGTTCAAAGAAATGTTCGTATTTATTCAGTCCACTAAAAATTAATCGGGGACATTTTCCACGAATTGAAGTCCCCGACATATTGTTTCAAACTCCAAAAATTGGGAGATTTTATTCTAAAGTGAAATAAAATCTCCCAATTTGTCTTGAAAAAAATTTCGATATATAGAGATTTTTTTCGATATATAGAAACAATTTTTCTATGTAATGAACATGGAGATTTGCTAAGAGTTCGATATATAGAAAATTTCGATATATGAAAGTTCGATATATGGAGGTTCGACTGTATATATATATATATATATATATATATATATATATATATATATATATATATATATATATATATATATATATATATATATATATATATATATATATATATATATATATTTGATTTGGCATTAATTGCGTACATTGACTGTTGTATTTAATTTGAATGTACTCCGTAGTGAAGTGCAGGTTTTCATCTAGTTACATATAAGGATGTCAATTTCTACAAATTAAACTCATTGGCGCAACAGTCCGTGTGCACCAAGGCCGGTGGCGCCCATCTCCGCTTTCTTGACCGTAGGCTTGTGGTGCCATACAGCATATGTCTCGGTCAAGTGGTCAACCTGACGCGGGACCCCCAGAGTTAGTTCCCAAGCATGCTTGACCTCATTCTATCGACCGAATTATATGATATAAATAATTCAATCGACTGAATTTATTTTCATCGGTAGACGGCCAAATCTTAAATAGAAAGATAATAGTTATAAATAAATAATGGTATAAATAATGAAATCGACCGAATTTAGTTTCATCGGTCGACGACCAAATCTTAACTAGAAAGATAATAGTTATAAATAAATAATGTTATAAATAATGAAAATAATAATAATTATAATAATAACAATTTATTGCATTTTTATTATGTTCATCTATTCATCTGTAGTCATTTATGTCAGTATAATAAATTCTAATATCGGATTTTAGCATATTATTTGCAGATATTTTTGCGTATAATCAGCCAATATTGTAGGAGGTTGAATAATAAATTGCATCAATCTTAGCTAATGGTAATAACTAAGTAAATAATTCAAAAATCAATGATTTATTTGTATTTAATCTTTTATTTGTTTTAAAACTTTAATCACCCCTACAGAAAGTGATCAAAACGAATTGCAGCTGACAACTGTGAGCAAAATTTCTAGTTTAGTTTCGCCGGTCGACAGCAAAATCCTAAACCTTGCAATATAGAATAATAATACTTTTAAATAAAAGATAATATAAATAATCAAAATAAATAATGATATAAATGATTAGAATAATAATAATAATAAAACAGAAATTTATTACTTTTCATTTCGTTCATCTATTCATATCATGTCTTGTTATAAATCAGAATAATAGATTTTAGCATATTATCTGCAGATGTTACTGCATATCAGCTAATAATGTTTTGGGTTGAATAATAATCTGCTGCAGTCAGCAAATAACAATAAATAATTAATTAAAAATTTATCTGTTCTAAATATAAAATTTAGTTCGTAATAAATAATTTATTTTTATTTTCTCATTTATTTTTTAAGTTTTAATAACATGTACAAAAAGTGATCAAACTAACTGCAACTGATAACTTTGGGCAAAAATTTCTACTTTAGTTTCGTCAGTGGACAACCAAATCCTATACCTTGCAATATAGAATAATAATAGTTTTAAATAAAAAATAATTTAGATGATTAAAATAAATAATGATATAAATGATGATATTTAGTAATATTTTTAAATAAAAAATAATTTAGATGATTAAAATAAATAATAATATAAATGATTAGAATAATAATAATAAAACAAAAATTTATTACTTTTCATTTCGCCCATCTATTCATATTATATCCGCATAATAAATCGGAATAATTGATTTTAGCATTATTATCTGAAGATATTTACCATAATATCGGCTAATATCGTTTCTGGTTGAATAATAATCTGCTGCAATCAGCAAATAATAATAAATAAATAATTATTTAAAAATTTATCGTTCTAAATACAAAACTTAGTTCGTAATATATAATTTTTTTTAATTTTCTCTTTTATTTTTTATTTTTAGTTTTAATAACATCAACAAAAAGTGATGAAACTAACTGCAACTGATAACTGCGGGCAAAAATTTCTACTTTAGTTTCGTCAGTGGACAACCAAATCCTAAACCTTGCAATATACAATAATAATAGTTTTAAATAAAAAATAATATAGATGATTAAAATAAATAATGATACAAATAATTAAAATAAATAATGATATAAATGATTAGAATAATAATAGTAAAACAGAAATTTATTACTTTTCATTTCGTTCATCTATACATATCATATCCGTATAATAAATCAGAATAATAGATTTTAGCATATTATCTGCAGATATTTACCATAGCGTCAGCTAATATTGTTTTTGGTTGAATAACAATCTGCTGCAATCAGCAAGTAATAATAAATAATTACTTAATTAAAAATTTATGTTCTAAATATAAAACTTAGTTCGTAATGTATAATTTATTTATATTTTTCTCTTTTATTTATTTATTTATTTATTTTTTGTCTTAATAACATCTACAAAAAGGGATCAAACTAACTGCAACTGATAACTGTGGGCAAAAATTTCTACTTGGAAATACATCGTTCTAAATATAAAACTTAGTTCGTAATGTATAATTTATTTATATTTTCTCTTTTATTTATTTATTTATTTATTTATTTTTTGTCTTAATAACATCTACAAAAAAGGATCAACCTAACTGCAACTGATAAATGCGGGCAAAAATTTCTATTTGGAAATTCATCGTTCTAAATATAAAACTTAGTTCGTAGTGTATAATTTATTTATATTTTCTCTTTTATTTATTTATTTATTTATTTATTTTTTGTCTTAATAACATCTACAAAAAGGGATCAAACTAACTGCAACTGATAACTGCGGGCAAAAATTTCTATTTGGAAATTCATCGTTCTAAATATAAAACTTAGTTCGTAATGTATAATTTATTTATATTTTCTCTTCTATTTATTTATTTATTTATTTTTGTCTTAATAGCATCTACAAAAAGGTATCAAACTAACTGCAACTGATAACTGTGGGCAAAAATTTCTACTTTAGTTTCTACGGTAGACGACCAATTCACAAACCTCGCAAATATAGAGAACTAGGACTGCATCAAACATATTTAAAACTCTGTGCCGTACCAATTTCCTAAAATCTGAGATTTCTCAGTTGATTTTTTTTTTTTTTTTAACGCCAAAATGATCCCACCTGGCGTGACCTCTAATCTTTTCAAGGTGAGACTGAATGGGTCGCGCGAGTAGCGTACGCCACCCAAAAAACTAAAAAACACAAACTACTGAAACAGAAAAAAAAATCCTCCGAACGTACTTAGCATCGGTACCCGCATCCAAGTGGAGATTTAAAAGAAGTCGCTGATATCCGCCGAGGAAAATTTATTTAAATAGCGGAACAACAACAAAAAAAAAATAAATAAAAAATAGAGAGAATTCAAAAGATTATGTTTTGAGCGAGCAATTAATATCTAATTAATAAAGTAAGCTTTTAAGTAATTGAAAAAAAGAGCCGGCAATAGTTAAAATTACGCTGTAGACGTGTTTATTTTAGGAATGGCTTTGTTGCAGTTTTATATTTAATAATTATAATTTAATTTATCGCTGTTATTATTCTATTATCTCCCGATTTTATTATCAAATTGCTGTTTGCTTTATTTGTTATGAAATTAAGAAGATATATATATTTTCATGCGTTTTTTTTTAAATATAGAAAAATAAACATTAAGAAAAAATTTATTTGTATATTTTCATGATTTTTTTTTAAAAAATAGACATTAATTCAAATGTTTATTTTCATAATTATATGCTGCTCCATATGTTTGTAAAACCCATTCCGCTTTTCTTTGTAATAACTATGTTTATAATAAATGTGATGCGATTTTTCCTCACATTTAAAAGATTTTTTGTTTATATATATATATATATATATATATATATATATATATATATATATATATATATATATATATATATATATATATACACACACAGGGGGATCTCAATCTATCGTTTTTCAAAGGACCGACTGAACTGAACGATAAATGCGGAAAAACGATGATTCGGAGAACGGTCGATCAAGATTCCACTATATATATATACATATATATATATATATATATATATATATATATATATATATATATATATATATATATAGGCTACCTTTTCTTTAGAAATTCAAGTTCAAGAGTGCTAGGATCTTTTTGGAAATTTTATAGGTAATAGAATCAAAATCTCTCTGAAAATGTAACCGATTTTAAATGGATGCATCTAGACAAAAATCAGCATGTTACTGCATTTCCATGAATAAAAAAAAAAAAAAAAGGATTTAAAACACATTATATAATGACATTATGTAATAACACATTATATAATAACACATTATAGAATGTAAACACATTATATAATGTAATTCAGAATAAATTGCCTCTGAAGAGAAAAATAGTGTAATGAAGATATGTAGCACACGCAAAAAGTTTTTGCTTTATGTACGAGTATGTACTCTTTTCTGTTTAAAAAAAATTATTGTATGGCATTAACTTAATTGAAATATTGTATAGCCATTATTCTCATGTAATATGTTGACGGAAATAGTTAGCTAGAGAGGAATGGCCTACACGGATGGCCAACATCCCGAGAAGGATAATTTACGTAGAGTTTCTAGACTTTTCTTTTTTTGATTCTTTAAGCGTGCAATTTATATTAACAGCTCATGTAAGAACATTATATATATATATATATATATTATATATATATATTATTTATTTATTTATTTATTTATGGATTGTATGGTGTCTAAGTATGTTTATTGCTCAGATCATACTTATTAGATACGGCACCGCTGATGAAAAGATGCTGTCAAAAACCTATTTTTCACTTTCAACTGTGTCTTTTATATATATATATATATATATATATATATATATATATATATATATATATTTATTTATATGGTGTGTGTGTACATATACAGTGAAACGGCCAGGCATGGTTCCAAAAAAAGGTGGCCTTTTGAAGGGTGGCCGCCGGAAAGAGGTTTCTTTCAAAACACTGGTTCTATGGAGTCTTGAATCGGCTCGGAACAAAATATGGTCGTTTAGAGGGGTAGCTGGCTAGGGAAGTTTTACTGCATAATATGTATATATATATGTGAATATATATATATATATATATATATATATATATATATATATATATATATATATATATATATATATAAATATATATATATATATATATATATATATATATATATATATATATATATATATATATATATATATAAATATATATATATATATATATATATATATATATATATATATATATATATATATATATATATATATATATATATATATGTGTGTGTGTGTGTGTGTGTTTGCGCGCGCGTAATTTTTCATAGATTTTTACAATGTCATTCATGTGCAAATCGGGCGTAGTTTAAATAAGAAAACTTACATAAATGAGAAATTAGGTATAGAAGCTGGGTAGTTTAAGCTGACATTTTGTAAAAAATAACCTTTCCATCTTAAATTATTACCTTCCCCGTTTTTATCATACCAAAATTTAACAAATTACTTTTTCTCTTTAAATTTATATTACTTTTTGCGTGTTAGGTAAGAAATCCTCTACCTGAACTATCGAACTTTGTTGGATCGATATATAGAAGTTGTTGGCATGATTCGCATAATTATTTCTGCTATGTCCTTTGAATATCAGTGACCGTAAAGGAAAATTGCATGATTCTTTCCCAGAAGTTCTCTTTCATGAATGACCTACAGAGGTCTGTTTATGGAAAACAGAACAGGTTGTTTTGCTCAGTTCGGTTAGGTCAGGTCACTTCCGTTAGTCAGTCACATGTGATAGTCAAATTCATTTTGTATTATCGTCATCTAAATGCTAATAATATTTTTTTTTTTGTCCCTCCGAAATGAAAAGCATATTATTATTGAAATATGAATTGTACTTCTTCATACTCAGAGTTTAGAGGTAAATAGATCGTAGGTATACATTGTCAATCTCTGGCAATATCTACACCATTTTTCTGCTCGTCCACAATATCTTTTCTGAAGATGTAACATCATATATAATCCTGAGGTGCGGAAAATGGGAGGAACGAGTTATACTGAGTTCCGGATTATTCCTGTGTGGATTACCTGTGCTTCGCTAAAAAATAAATATATATAATAAAATTAGGAATCTCTCTCTCTTTGTATGTATATATATATATATATATATATATATATATATATATATACATCATATTGTAAATGTATTTTTCCATGGCATTGGCATGGTTATCTTCTAATTTCTTGTAAACTGGAGTATTCTCCAGTTTTAAGCGGTAGAGGCTAATAGACTGGCTACTTAAAAAGCAGGTTACCTTAGAAGCTAATAGGTTATTGGCTATTTCTGAGTTTCTTAACTGAAAGTCATCAGCAAAACAGCTTCAGTTTTCTCTGAAAATAATTACAACTTTACCATAATTTACCATCTCTCCTTTGATGGGATGTATCATTGCTTTAGCACGATCTTCTGTTTTCTTGTAAACTGGAGCATCACCCAGTTTTAAACGATAGATACTAATAGACTAGTTAATTTAAAAGCGGGTTATCTTTAATTGGTTATTGGATATTAATGAGTTGCTTAATTGAAAGTCATCAGCAAAACAGCTTCAATATTTTCTGAAAATAATTATCAGATTTACCATAATTTACCATCTTTCATTTGATGGGATTTATCGTTGCTTTAGCATGATCTTCTTCTATTCTCTCGTAAACTAGAATATTACCCAGTTTTAAGCAATAGAAGCTAACAGACTGGTTACTTTGAATGTAGGTTATCTTAGAGACTAATTGGTTATTGAATATTTCTAAGTTGTATGGTTCACAGTTATCAGAAAAACAGCTTAACGAATCAGGTAAAATAACTAACAACTTTATTATGATTTACCATCTTTCATTTGATTGGATTTATCATTCTTTTGGCTTGATCTTCTATTTTCTTGTAAACTGGAGTATATTCCTGTTTTTAGTGATAAAGTCTCTTAAACTGGTTACTTTATTATCCGTTGTCCTGAGAGGTTACTAGGTTTTTGAGTAATTAAAAGGGGAATGCTATTGCATGTGTACTGGATTTGCATCCTTATTGATATCCTTTTAAATGAATTATAATATATCCTGATATTCCCATTCATTTAAATTAATAGCAAAATATAATTTTCCTTTTGACCTATTAAGGAAAATACACATCTTCTATTCCGAAATAAAAGCAAAATTATAAATAAAAAGGAAGATGTAAATTTCAGTTCAAAATGAAATCTTTTTGATAAAAACGTGCTACAAAATCAGTAATTTAGCTAATGAAAGAATAAAGCAAATCGAAGCAGATAAAAGAAACTATTTAATCAAGTATTGGCCTT
Organism: Dolomedes plantarius; assembly: GCA_907164885.2. NCBI lineage: Eukaryota > Metazoa > Arthropoda > Arachnida > Araneae > Dolomedidae > Dolomedes > Dolomedes plantarius. The sequence continues at coordinate 48,189,108 of OU015490.1, forward strand.
TTTCATTTCTTTAATGAGTTCTAAAACGTGTTCCAGATTATATTAAATAAGGAATGATCGAGGTAACAAACACTTATAGTAGAAATTAAGGAACCTCAATGCAATAATAAATAAAATGAACTTTTAAAACATAAAAACTCTTGAATGTAAGTAACCTATTTCTTTCTATGAAGAATGTGGGAGGTTTTTTGGTTCACTTCTGTCTTTGTTTGTTTATCGTTAACTTTTCTGCTTTGAATGGCTTTAAAAAGTTCAAATTTGACGTAATTTTTATACGCGTAGTAAATTCAGGAGACAAATACTAATTCAGGCGAAAATTATCGATAAATCAATTATTTCATAAGACGCAATCAAATGGGAAAATTTGCATTTAAGAATGATTTATACGTTATCTATTACTTTCTGGATTTTTATTTTACAGAAGATTTGATTTCATATGTCGTAATCAAATGGGAAAATTTGAATTTAAGAATGATTAATTTCTAATATATTATTTTCTAGATTTGTATTTTAAAGAAAATTTGATTTCATAAGTCGTAATCAAATTGGATTTTTTGGATTTAAGAAAGAATCATTTGTATCTGTTATTTTATGGGTTTGTATTTTACAGAAAATTTGATTTCATAAGTCGTAATCAAATTGGACTTTTTGGATTTAAGAAAGAATCATTTGTATCTGTTATTTCCTGGGATTGTATTTTACAGGAAATTTGATTTCATAAGTCGTAATCAAATTGGATGTTTTGGATTTAAGAAAGAATCATTTGTATCTGTTATTTCCTAGGCATGTATTTTACAGAAAATTTGATTTCATAAGTCGTGATCAAATTGAATTTTTTGGTATTTAAGAACGAATCATTTTAATCTATTATTTTCTAGTTTTGTATATTACACAAATAAATTGATTTTGTAAGTTGTAATAAAATAGGATTTTTATAGATTTAACAATGATTCCTTCGTATCTGTTATTTTCTGGATTTGAATTTCTGGATTTTACAGAAAATTTGAATTCGTAAGTCTTAATCAAATTAGATAATTTGAATTTAGGAGTTATAAATTTGTTACCTTATTACTTTCTGAATTGTATTTTACGGAAAATGAAAGACTTTATTAAAAGAGATAGAAAACAAGGAAGCTCGATAACACTACTGTCTCCTGTTTATATATATTTAATAAAAATTAAGTAATATATTTAAACCCAATCAATACACATTTAACAAATCAAAACAAAGATTTTCTCGCCTTTGAACTGTTATTAGGAATGTTGGATAACTGATCATTGTAGTGTATTTAATAATTTTGTGAGTCACTAGTGTTACAAGTAGATGTTAGGTAACCAGTAATCAAGTATTTAATTGAAGTTCAATTCACACACACACACACACACACATATATATATATATATATGTGTGTGTGTGTGTGTGTGTGTGTGTATGAATTGAACATCAATTCACACACACAATATATATATATATATATATATATATATATATATATTGTGAGTGTTACTATTACGTTTATAATTAAAATATTGATAGCAGCCCATCAAGACTAATACATAATTCGTATACATTTATGTGTGCATGATTGTAAGTATGTATTTTGAATTTTACCTTAAAATACGCACGATTACATATAAACATAAATGGCCGTTCTTTACTGTCATGGATAGTTACAACTATAATATTCTTAATATAAAGATTTTGATTTTTAAATAAGAGTTAAATTTAACATTTAGTAAATTACATTTATTAAATTACAGTAATTTTTTACATTTATTAAATTACAGTTAGTGCTTATACGAACCCAAGGCCCATATGTATTATAATCTTTCTTTATATGTCACTTCCAATATCATTTACAGTTTCTCGCACTTTTATTTAAGTTATGTCTGCTTCAAAATCTCTGCCATTTACATAAATTTTAAAAGGCCTCCATACATTTAAAAATATTTCCCATCACTTATGCATATGTAACCACATATCTTACACATTTATATATACATTCATAAATGTTACACGTTATAAATGCAAATATATAAATAAATATATATATATATATATATGTATATATTTACACATATATGTGCATATATTATAACCATGTATCTTACACATTATCTATATATATATAACACAGTTCCGTAACTGACTCACTCACTGACACACAACGCACAGACCAAACCGCTGGACCTAAAGGGCTTAAATTTTGCATGGCGATTCTTCTTATAGTGTAGGGGTGCACTAAGAAAGATTTTTGAAAAAATTTTCTTAAATTTTTTCAAATTAAATTTTTAAGCTGTTTTAGTGACTTTTTTAAAGTTTGCATTTAAAATAATTATGTGAGGGTTATAAAATTTATATCACAAGAAAGATCATAAAAATTCCTTTAAAATGAAATCTTTTTCGAATCTTTACCTCCATTTTCTGATTTTGGGGGAATTTTTAAAGATTAATTTTTAGAATTTAATTTATTAAATGCTGATCACGTGATTTCTTTTTCTGGTACTTTAAATAAATTTATCGTCACGTGATAACAACGAAATAGACAAAAAAAATTTTTTCTTCTTGCTAATGGGGCAGACGATTGGACATTATCCAAAAAAATATTAAAATACAATAAAAGATGTCATGTTCCTCAACCTGTACTATATTCTTTAGTATGTCCTATTACATTTAATTTGAATATTTTCTTCTACATTATTTTTTCTATAAAACTATCCCTTACGATTTTTTTATAAATGTATCTTTTTTTACATCAATTGTATATATTGATCGTTTATTATATATATATATATATATATATATATATATATATATATATATATATATATATATTGATTGGCATTAATTGCATTCATTGACTGATGTATTTAATTTGAATGTACTGCGTAGCGAAGTGCGGGTTTTCAGCTACTATATCCATATATCTTAAACATTAAAACGGGGAAAAAGATTTCCATCATACAGAATCGAAAGAGAGGATTTTGAAGTTTTACATTTTGCACACTTGTAACTACTCTATCCGTCATAACTTTTCCTCCCCTCTTCCTCCCTGTTTCCCCCCTTTTTTAATAAGCTTCTTTTCCCCTTTGTGATATATGCCGCGTGTGCCAGACTCGCGACCTATTCACGCCGACCTTTAAATTTTGGAGGTCAGACCAGGTGTTGGGGCTCCTTACAGGAGGTTACGAAATTGGTGAGGGAAAAGGTGACTTCATAGGAAAGGAGGGAGATGGAATTTGGAGTTTTTCTTTGGAATAGTAGTAATAGTAAATTTCTTTATTCTGAAGCTCTAAATGTTCATAGATATATTACTACTACATACAAATTAGTGTGTGTGCGTGTGTTATATTATTGTATAGCTATTGACAAATATTAAATTTATACATACACACACACACACACACACGCACACACACACACACATATATATATATATATATCTTTATATATATATATATATATATATATATATATATATATATATATCTTTATATACATATATATATATATATATATATATATATATATACAGTCGAACCTCCATATATCGAACTTCCCAATATCGAAATTTTCTATATATCGAACTCTTAGCAAATCTCCATGTCCATTACATAGGAAAACTGTTTCTATGTATCAAAAAATGTCTATATATCGAAATTTTTTTTCACGGCATATTGGAAGATTTTATTCCACGTTAGAATAAAATCTCCCAATTTTTGGTGTTTGAAACAATACTTCGTGGACTTCAATTCGTGGAAAATGTTCCTGATTGAGTTTTTAATGGACTGAATAATTTGATGAACTTTCCGCAAAACTGGCTGTTCAGCAAGATATTCGTAGTTTTTTTTAAAAGAATGTAACTGTGATCACTATAACCACTGTCTGGATTATTGTTTTTTTATAGGTATATAGTACTCAATAAATCTTTCATATTAATTCATTTTTTAGTTATTAACTTTCATTTAATGTGATTCGCATATAAAATGGAAATGGAGTTTCGTATACGAAAATTCGCTTTAATTTTAATGTTTTTGGAGAATTATGATAAAACTAAGATCAATTCTATATATCGAAATTTCTATATATCGAATTTTTTTCCGGCATTTTCTTTCTTCGATATATGGCGGTTCGACTGTATATATACACACACACACACACACACACACACACATATATATATATATATATATATATATATATATATATATATATATATATATATATAAGGCTTTGTAATATATTAAGTTTCATAATCTGTTTATAGAGAGCATAAGTACATCATTTTGCTTTCTTATACTTTTATTTAGAAATCCATCATTTTGTTTACTAGCATTAGTAGTGCCAATAATCAATGTAACTGTTACTATTGATTTTTATTAATTTTAATGCCTCTTTTTGTAGAAATTCAGCATAATTATCGCATTAGCAGATATATGATGATTTTGCTTATGTATCATATGTTTGCTTAAATATCCTTTATCTATAATTGTGATATATGATAATTTTGCTTAAAAATTAATATATTTAAAATGAACTCATTAATATTAAAACTTTTTTCTCTAGAAATTCCAAGGATTGGATAAAATAATAAAATTCAATTTTTACAATATTAATTATTTTTTTACAAGTGAGTGAGTTTTGCTTTCAAAAATATCAATCTTTGCAGAAATTCAGCATAATTTTCCCATTAACAGATATATGGTAATTTTTCTAATTTTTTTTTTAAAATAAGCACATTAATATTAAAACATTTTTCTCTAGAAATTCCAAGGATTGGATCAGTGGCGTAAGAAAGGGGGAGGGGGCAAGGGGGTCTATCATGCCCCGGGCGCCACTCGCAGAAGGGCGCCAATGTAAGATCCATATATTATATTACTATATGTTTTCGAGGTGGATGCCAATATAAGGTCTATATATTATATTACTATATGTTTTTCAGAGGAGGGCTCCAATATAAGGTCTATATATTATATTACTATATGTTTTTCGGGGAGGGCGCCAATATAAGGTATATATATTATATTACTATATTATTTTGTGGGGGGGGGCGCCAATATAAGGTCTATATATGATATTACTATATGTTTTTAGGGGAGGGCACCAACATAAGGTCTATATATTATGTTACTATATGCTTTTCGGGGGGGGGGAGTTCCAATATAAGGTCTATATATTATGCTATTATATGTTCATCGAGGGCGCCAATATAGGGTCTATATATTATATTACTATATGTTCATCGAGGGCGCCAATATAGGGTCTATATATTATATTACTATATGTTTTTCAGGGGGGGGGGCGCCACAAAAGTATGGTGCCCCGGGCGCCAGTTATGCTCGCTACGCCACTGGATTGGATAAAATAATCAAATTCCGTTTTTCAATATCACTCATTTCTTTTAAATTTAAAAAAGTTTTTAACTATGGGGAAATTTACGTTCAATTTATTTTTATGTTTAACTTTCTTTTTAATTATAAGAAACTTGTTCATTAGCAAACAAATCTTGTTTGGTAAAGTAGCTTCTAAACGCTACATTACAACCACATCTCCAGTCATTCATAAGAGAAATTTTTTTGTTTATTTCCAAAATTTGATTTTCAGAATCGAATCATTTTAAAATCGAAGAAATCGAGAATGAATAGTCCAAGGCATTTCATATTTGATTTCTGATATATCTATAGACAAAGTCTAAACCACCTTCATTTTAAATTTCGGTGTATCTACAGATTGCTGTATAAAATCAAGATTAGATTATGTGTTCGTTGTTGAAGTGCGAAAGTTTTCCCAATATAAACATGTATCAGGATTAAATGCTATAACTTTAAAGTTAGTTTATACTTTTAAATCTTAATGTCTAGTCAGGATTCTCAGTAAGGATTTGACCATGTAATATTAGGTAAGTTATTTCCAAAATAATTTTGAAACTGAGAA
>OU015490.1:48200042-48240042 GCA_907164885.2 Dolomedes plantarius
ATATGTTCCTCAAACTTTAAGATAAGTTGTGAACAGAATATTCACGCATTAGGTTAGGAATATTTATGTCACCCGTACGATTGATAATACCAAGGAGTTTTATAGAGTTCAAAATGTTTTAAAATTAAGCTCTGCACTCCATCTATAACTACATTCTTTTTAATTTTTTCATTTTTATTAACCCTTTTTGGAGCCTATTTAGGCTTTTTCAAAGCAACTGAACAGCACTGTACATACGGAATGAAGAATTACAATGCATAAGTAGCTAAATCTAAGTTACTGTTGAATTTAATATAAAAAAGAGCTGATGCAATAAGAACAAGGAATTTTTTTTCTTTAGAAAAAAATTTAGATTCAAAATAAGAGAGCAACATTTACACGGAAACTGGAGGAACATAGCATTAACATCTCATACTATAAAAAAATTAGAAACTAAATTTCATAAGCACATTCGCGTGACCATTTCCATAAAACAGTTTTCCTTAAATTTCCGTATTCAGCGTGTTATAAACGCAAATAGAAAAATTTTGTAAACTGCTATTTCATTTTCTTTTGTCTAATAGCAAAAAGTTTTTACTGCACAGCGGCTGATATGTAGACCACACCTGTTCTAGTAAATTTTAAGCTTTTGAAAATTTGAAAAACAATTTTTTTGATGCAAGAAGAATCCCTCTTTTCTTGCAAGTTTCTTTTCGTAGACCATGAGCAGTACATGAACGACATCGTTTGCAGTGTTTATTTTTACTTTTTGAAGAAACTTAGTTCTAACTTCTAAATTATAAGCCTTCATGCTAAATTAGAAACTTCTAAATTATAAGCCTTCATGCTCCCTGCGTGGTGACCATAAGTATATTTCATATCTATCTATCTAACTATTTATCTATCTATCTCCATATATATTTGATGGGCTCGTGCATGTAAGGTGGTACATATTCGTCAGTTATCATTTTGCCTCTATACGTGTTTATTCATCATAACTATCTATTCAGCCCAACTATCATTGCATATAACCGAAAAATTGTCATGCGTGTAGAATATTACTGCTTCCTCACTGTTCGTTAATTTGCGAGTTCCATGACAAAAAGTAAACCAGTTAAAACTATGCTTAAAATTGCTAACTTTATCCTAAATTAACTTTCAATTATCACTAATCTTGAGAAATTATGAAATCCATGACTGGGAAAAAACTAAATGACTTAAATTTTAATTGTGTATAAGATGAAAGCTCATAAACTATGTTCTCTGCATGTCTACCAATTAACAATTTTTTTTCTTCTGTTAATCCAATGCACAACGTGTCAGAGATTTTTTTCTTCAATGACTTCCTTAAACACTTTCTAAAAGACTTAAATATTTCATAAGAGTTGAATTCTTTATATTTGGGAAGTAGTGTGAATATTAGACTTATAAAGTTTTGGATAACCAATCGCCATATTGTAAAGTAAGGCTCCTTGATAGTCCACAATCAAACAACAATCAAACAATTGTTTTGATCTAATTAACAGATCATGCTTCTCGGACAATCCTTCCTTGGTGATCCATTAATTACATCGAAACAAATGTCGCCGTCTTTCTTGTTCGACTGTGGATTGCTAAGAAGCCTTTCTTTTACTGTATGTGTTTTCACAAATTTCCTTTAAGTGGTAATCGCAATGAATTTATTACAAAATGCATCTTGTTGAACATTGGTGTGATTGTCATAGTGAACATTTCACATATGGTATAATGAAAATCACACTACTCTCCCCGAATTGAGGATGATCTATTAATTAGATCGAAACAAGTGTTGCCTTTTGTTTCAACATGGATTGCTAAGAAGCATTACTTTTACTATTTGTGTCTCCACAATTGTGTGCCTTACTTTTACTATTTGTGTCTCCACAAATTTCCTTTAAGTGGTAATCGCAATGAATTTATTACAAAATGCATCTTGCTGAACATTGGTGTGATTGTCATAGTGAACATTTCACATATGCTATAATGAAAATCACACTACGCTCCCCGAATTGAGGATGATCTATTAATTAGATCGAAACAAGTGTTGCCTTTTGTTTGATCATGGATTGCTAAGAAGCATTACTTTTACCATTTGTGTCTCCACAATTGTGTGCCTTACTTTTACTATTTGTGTCTCCACCATTGCGTGCCTTACTTTTACTGTTTGCGTTTCCTTTTAGTGGCAATCGCAATATATTTACTGAGAAGGTCATCATGTTGCTGCAAATTGTTGTTAATTAAACACCTGAACGCTGTTACATATTTACAATTGCTAATCATGTTTACCCCCATTCTGATTCCTTGCATAGTTTAACCCCACCTGTACACGTCATTCCTCTTTCAGATCAGTAATACCGCTGGAAAGCAGATATCAACTATTAGTTCTGGTTAAATATTAATGATTTTTTTTTATATAATAGATTCGATATAGTTTAACAAGCAGGCCAAAGAAAATAAAAACCGCAAAAAAAAAAAAGGAAAATTACCAAGATAAAACTTTCTAAAACAAAAATTAAACAATTCTAATCTTTAATGGCTTAAGAAGGAATTATAGTTTTATTTGTAATTAAATTTCCGGTGCGGCGAACTAGGAAGAACTTGTCACGCAAACTAATTGCTCTTAGACAATTTTTTTTATTATTTTATTTTTTATGTTGATGATAAAATACAGTCATTCCTTGTCATGACGTCATCATTTTAGATCGACTCTTCGACCATTTATCCTTTTTTTTTGAAAGTGCCCATAAAATATACAATAGGTCTATAAATAACCGCAGCATGTAATTCTGTCTATAAAACGGCCAGAAGATTTGACTCATGTTTTGCGATTGGACGATAAATGATTGCATTAATTTTTAAAGAAGTAGTAATTCCCTTTCATTTATTACCGTCAATACCTTTATACCGGAAAACTGGTTTTATTCCTCTGGCTTACATTTGTACTTTGCGGTTTTGAGTCTGTTATAAAAAGATTTGTGAATTCAAGAACGTGTTTGCATCAATGAAGGTGAGTTAGGTCAGAGGGACTATGACTATATACACTAAAGAGGTTTTTGGTGATTTATTGTATATTTATGATATGAGCCATGTATATTATTTTATCACTCTTCTCGACTTTTCGTTTTTATAGACTTAGAGAGGCTCATATTAAGGGGGTCCGGAACACAAATTCCTCAAATTTTCGAAATTTTTTTAAATTCCATTAGAAAAAATTCTGTTCTTTTCCACTTAAAATAACATTTAAATCATGTTTCTATCTTAACTAGAGGAGATATTAATTTTTTGTTTTTGGTTTGGCGCATTCTAACAGTAGCCAATATTTGTTTAAACCTTTAAATGCGTTTTTCTGCATGATGGGTTTTTTCACCATTTCTCGTCTTTAAATTGTTTTAAGTCAAGAATTGTTAAAGATAAATGATTCAAATTTGGAACGTGTCTTTTTCAATTATTTTACTTTAATTATGATTTAGGAAATTTGAAAAAATATTTACTTTTGAAAATATGATTTTTTAAATATAAGTTACATAATATTTTTTTTGAAATTTTTACTCTAAATATTTTTAATTTTTTTAAAATTAATATTTAAAAAAATCTGGATCAAAATTAAAACTTATATATTTCTGTTTAATTAAATGAAAATATTTTGGAATTCGACAAATAATATTTCGAGTTAGAGCGATTTTAAATTACCCCACTTTATAAAATTTCAAATTTTTAAATTTTTAAAAATTTTATGAGAAGTTTTATGATGTGATTTTGTTTACAAATTTTATGGTTAATCATCACAAAATGATTCAAAATTTTAACTCAATAAATAATTTTTTTTAAATGTGTCCCGGGACCCCTTAATTTAAAAGAGAAGAGACAATGCGAGTGCAACACACATAACTTATGACTTATATGTATTGTATTATTGAAACAGAGGAAAAAATATATTTAAATATACATACAGTCGAACCTCCATATATCGAAGTACCAAATTGCGCGAAAAAAATTCGATATATAGAAATTTCGATATATAGAATTAAGCTTAGTCTTATCATAATTCTCCTTAAAAAAAATTAAAGCCAATTTTCGTATACGAAACTCCATTTCTAATTTATTTGCGAATCCCATTAAATGAAAGTTAATAACTAAAAAATGAATTAATATGAAATATTTATTGATTACTACACATCTTTAAAAAAAAACAATAATGCAGACAGTAGTTGCAATGATCACAGTTACATTCTTTAAAAAAAACTACGAATATCTTGCTGAACAGTTAGTTTTGCGGAAAGTTCAAAGAAATGTTCGTATTTATTCAGTCCACTAAAAACTTCATCACGGACATTTTCCACGAATTGGAAGTCCACGGCGCATTGTTTCAAATGCCCAAAATTGGGAGATTTTATTCTAAAGTGGAATAAAATCTTCCAATTTGTCTTGAAAAAAATTTCGATATATAGAGATTTTTTCGATATATAGAAACAATTTTTCTATGTAATGAACATGGAGATTTGCTAAGAGTTCGATATATAGAAAATTTCGATATAGGGAAGTTCGATATATGGAGGTTCGACTGTATTTGTTTTAATAAATTGAAGTAACTGCAGCTATGTTACAGAAGTTTCAAAGTCCAAAGCAGTTTAGATTTGATTAACTTTACCTTTTATGGGACATTTTGTTAAGTCTAGTTTCATTTTATTTTCAGATGCACTCTATAACCTTAGATATCATTCAGTTTAGTGATTTTGCATTCAACGGGAAAATATCAAAACATTTAAAAACCTTCTTATGAGTTGAATTGTAGAAGGATTTTATAATACAGAGCAATTATTGAATGGTTGCTTTGTATATTATTTTGACAGGAACTCATTATAAATATATCTATGAAAAAAAGATTCAAAGTTTTTAAAAATGTATACATCAAATTACATCAAATTATAGCCTTTTTCACAGCTTTGAGTGCTCTAAATATTTGAGGATTTAAGGATTTTATTTGAGGATTTGAGGAATAATACTTACATGTGTTTATTCTGATTTTGAAATTAGGAGCAGTTTTGTAGCCCATTCAAGTATCCTATGAATAAAAGGTCCTTAATTCAGTTCCTTCTTTTAGTTTCTTTGCCTTTATATGGTTCCTTAAAATCTTTTAAAAATTCTTATTTTTGAATTGAAAGTCCTTTGTTTAGTGTACTTTCCAATACTTTTAAAATATTTATTTTGGAGTTAAGTGCAAGAATTTTCAGTTCAAGAATTTTCAGTACAAAAATTTCCTGAAAATCGAGAAGTTCATCTGTAAGATTAGGAGTTATTTATTTATTTAATGTACAAAATCAAATCTACTCTCAAAAAGAGTTTGAGCGTAGCAGAACATAGATTGAACGGTAACCATGAGAAATTAAATTAAATTTTACACCATCTGTAGAGTTCTAAATTTTAAAAAAAGGATATTTTAACTATTGTCTATAAGTCTTTCTTGGAGTTCTGAAGAATTAGATTGAATCATTTTAGTGTTTACAAATTTCTAAGAAAATTTAGCTTTTATTCTGTTTAAAGGGCATTGGATGTATATGATTCTGTATTTACAGTCACATCATTGACATCTGTAAAGTGCAGATGAAGCCTGATAAAACTGAGAAACGCTCAGTTAATTTGAACCTCGTTTTAATAAAGAAGTTATTTGAAGAGAAGGAATTGACTTTTTATGAATATCTATTCTGTCAAAAGTGAATACTATTGTACACATATAAAGTGAACATATTACCTGATAAATGTGAGTTGCGCTCAATTGGATTCAACCGCGTTTTAATAGTAAAGCAATTTGAAGAGAAGGAATTAACTTATAAGAATATCTTTTCTGTCTAAAGTGAATAGTATTTTGCATATATAAAGTGTAGATATTAGCTGATAAAGTGAGTTGCGTTCAACTGGCTTCAGCTTCGTTTTAATAGTGAAGCAATTTGAAGAGAAGGAATTAAATTTATAAGGAATATCTATTCTGTCAATAGTGAATAGTATTTTGCATATATAACGTGTAGATGTTTCCTGATAAAAGTGATTTGCGCTCAACTGGATTCAACCGCGTTTTAATAGTCAAGCAATTTGAAGAGAAGGAATTGAATCTATAGGAATATCTTTTCTGTCTAAAGTGAATATTATTTTATATCTATAAAGTGTAGATATTACCCGATAAAGTGAGTTGCGCTCAACTGGTTTCAACCGAGTTTTAATAGTGAAGCAAGAAGGAATTGAATTTATAGGAATATCTATTCTGTCTAAAGTAAATAGCATTTTAGATATATAAAGTGTAGATATTACCTGATAAAAGTGAGCTGCGCTCAATTGGGTTCAACCGCGTTTTGATAGTGAAGCAATTTGAAGAGAAGAAATGGAGTTTGTAGGAATATCTGTTCTGGCTAAAGTGAATAGAATTTTACATCTATTAATTGTAGATATTACCTGCTAAGACTGAATTGCGCTCAATTGATTTCAGCAGCTTTTTAATAGTCAAATAATTTGTAAAGAGGGGATTGATTTTTTAGGAATATATATTTTGCTTTAACTGAATTGTTTCACATTTATAAAATGCCTGATAAAACTAAACTACGCTTAGTTAATTTGAGCCGCATTTTAATAGTGAAGTAATTTGAAGAGACGAATTAAAGTTTTAGCAATATCTATTGTGCATAAAGTGAGTTGAATTTTACATCCACAAAGTGCAGATTATACCTGATAAAACTTCACTGGGCTCAGTTAATTTTAGCTGCGTTTTAATAAAAAATTTGAAGAGAAGAAATTGCATTTTCAGGAATATCTATTATGTCTAAAGGGAATTATATTATACATCTAAAAAGAGCAGATAATACCTGATAAAACTGAACTGCGTTCAGCTAATTTCGGCCTTGTTTTTATAAAGAAGTTATTTGTAGAGAAGGCATTATATTTTTAGGAATATCTGTTCTACCTAAAGGGAATTGTATTTTGCATCTATAAAAATCACATAATACCTGGAGAGACAGAACTGCGCTCAGTTAATTCCAGCCATTTAATAATGAAGTAATTTCTAGAGAAGGAATTGAATTTTTAGGAATGATTATTCTGTCTAAAGTGCCTGAATTGTATTTTACAAGAAAATAAAAAACGACAGGTTTATGAATCACTTTGAGTTATCAGTAGGCTGGCAGCCATTTTATGAGTCCTTCGAGATTTCAACTGCGTTTTCAAATGGCTTTTTCAGGGATTCTTCAGCCCTTTTTGCTATCAAACGGTTACGTGTTTTTAAAGCTATTCCAGATATATTAATTTCCACATAAAAAATCTTAAAAATTTTTCGTTGCCATTTAATAGTCCCTTTATTAATTTTGCTTTAAGCCTGTTATTCAAACTAAATGTTTTTGCACAAAGCATCATAATATATTGGAATCATCTGATTACGAAGTGATTGAATATTCAATCAATTACAATACTGAGTATGGACTGAACGTACAAATCTTGGCATGCATGAGTTTTTTAAATCGAATATCGAACCTTTCATTTCGATTTTAATCAACTACGCGTGAAATTTTCTAATGCATGATATTTTTTATTGAATATTGAATATCGGTGTGGTAAACCTGCCTCTGAATTCTGAATCACTGGATGTTGATTAAAGTAATTATATTCATCGTTGTTTCTTAATGTTTTAAAAGCTATTCCAAACCTCAGTGCTTCTAATTGTAGGGTAATTTTTCAACTGGAATTCATTGATTTTAGATAAATTCTATCTTCCCTAAAAAATTCCATGTAAATCAAGATTTAAATTATGGTTATCACGGAGTATATTTATGTTTTGTATTCGAAGATTTGTAAATTAAGATCCTATATCTCTAAAACATGCAACATTTTGGCCATGTGCAAGATAATTTAGGGGAAAAATGTGACTGAAATGATAACAAAGTTTGCATAACGTAGTTTTTAATTATCAGTACATATATATCATGCTAATTTCCTTAAAATTAAATCGTCTTTGATGCAGTATAGATATTCCTCAACTTACAAGTCGAGTTACAAACACTTTTCTTTTTATATGCACATACATATATTTTTTACTTTCATACGTAATTTAAAATACATTGTATTTAGAAGACATAAATTATTCTTCTTCATCACTACTTATTACGTAAGCACAATACATTGGTGCAGAATTTGCGACAGAAGATATGTTGAAAAAAAATTTTTTTAACAAAGTTCTCCAAGGTAGTTTGAACAGTTTGCGTCTTCTTTTCCTTACATATTGTCTGGTAGCAAGCCAGATTTTCCCGAATACGACGATTCACACTTGTGAATATTTCTTCATTTGGATCCAATGCTTATTCTAATTGTTGTAGTCCTTTATTAATATAATGAAAAGCTGAAGCCATTTCTGAAGCCAATGAAGGTTTATTTGATTTATCGTGTGGATATCGAAACTATTACATTTTTATTACTGCGTCATATATTTTTGCAGTATTGCAGAATATTGCATCATATTTTTTAATAATGATGTAATACATATAGGTATGTACTGTACATTCGAGGGACGGTATTTTTGATATACACTTGTGAATCTTTCTTCATTTGGATCCATTTCTTCTAATTCTTGTAGTCCTTTATTAATATAATAAAACGCTGAAGCCATTTCTGAAACCAATGAAAGTTTATTTGATTTATCGTGTGGATATCGAAACTATTGCATCTTACATTTTTATTAATGCGTCATAAATTTTGCAGTATTGCAGAATATTGCATATTTTTTAATAGTTATGTAATAGATATAGGTATGTACTGTACATTCGAGGGACGGTATTTTTGAGATCTATATATATAAATATATATATATATATATATATATATATATATATATATATATATATATGTATGTATACATATAATATGTATATATATATACATATGTATATATGTATGTATATATATATATATATATATATATATATATATATATATATATATATATATATATATATATATATATATATATATATATATATATATATATATATATATATTTTAATTAAAAAATTTCGGTCGTAAGTCGAGGAATACCTCTATACTGTTTATTTCTTGCACTTTAATGCAGTTTCTTTTAAGTATGGACTTCAAAATCTTATGACACATATATGATAACCTATATAACTATCAGGAAATTTTTAGTTCCTATACCATCAGGTTCCTAAAATAATTTTTTTTTCCTTGAATGTGGTATTCACTTACTCATATACAGTTTTTTTTTAAAACTTTTAAATCTTTTTCTATTTATTTTCGGCAACCATCTGTAACCCCCCCTTTCCCATTACTCCCCCCCAACACTCACACAAAAATCATCTTTATACACGACCTCTAAAATTTTGAAGGTTACCGTGACTCAGCCACGAGAAAGGCACACGCCGCTTCTCATACAAAAGTAAAGTTACTCACTTAACGAAAAAAAAAAAAATTTTTTTTTTTCGTTACTTTCCAGAATAGCGCACCTCGAGCCTCGCACGCTCTTACAACCCTTTCGGTGCCTCCTTATTCACCGGCGATAAAGGGTTACGGGTTTTAACCTTGAGGGAAACGGTACACCGTCCCGTTTGCGGATGGAATTATAGTCTCGTTTGTCCCACATCCCCGCTGACATCCATCCCGTGCTGGATGGGAGGGCCTCCAATTGGCTGGCGGCGTTTCTCTTTTAACCCTTCCTCGGCGCGTGCCGCCGCTCCCATTGGCGCCTCAGTCGCCCAATCACAGCTGACGTTCGCTCTTCGCACGCGTATCATTTTTTTTTTTTGGATTTTTTTTTTTAGTTTCGCTTTTAGATTTTTTTCCCCCTTCTTCTCTCTTCTGGAGGTGTACTTTTCCATGTTTTTTCTTTCAGATTTCGTTTTGGAGTTTTGTTGAGATTTAGTTTATTGTGTTCTTTTTTTTTTCCTTTTTTTCTTTTAACCTTTTTTTTTTTTTTGGATCATCTGTTCCGTCTGGGTTTCTTTCGCCCGCGTTCGTTCGTTTTCTAATTTTTAATTTTTTTTTTGGGGCTTCTTCTTTCACTTTCGCTTTTGTATAAAGGGTGATTTTTTTTTTACTTATTCGTTTATTTTTTGACGCGTGGTAGGGCTGGCTCAAATTTGGCCTTGAACTTGAAATAAAAAAGTTATTTTTTCCCCCTTCTTGTAGAGTAAATAAAAGGAACTAACGGTTGATGCAATGTAAGAAAAAATATTGAATTAAAATTGGGGCCACAGATTTTGGTTTTGCCGTGAGAGTAGGACAGCAACTTCTGTATACGCCAATTATAAATTTTTTTTTTTAAAATAAGTTGCTGATTTTCAGTTTAATATTTATTTACTTGCTATTTTAATTTTTTTTTCTGACTCGTTTCATGTTAATATGAATATCTCTTTAAGGATATAATTCACTAAATTTATTTGCAAATTTTTATCCAATTAAGCTTTTTTATTTTCTGTTTATTTATTTATTATTTCTTTATAACTGAAAAATTTATTTACTATTTCTTCAAATATATAAAATGCTTATTGAACGCTGATCTTTGGATTCTACATATGAGAAAGGCAGGAACTTCTGTAATCGCCAATTATAATTTTTTTTAAAAAAATAAGTTGCTGATTTTCAGTTTAATATTTATTTACTTGCTACTTTAATTTTTTTTTTCTGATTCGTTTCATGTCAATGTGAATATTTCTTTAAGGATATAATTCCCCAAATTCATTTGCAAATTTTTATCCGATTAAGCTTTTTATTTTCTGTTTATTTATTTATCGCTTCTTTATAGCTGAAAAATTTATTTAATATTTCTTCAAATATGAAAAACGCTTATTAAACACTAATCTTTGGGTTCTGCATATGAGAAACACAGCAACTTCTGTGATCGCCAATTATAAATTTCTTTTTAAAGTTGCCGATTTTCAATTTAATATTTATTTATTTGCTAATTTATATAATTTTTTTCTGATTACTTTTATATAAATATGAACATTTCTTTTAAGATGTAATTCACTAAGTTAGTTTTCAAATTTTTATTAAAATCAAATTAACTTTTGATTTTCTGCTTATTTATATTTAAATTTAAAACTTAAAAATATAATTAATATATCCTCAAATATGAAATACTTCGTCTAATCAAATGTATATATAGGAAAAAAAAATTTCTATTACTTAAATTATCATAAAAATTAGTCTCAATTAGTTGTCAGCTTTATTTACATTTTTTTTCATCATAAAATTCCTATTAAATATTTTCTATTCATTTAAAAAACCTACCACTTTTTTTTCTCGATGTTCCTGCTTAAGAATAATTTTTTGTAAAAGGCTAAGTTTGTCAACAGATATTTATTCAACTAGATATTTAAAAAGTTGCTGATTTATAGCAACATGTAATAAACGTATCATACCTATGGATACGCATAGTTATCTGTAATTTCTAGCGATTTCATTCGAAAAAGCTTCTGTTATGTTAATTTGTTTCCTAGGTGTAAGAAATAAAATATATATAAATGAATTAACAGTCTTTTATTTCTGCAAGTTATTTCAATAGGCTAAACATTAATGTGTTAGTTCATGAAATTATACCTGACTAAATTGATAAAATGATATCTGCGCATATGAAGGTAGGGATTGAAATCATAGATGAATTCTGATTTCGGTAATCTATTTCGTATATAATTTCTTTCGAAATTTATTTGATATAAATTCTTTGGGTAAATTACCGTGTTTGGATATAGAATGTTTCCTCGTGCATTTACAAATAATAACATACGTATACTGTGTGTATACTTGTATACACACTGTATACAAGTGCTGTATACTGTGCGTATATAACATACAATTAGTTGTTTTTGTTGCAGTTTTTATCCCAACAAATAAATTGTAGTCATTTGAATACAAGCGTAATGTCTGTTCAATTAAATTAATAAGTTAAAATAACTGAACTGCTTATAACATACAAGTACTTTGAAAGTTTCGCTTTATCAAAAACCCCTTATTTAAAGAAAAAATGGCACGGAAACACTAGTTTTCATAAATTCTTTTTAAGTCGTAGTTTTTCAAAAGTTACTAAATGTATATTAAAACGTTATATCAAGCTTTTCGTGACTATATATAATGACGTCATGAATTAAATTATATCTTTCATCAATCTGTTATTTATTTGTTTATGAATACAAAGAACACATTTATAAATACATTTATCTATTTATGACTATCAAAGACAAATAAACTCCTGATATTTTGCATATAGAGAAACACGTCAAACGTACAATGGAACTTACAGTTTTATTCTGAAATATACTTAACTACTATTTGTCATTTTTATTATTATTACACTGATTTCTTAGTATTTTGAACAAGTTATCTTCACATGAAGAAATTCAGTTTATAGTACTTAAATTCCTGTCTTAACTTTTGCATAATTCTAGGTAAATAAACTTTGAGCAGAATGTCATCCTGAAATTAAAATGAAACGTTTTATAATTTTGCGTTTTCTAAGTTATTAGCCTTCTTATCAATTCTAAGGAAAAGATATTTTATATTATTTCATATAAAGACACTTTTTCCGTTTTATTTTTTGTTGAGTATATTTCTACCATAAAATCACAAAATATTAGCAATAATTTACGTTTCAGTGAAAAATACTTTAGCAGTAAAAACATCTTTTATTTTCCAAAGTGTACGTAATCATGAAATGTAAGATTTTATTAGTTACCTAACATCATTCTACATATTTATTCCTTTCAAAAGTGATAAAAACTATTGAATTATTTTCTATTTTCTATTCTTTCGATCACATTTAACGTAAAAAATCAGTAACTAAGAGACAAGTCAAACTAGCTTCCTGCAAACATATCAATGGAAAGTATTTACGAGTAATAATCGACCGTAAAGAGGGCCATATATCTCTACACTGTATATATATCATGGTTCAAATTACAGAGTAAACCCTCTACAATTTTCTATTGTGTAAAACATATTTAATTACAATCAACGTACCTCTTATAAATATTTTTAATATATTGAACTAGCTATTTGGTTTTCGAAACTCATGACATAAATTGTCTTACATTTTATGTTATACGATTTTACCTACTTGAGAACAATTTAAATTTTTACATCAGTAATACTGACATATAAGTATATCATTTTTAATGAGTGCAGTTGTCCTGAGGACATTAGTTTATACACACCACGATTCTGGGGACTAGTATATTATGGGAGCCTCATACAGGTGAATTAAGGCTGCTCCCTATGAGGAGATATGAAATAGATTTATGATATGTTAAGTGCTATTAGATATTGTCCTTTACTCAGCAAAAACTTGGCTGAACTAGCTTCCTGCAAGCATATCAATGGAAAGAATTTACGAGTAATAATCGACTGTAAATAGGACCATATATCTCTACACTGTATATATATCATGGTTCAAATTACAGAGTAAGCCCTCTACAATTTTCTATTGCGTGAAAGGGATTTAATTACAATCAACCTACCTCTTATAAATATTTTTAATATATTGAACTAAGTATTTGGTTTTCGAAATTCATGACATAAATTGTCTTACATTTTATGTTATACGATTTTACCCACTTAAGAGAACAATTTAAATTTTTACATTAGTAATACTAACATATAAGTATATCATTTTTAATGAGTGTAGTTGTCCTGAGGACATTAGTCTGTACACACCACGATTCTGGGGACTAGTATATTATGGGAGCCTCATACAGGTGAATTAAGGTTGCTTCCTATGAGTAGATATAAGATAGATTTATGAATAGGCTAAGTGCTATTAGGTATTGGCCGTTTTAAAACCCCATAATGTGTTACACGCCGTTGCAAACCTTTTATTTTAAAAACATTTAAAAATCATATAATCTTTAAAACCTTACTATAGGAATTTATGTAATAGTTAATAATAAAAAATATTGAAATAAGTTCAATTGTTTAACTGATTAAATTAATAGCTAAGTTATTTTGTTTTCGGTGGTTGTCCAAACATTGTGTGTGTGTGTGTGTGTGTGTGCGTGTGCGAGTTGTAATTTTGCAGCATTCAGGAAAATTAACTTTAAAGAAACCTGTACAGTACTGTGACGTTTGCAACGACGTCCTATAAAGTTGTAACAATATTGTATCCTTCTTTTAAGCCACTTCTTTATATTGTGACCACGCTGTGCACCATGAAAATACAATATAGCAAACAGAAATTATTAATCCCGTTTGGGTAAATGATGTGTTATAAAAGTCGTCCCTCCCTAATCAGAACTGAATCCCTGTGTCAGCAGTGAAATTTAAGGGTGAAGTTACACAATTTCGATTCTACGGTGACTTGAATGTGGGTTAACATTTCCGGCATTCTCGGGATGTGTCGTGCACGAACGCAACTACCACATCGCAACGACCTGTACTGACAACAAATTCTGCGGTTGTTGAACACGACAAAATTTGTGCTAAAGTTTTATCACTCTTTTGAAACATAATCATCTTATTAGTACTATCATGCAAAACGCTCAACTAATGAGTATTTATTATTTCTTTTTAGTGTTGATGGAGTTCACTTAAACAAAAGTCAGATTCATAAAAGAATTTTAGCTGAAGCGTTGGTAAGTACCGTTTTTTTATATAAGTTTCTACCGTAAAATACTACTCTTTCACGTATTCAATCAGATATATAAAAAAAAATTAAGTTAATAGTTCTGAAATTTTAAAATTCTGAGAGTCACTCCTGTAAAATAAATATTTGGAATGAATCTAAATTTGCGTTGACAGATTTTAGTCGGTAATTAATAAAATACATTTCGTTGTCGGGAAAAAGGCATTGAGTCTTACCAAACAGAAACACTTTGAGCTATTTTACGGTATTTTGAATGAATCTGAAATAGCGCTGCCAGATTTTAGTCGGTGATTAAAAAAATACAACTCGTTGTCGAGAAAAAGGCATTGAGTCTTACCAAACAGAAACACTTTGAGCAATTTTACGGTATTTTGAATGAACCTTAAGCAGCGCTGCCAAATTTTAGTCGGTGATTAATAAAATACAATTCGTTGTCGGGAAAAAGACATTGAGTCTTACCAAACAGTAACACTATGATCAATTTTACGGTATTTTGAATGAATTTGAAATAGCGCTGACAGATTTTAGTCGGTAATTAATAAAATACATTTCGTTGTCGTGAAAAAGACATTGAGTCTTACCAAACAGTAACACTTTGAGCAATTTTACGGTATTTTGAATGAACCTGAAGCAGCGCTGCCAGATTTTAGTCGGTGATTAATAAAATACAATTCGTTGTCGGGAAAAAGACATCGAGTCTTACCAAACATTAACATTTTGAGCAATTTTATGGTATTTTGAATGAATCTGAAATAGCGCTTCTAGATTTTAGTCGGTAATTAATAAAATGTAATTGCTTGTCGTGGGAAAGCCATTGAGTCTTACCAACCAAACGGTAACACTTTGAGCAATTTTACGGTATTTTGAATGAATCTGAAATAGCGCTTCCAGATTTTAGTCG
Organism: Dolomedes plantarius; assembly: GCA_907164885.2. Taxonomy (NCBI): domain Eukaryota; kingdom Metazoa; phylum Arthropoda; class Arachnida; order Araneae; family Dolomedidae; genus Dolomedes; species Dolomedes plantarius. The sequence goes on from OU015490.1 coordinate 48,215,561, forward strand.
GTAATTAATAAAATACAATTCCTTGTCGTGGGAAAGACATTGAATCTTACCAAACAGTAACACTTGGAGCAATTTTACGGTATTTTCAATGAATCTGAAATAGCGCTTCCATATTTTAGTCGGTAATTAATAAAATACAATTAATTGTCGTGAAAAAGACATTGAGTCTTACGAAAAAGTAACACTTTAAGCAATTTTACGACATTTCGAATGAAGCTAAAATAGCTCTTCCACATTTTAGTCCTTAATTAATAAAATACAGTTTGCTATCATGAAAGAGATATTGAATCTTACCAAACAGTAGCATTATTAGCTATTATACTATAGCAAAATAAGACATTAGAAAAAATTAATTATATATTTACCAATGAAAAATTATTAGTAACGTATTAAGTGACGGTTGAATAAAGATTTTCTCTTTCAGGTTCAATATTGATATATCGGCTCTCTAACACCGTTTCCAATTTTTTTGGTTTCCTTGTTTAGATATTAGATTTAGAATCGTGGGGAAAGACCCCATACGAATGAGAAGTGAATACTGCACATCATTTTCTAATAATTTTCAATGTATATCTTTCTCACTAGTAACCTTAAATCAAATAGTATTACTTAAAACGAATTATGGAGTCTCGTACCATATGCTCTGCAATTTTACTTTTCTGACTATGGCAAATTTCTTCATTTCATTAACATTTTTCAAAACTAAATCCTAATTTGACATTCAAAAGATGAGGAGGAGTAGGAGTTTTCAACATGAATTTGACGCAATATACATTAAAAAAATTCAGTAAAGGGCGAAACAAGGTCAACCTTACTAAAACATGAAAGTTTAGTAGGAAAGTTTCTTTTAGTATTCTTGGTTTATGTGGTCAGGAATTGTATGTAATATAGGTTAAAATTGAAAGTTACGACGATGTTTTATGCTGCGGTTTCCCAGAACTGCAATGCGTTCAGTTTCTTCTTTTTGTGCAATATGAAGAACGCTATACAAGTATTGTATGTTAAAAAAATTCCTATGAATCAGGATTGGTCAACTTGCCACTAGTTGTAATTGGTTCACGCTATAAAAAGCCTCTGCAAGTGAATAGAAAGATACAAGCTTTATATTTTTAACATAAGAAACTAAATGGAATATAAATTTACTTAAAAAGTGCTCTGCAATAAGTATATGATTTTTCTTGATAATTTTTTCAATAGATTCTTTTTATTCGACATTTTTATTATTGTAGTCATAACTTTCAAACAAGGCCTTTCGATTACTCTCCTCAGTTTAGATCAAAGACTGCTATGAAAGGAAGCCTAAAGAAATCCTCAATAATTTAACTGACTTCTTTAAAATCGTAAGGATTTTATCTAATTACTTAGTTTATACCATTGATAGGCATTGTAATTCCAAAGCCCGTATTTGCATTATTCAAGTGCTTGAAAATTGCTGAAATAGGATTAAAATATTTAATCAAAACCAAAAATTACTAGGAATATACATATACGCACATTATTCTTCTAAAAAATCCGTTCGTATGGCAATCCTTTTTTACTATTTTTGTGATTAAATTCTTGAACTTTTGCCTTTCTGGTTTGATTATTTAGATTGTTATTATTAACATAGAATCCTTTTGATATGTTTAATTATGTAATTTCACAGAACAAGTTTTAATTTTTCCTGTGAACATCTTCGGTTTTCTTTGCTTTCTAAGCTCTTTAAACCGATATCAAATATAGCTGCCTGAATTTATATAACTTACTACATCGTCTTTTCGGCAAATAGAGATTTTATTTTGATTTCCCGAATACTCTGTTTAGAGCCACTCTACTTTAGTTCAAATGGAGATTTGATGACGTTAAAGCCTTTTCTTTATTTCAACTAAGATCCAAGTGATTCATAAAAATACAGTCTTTAGTAAATTCTTGGTATATGCGGTCAGAATTGTAGGAAATATAGGTTAAGAATTGAAGTTATGGTAATATTTTATGCTGCGGTTTCACAGAAATGTAATCTATTCGGTTTCATCCTTTAGTGCAATGCGAAGAACGTTATACAGATATACAGTGTGTCAGGGCTAAAGGTATCCGAAAGTTATGACTTATTTTTAAGGAACTACCGATTAGAGTTAAAAAATATTTGTTTAAATAAAAAGAACATCTCACCAAGTTTTAATATCAATCGTAGATTTCGATCATAGTATCAAAGATTTCTATGTGTACACTTTATGTAGCACGACTAACGTCTAAATGGTAATCCAGTTCTCTCCAAGTGTTTCGTAGCATATCAGGCGTTATTAGCCTTTTTCTTGGGGATTCATTAAATCTGTTGTGTATAAACAAAAAATGGAAACTGTGGATGAGTTGAAGAAGCGTATCATTCAAGCAGTTCGTGTAATAACTCCTGATATGCTACGAAACACTTGGAGAGAACTGGATTGCCATTTAGATGTTTGCCGCCGCTGCAAAAGGTGCACACATCGAAATCTTTGATACTATGATTGAAATCTATGATTGATATTGAAACTTGGTGAGATGTTCTTCCTATTTAAATAATTTTTTAAAAATTCTAATGGGTAGTTCAGTAAAAATAAGCCATAACTTTTGGATACCTTTAGCCCGGACACCCTGTACTATGTTAAAAAGTTTTCTGTGTATCAGGGTTGGTCAACTTGTAAACGGTTGAAATTGGTCCAGCTAAAAAAAGCCTCAGTATTTGATTAAAAATATACTAGCTATGTATTTTGTGAATTTGAGAGATGAGATTCCCCCCCCCCCCCCCCCACACACGTCGGTTTTCCAATAAAGGTTGTGACGCTGTCAGTGGTCATCTGAAGATTTAACCCAAAAATCTGCTCCAAGGGGTTGCTTCAGCCTTCTCAAGGCCTTTTATGATTGCGCAACTGTTTGCAGCCCAGCAGACATAAAACTAACATAATTCTTACTCGGGATTCACACACCTAAGACCAGCCGGTGAGTAACACGTGTTAGCACGCGAATTGGATTAATGGAATCTGTACACTGAAACTTTCTAAGCTGCTTAGTGGATTTCAACAGTTGATGCTATAGCCACAGCCTGTAAGTACGCTAAGCAGCTGCTAGATATTTATCATAGTATTTCTTCCATGGATGATATACTTAAGAACTCGAATCTAGCAAGGATTTCTTTCCTCGGCTTCGTTTTTGATAAATGCGTTTGTCTGTGTATATCTGATAAAAAATATACTGAAAAGAGTAATGCGATTAGAACTGAAATTTCTTGGCTTATTTTATTGTGAACGACAAGAGACAATGATTTATAGTTCCCAACCAGTGCAGTCTTCAAAGGATAAGGTAAATTATAATGATTACGCCAATGGATAATGTCTCCATATGGAAATGATTAATAGTGTAGCTGAGTGTAATCCGGCATAAATGCTTAAATGTCAGGGAAAAGCCTGAAATCTTTTTATAACTCGAGATTGCAGCGTCGGAGAATATGCTTAATCAGTGTTTCATTCATTAGGCTGTTTATATGCAAATAAAAAGGTAGTTATTGCCTGAATATTTCCAATCAATGTACGAAAAAATATGTAAACATGCATGCGTATGTATGCATTATATTGCTAGTTCAGTATTCCAATATAGAATATAAATAATCATGTTTACAAGTGAGAATTCATGAGGACTCACAGGCTAAAAGTCCTACAAAATTTATTTGCAGGAGCATTTAATATTGCATTGTTACTTGTTTCAGGAGACAAGTAACAATTAGGGATACGTAATTTACGTTTTTACGAAATAAATGCGAATAAATGCGAAATTTGCCGATATGAGCAAAAAAAAATGCGAGAATTATTTTTTTACAACTTTTTGGTGAAAACTCGGTGATAAATGGCTTTTACAGCGAAATTAGGTAAAAATAGTAATAATTTATTATCATAATTGCTTATCTAAGACTATCAACGGTCTTTAACTGAGAGATCTCACTCTCGAAATTAGTTTGTTGCTAAAGACTTGAGGAAGAAAATGTGGAGACTACGACAATGTTTGCTTTTAACTAAGAATTTTGATACTTACCTAACCAAGTAAAATTGTGATTTCTTTTAATGAATGCGAAATTTTTGAATATATATATATATATATATATATATATATATAGTAATATAAATACTGAATATAAAAGAATCCGAATGAAATACCAAAATTGCATGGAACTGCTCAGAAAGCAAGTGTTGATAGTATATCTATAAAATAACAGAACATGAAGGCCTTGTAGCTAATGAAAGGCGGGAGTTGTAACCTCCCTCTCCGGTTAAAACATGTTTTTAGCCTAGGCAACACTCCCGGAGGTCAATACAATTCCATAAACCTTATTACTGAAGTTAAAATTATACTTAAAACTAAAGAATGAATTGCATAAGAAAGCCTAACTAACTAACTATATATATACATACATATATATATATATATATATATATATATATATATATATATATATATATATATATATATATATATATATATATATATATATATAAATATATATATATTTATATTTATTTATTTATTTATTTGCGAATAAATGCGAGATTTTATATAATGTAATTTTCTTTGTTGCGAAATTTTGATATTTTTTATGCGAAATTTTCGTAACCCTAGTAACAATGTCTCTTCCACCACTGCCAAGCAGAGAGACAAGTTTCAACCCCTAGCTTTGTAATATTGTTAAAGTTTTTATCTTTTGAAATCTTCATTTACCTTATATTTACTAATTAGAGCGTAATATGCTACCTATTTATATGAAAGGTACTGTCATTTAGACATCTACGCGAATAAGGTATTGAACATTTAATTTTAACCCCAAAACAAGCGAAAACTGTCGATAATATTTTTCGGAGAAAGTTTATGTCATTTCTGGAAATTATAAGTTTTACTTATAGTACTGGAAATACTAAGTAAACTATTCATCGATGAGATAACACTGCTGAATATCAAACACACATATTTTGAGTTACGTATCTATACATTCAGCAATCTACATACCTATCTCGTTAAGAAATAAGCATGTAATGTATATGTACGTATCTGAAAATGATAGAAAAATTCATATACAAAAGTTTCAATATATTTTTAAATGCTACGATAATTACAACTACTGTATGAGTAAATGAAAAGTTACAGAATTTTTTGGCAAAACTTTTAAACTACAAAAATCTGTGTCAACTGTGTTTATGGCAGAAAACAGATTTAGCAGATTTGAAACAGGTTTCAAACTGAACTGTAGACTTGGATGGATTTGTGATCGATCTCACTCAGATTAGGGTTCTATATTTTCAATTTAAATTCTACAAAAAACTTACAAAAAGATTCTTTGTAATTTTTCGGTTTGCATGAATACCTTTTGGACTTAAAAATTTATTTCTTAAACAATTAAAATATGTAAATAGGAAAATCACGAATAATAATTTTTCAGAATCTTATGTAAGTAAAGTCAGACTTTGAAAAATATTTTAAAGAGTGTAATTATTGATTGCATATTTGCAATTTTTGTTTTCAAGTCAAATTTTGATCCAAAGTAACAAAATTATGAATGTGATTTATTTGAAAATCGAAATCAGGACATTAAATTTTCATGCTTTATTACAAACAGGTTAATTGCAAAATTAAGTTACCAGAAAAAAGTGAAAGTTTTGTTGAACTATTTTCATATAAACTTATGTTTCAAGTCTGAAATTTATGTTAGTCTATCATTAGACATTTTAAAAACCTTTTGTTAATCACACCACAGGTTTTTCAGAACATAGGAGAAAGTTTCTAAAAAACCTGATCGCGGCAACTTGTTATAAAATCTAACGATTATAAAGTTTGTTGTACAATCAGACTTTTGAAAAATTCTAAAAATATACGGTTTATGCTGCCGTTTGTAACGAAACCGTTTGAGCTTTTGTCCGTAATGTTAACAGAGTTGCCAAGTACATGATTTCTCATAAATCTCACAAAACTTTTTTACTCATTATGCGGAGCATTCTACGTCTATATAATTCATAACAAGCAGCCAAGCAACCTTTATATAATTACATTGAAAATATTGTGTGATCCATAAAGTCTAGGGATTTTCTCCACTTTTTAGTTATATTTCGTTTAGGCTTCTTACTGGAGTCGCTTCTCTCAATGTTAAATTATGGAGAAATCCGATGATATTACAGCGGCCACATCTTTCGCTTATACGCCTTGTAAAACCTGACGACCAGTCGCCCCGTAGCAATACCTGCAAACTCAGCCGATGGTTATGCACCTGTTCGGTTACTTAGTATGGGCCTGGGCGCACGCTACAGATCTGGACGGACACTACAGATCTGCCGATCAATTGGTCAACCCGGGGTAACCTATGGAGAAAATCTGTCTACTATTGACAGCTACATAAATGCTGATAAATAATCCAATAGAAATGGTATTTTTAGATAGCTTGAACTTTCCTGCACCCTGCAACGGGATTCATTTTAGAAATTTCGTTCACCAAAGGGATTTAAGGGAACGGTGGACCTTTATTTGAGGAAATGTTGTCATTCTAATATTGATTTTGTTATTGTAAAAACAATATATATTTCTGTAGACTAATAGTACCAAAATAGTTTTTTTTTTCAAATAAAAAATCATTTATGAAGCTTCTACGAAGTAATTTATAAAGGGTAAGTGTAGTAATAAACTTTAAATCTGTTTTTCTCAAAACAGATTTTTCAAGGTTTTTAGATTTTTTTAAAATGCTCCATGCCACTTAATTTTTGTTCAAAATTCGTGAAATTGATAAAGAAGAATTCTACTACTGTTTACAAAAAACTGGGTATGCATTTTACAATTCGACTTCATTAAGGTAATTACATTTGATTTAAAACTTATTTAAAGGCGAAATTTTGATGAAATTCGAGATGGAATTTTAAAAAAAAATCCCTCAAAAATTAGCTATTCAAGGGATTAAATAATTGATACCCAGATTTGTTTGTTATACAGTTAAAAGTTAATAAAATGCAAAATCGAGAAAATATCTCAAAAATTAAGTAGCAAGGAGCATTTTAAAATTTTGTTTATAAATTTCAAGTTTTTAAAAAAATCTGAAAATTGTAATGAGACTGGAAATTTCTTTTAAGGTATTCTATATATTTATAGTGAAATGTATATTTGTACAAAATTTCGTATCTCTATGAGGAAAAGTAAAAAGAAATAAATTTTAATGTCCACCGTTTCCTTAAGAGCGTTTAAAACACACTAGACCAGATTTTTTTACCCGAATAATTTAAGCTAAAAAATATTATTTGAATTTTTTTAAAAGGAAAAATGCCCCAAAGAGTCAAACTTCTTTGTCTATTATGAAGTACAATTTTTAAAAAAATATCTTTCAATCCAAGTTGACAATCCTTGGACACATTTTCTCAATAGGTCAACATTGAGGTGAGCAAATCCAATAGGGTTTGTACAATGGTAGAGGAAATAAAACACAAAAAAATGGATTTATGAACATGAAAGAACCCAAACTATACCATTTGCTTGTGATGTCAACGGATTTTCAAAATACCCGATATCTCATAAATCTCACAAAGCTTTTTTACTCATGATGCCGACCATTTTAAGCTTGTATGATTCATAACAAGCTACCAAGCCCCGTTTTATTGTTAAGGTAAAGTATTCCACAATCAATGATGGCTATGAGATTTTTCCATTGTGAGATTATTTCGTTAATGGTTGAGGGAAGAAAATGCTATGAACATAGAGTTATGAACATTAAAAACGCATGTTTGTCCCTTTATTTTTGATGTGTAACGGAGTTGCAAAGTACACGACTTCTCATAAATCTCACAGAGCTCTTTACTCATAATACGAAACATTTTACGTTTTTATGATTCATAACAATCCACGGAGCAACATTTTATTGTTTACGTAAAGTATTCTTCGATCAATTATGCCTATGAATTTTTCCCATTGTGTGATTATTTCGTTAATATTAGAGGAAAGAAAATGCAGAAAACTAGAATTATGAACATGAAAAACTCATGTTTTCTCATTTCTTCCCTTTTTATTCAACACTGCACTTTCAGAAACTTCCTTTTACGATCTGAAATATCCTTTTTACGATCTGATTTGGTTGATTTAGAGAACTACTTTCCACGTAGCTCTCCAAATCAACCAAATAACATTTTACGACCTGATTTGCTTTGTCCTTTGTGCCACAGGAAAACTATGAAATGAGACACAGATCACGATTTTACAAGTACCTTTTAAAATAATCGGTGTAGGTTGCATTCAATTATTTTGTTGCCTTGTTTTCAACATATATCATAAAAAAGCTTGTTTATAACCACCCTTAACTTTTGAAAAAATTTCGCAATATTTTGTATATTTTATGGGGAATTGCCTTTTATCTCTTATAATGGAGAAACCATTTTTTAATTTAGTATTTTAATTAACATTACTAAAGACCAAGAAAACAAGAATTTCTAATATTTATAATGAATAAAACCATTATGCATTGAAAAAAAGTGATTAAACACATGATCATAACTCTAAACATAGCTGTTAAAAAAAAAAAATCATCAGAAATGTCAAGTAACTAACATAAAATCTGCACTGACAGATTTGTGGGAGTTCGTTATAAAAAGAAAAAAAAAATGTTTTCCTGCATCCATATATCATACTTACAGATTACGTTTAATACTATCACACCTGCTTTTTTTTTTACGTTTCTTTAATTGGTAACAGATTTTCAATGCAACCATTTATCAGTTCCTCATTTGATATCGGTGATAAATTATTTCCGGATCGGATTTCTATTTTCTTCAGGCTACAGATTACAACGACTTACTTCCCAGAAAATTGCCCGTAATGCAGACCCATAACCACAAGAGCTCCGATCTCGATAATTTTTTCCCAAGTACTTGAGAATATTTCTCCCTCGGGGGTAAAGCGAATCTAAGACGTAACTAGGAAAGAAAAACCTCCTTGGCCTGAATTTTTTTTTTTTTCAAAAGTTGAATAAGTGTTCTATTTGAGCATAGGCTGTTGAAGGTCTCTCCGTATTTCTAAAACGGGATCTATATTTAGAAAAAATACTCTTGCCAGTATTAACTCTGATGTCTTGCAATTTAACACAAGTTACTAACCCTGTTGAGCTCTGAAACGACTGCTAATATAGAAATATGAAAAAGAAATAATTTGCTATATGAAAATAATTAATCATCTTCAATTTGAAAAAAAATGCCTTTGAGGTACATGCACAATGCATAACCTTTAGATTACGGGGCCCAGTTTTCTGATTCCCTCTTTAAAACGAGAAATTTCATACCCCCCTTGTAACATCAGCCATTAAGGGGGTTATTTTATATATATATATATATATATATATATATATATATATATATATATATATATATATATTTATATATATATTTATATATATATATATTTATATATATATATATTTATATATATATATATATATATATATATATATATATATATATATATATATATATATTTATATATATATTTATATATATATATATTTATATATATATATATATATATATATATATATATATATATATATATATATATATTCATTCTTGGGCCCGTATTCTTGGGATACATGCTATCCGACCCCTTGAGAAAAAAAGTTAAGATTTACTACCAGTATAATATCTTCTATAATCTTCTACTATTTTTAAGTGAGAGGAAAATATATAAATATTTAAACAAACACCATAACATCGGGACTGAGCTTATTAATTTTAACAATTCTGAAAACAAAAATGCTATACATAAAGGTAATATTCCTACGATAACGTGTTATATGATTTATAGTAAATACTCATAATTATGTAATTTTGTTGATATGATGGTTAAATGTTAAAGTTGTATACTCCGGAGAACGTTGAATGTATGATTTTAAATAACTTAGCCTACTTTAATTTCTGAAAATGAAATTAGCTTTTATTTTTTCTGTCACATATAGCATTTTCAATAACATAGAGGAATAATTTTTCTCTATCATTGCAATATGTATATGATCAGTGCAGATAAATAATTATCACGTTTCATAATGGAGTTAAAATTCAGCAAGAAAATCGCTTGATTTTTTTTTTTTTTTTTGAAGGTTCAAAAAGGTTTAAGATCCCCTTTTAAGAACCGTATAAAAATTATGTACGATTGCTAGATTGAAACTTAACTTTCTAAAACATTTTAATTATCTTTATTTATACTATTTAAATTAGGAAAGTTTGCTTTATTCATTGCTGCTCTATGTAATCCTACAGTACATAAGTTTTTTTCGGTTTTAGGGAGTTGTTAAACCTTTGAAACCTTTAAAATAATAAAAGAGTTTTTTTTTTTACTGGTTTTTGTCTTGTAATGAAATATTAACACATCAAAACATATAAATATACCTAAACTATTTGTTTATACCTTCCTAGGGATAATCATAATTATTAGAAATGCCCTCTTAGGGAGCATCATTTTAATGGACACTCTCTTTGTAAAGAAAAAAATACATCTGTGTGAACCTTTCTAAATTTTTTTCCGTTTTTGAAAAAGTCAAGCGTACTTTGGGCTTTTTTATGAGCATTCTGCCGCAAAGTAGCCATTTGTTTAACTTGACGTTAACTAATTATAGTAAAACCTCATTTATCCGGACATACTGGGACCTTAGGCAATTCGGATAATCCGGGGAATATGGGTAATAAGCAAAACAAAATCCTCAACTAAGCAGACTTAGCGTTTATTACGATAAAAAAACTATGTTTTGTAACTAAATTGCATAGTATTGTTTACAATACATTAAAAAATATAAAAATAACTTTTCTGAGTCAATCCACGTCAATGCCTTGTAACACAATCCACGTCACAATCCACGTCAAATGCTTTTTGTTGAGTAAAAGCTTTCTTATACTCAACAAAAAGCATTTTATTACCATTATTTATTGTACAATCTATGCAGGAACTGTACATTGAATAAAACTAAAAAGCGAATATTTGGTGTACTTATAGTTACGTTCTTGCTATCATAGTTAAAAATTATTAGACATAAGCCTCAATCGGATGTGCACTCCAGGCTTGATTCTTGGAAAGTTTTTAACCATTTTTAGGGCAATGTTGAATTCTCTATCACTGTTTATGTCATCACAAGAGAGCAATGACGACATGATAAGGGATACATGCACGCACGAGATATGTTGACGATATCAGTCACAGTTTATAAACTCAATCAATATCGGTTTTCTCTTACTTAATACAAAAGATGATCTCATTTTGATGCCAAATCTTTCTGTGTGAGAAATTTGTATTACGGAACAAAAGTAAAAAATAGAATATCGTCATTTCAGCCATTTTTGTTAGAAAAATCTGCGTACGAGACATAAGCCTCAATCTGATGTGCACTCTAGGCTTGATTCTTGGAATGTTTTTAACCATTTTTAGGTCAATGTTAAATTCTCTATCACTGTCTATGTCATCACAAGAGAGCAATAACGACATGATAAGGGATACATGCACGCACGAGATATGTTGACGATATCAATAACAGTTTATATACTCAATCAATATCGGTTTTCTCTTACTTAATACAAAAGATGATCTCATTTTGATGCCAAATCTTTCTGTGTGAGAAATTTGTATTACGGAACAAAAGTAAAAAATAGAGTATCGTCATTTCAGCCATTTTTGTTAGAAAAATCTGCGTACGAGACATAAGCCTCAATCTGATGTGCACTCTAGGCTTGATTCTTGGAATGTTTTTAACCATTTTTAGGTCAATGTTAAATTCTCTATCACTGTCTATGTCATCACAAGAGAGCAATAACGACATGATAAGGGATACATGCACGCACGAGATATGTTGACGATATCAATAACAGTTTATATACTCAATCAATATCGGTTTTCTCTTACTTAATACAAAAGATAATCTCAGTTTGATGCCAAATCTTTCTGTGTGAGAAGTTTGTATTACGGAACAAAATTGAAAAATAGAGTATCGTCATTTCAGCCATTTTTGCTAGAAAAGCCAGCGTACGGGACATAAGCCTCAATCTGATGTGCACTCTAGGCTTGATTCTTGGAATGTTTTTAACCGTTTCTAGGTCAATGTTAAATTCTCTATCACTGTCTATGTCATCACAAGAGAGCAATAACGACATGATAAGGGATACATGCACGCACGAGATATCTTGACGATATCAATAACAGTTTATATACTCAATCAATATCGGTTTTCTCTTACTCAATGCAAAAGATAATCTCAGTTTGATTCCAAATCTTTCTGTGTGAGAAGTTTGTATTACGGAACAAAATTAAAAAATAGAGTACCGTCATTTCAGCCATTTTTGCTAGAAAAGCCAGCGTACGGGACATAAGCCTCAATCGGATGTGCTTGTTTATTGGAATGTTTTTAACCATTTTTAGGTGAATGTTAAATTATCCACCACTGTCTATGTCCTTACAAGAGAGCAATAACGACATGACAAGGGAAAATTGCCATTTCTAGTGGAATGATTTTGCGAATCCATCATCAATCAATGATACTCTTTTGTCCCCTTTTGAATGGAAAATTTCCTGGTGAAAGTATTAAGAAAGAAATTGGCTCTGTGGGATGATGCTATAAAATACAATCCAGGTTGAATTTACAGAGCTGTTGATTGTATTTACATTACTAAACAGCATAAAAATTATCTATTTAAATGCTTTAATATAATGCTATAATACGCATTGCTACACTGTAAAAATGAAATGTTGTTTTAGTTGCATTACAGAAATGGAAGTTAATCGAGTAGGATAAGAAAATATGCATAAAAATATCAGGTACACCCTCTACTCATAAACGTCACACCCTGAAAAAGATTGCTTTTTTATACTTGAAGCAGCACTTCGTTTTTACGGTGTACTTTATTTTAACATAAAAATCTGCATTTTAATGCAGAAATGCACTAAAAACATTTCTATGCAATTTGACAATATCAAAGACAGTGCAAATGTAACGTAGGTTGTATTTTTCAGAATCCTGAAAAAGTACTGATTTCTTTTACATACCGTAATCGTCGTCCCATAAAATATAATGCCATATTTTGTTTTCCTGATATTTCAGCAGGGATAATCTTGCATAAAAATCCTTCCTTCTTTCCACAGATCATACTCGTGTCACTGTGTGTCGTTTTTCTCTGATATCAAAAGAAATCTAAATACTTTTGACGAAAAAATGTTTTGATCGGTAGACAAGATTTGCCCACTGAAAATTGCAAACAGCTCGGTTTGTATCTCTCAGATAAGTAAATGAACTACAATGAGTTACATTCGTTTGTGAAAACATGCACTAATCCGTGGGAATGTATGTATCTAATGCATGCCGTTTGCTGAATTAAATGCAGTATTTTTAAGAATCTCGCCAGTGGATTTTTAAGATTATTTTTCCAGATGGTTTTTCCAAGTCTTGTTTCAAAGGGAGGTGATTATTACCTTTTTTAAGGTTTGGTTTAAATTCACATTCTGCAATTATTTTTTTTTCTATCGATTTTTTTAACATAAAATCTTTTCTGTGATTTGCTCCAATATATTTCTCTGGAAAACCCGCTAATCTACTGACAACTATACTTTTTAAGAAAAGATGCCTTGCCCCGTGTAAAAACATGGCTATAAATCATCTCTTCATGTCAAAATATATGCAACTTCAGCTAGTGTCTTTCGGACAAGCAAATTATCCACTTTAAGCCTACATACGTTTGAGAAAACATGCGTCTTCGGTGAAGAACCATGTATCTAAAACGTGTTCTTGTCAAATCAGAGGCAATCTTTTTTAGTATCTCCCAGATAAACAAATGAGACTTATACGTTTGTGAAGACAGGCATTATTGGGGGATATACACGTAACACGTCATTTTTCAGTAACTCTCAGAAAACCCGTTATCTTCTTTGTTTACATATGTTTGAGAAAACACGTTCAATGTAAACAAAGAAATGTAAACATCTTCTTTGTTTACATTTCTTTGAGAAAACACGTGTTATCGGTGAGAAAAACTTGTTATCTTCTTTGTTTACATATGTTTGAGAAAACACGTGTTATCGGTGGTGAAATATATATCTAAAGTATCTCCGTGTCAAATAACAAACAATCTCTTTCAATATTTTCCAGACAAATAAATTATCTGTTTTATCTGTACATACGTTTGAGTAAACATGCATCACCGGTGAAAAAACATGTATCTAAATTGTGTCAAATTAGAAGCAATCTCTTTTAGTACCTCTTAGATAAAAAAAATTAGCTACTATGAGCTACATACATTTGAGAAGGCATGCATTATCTATGAGATTATCTAAAGTGGTCTTTTTTTAGACTATCTGAAAAAAATAAGTTAGTTATCTTCTTTATTTACATATTTTTGAGAAATCGTGTATATCAGTGCAGAAACGGGAATTTAAAGTACCTACGGGTTAACTAAGAAGCAGTCTTTTTAGGATTTCCCAGACAAATTTTCTACATTATGCGTACATATGTTTGAGAAAAAAATCCATCACTTGTAGAGAAACATGTATCTAAAGCATATTCTCGTCAAATTAGAAGCAACCACTTATAGAATATCTCAGAAACATAAATTATTTTCTTTGAGCAACACGTGATTGAGAAATAAACATTACCGAGAAAAAAAAATATCAGAAGTATCCTGCTATCAAATTGGAAACAATTGCGTTTAATATCTTTCAGATAAACAAATTATCTTCTACGAGGCATATAAGTTTGAGAAAGCATACTTTACCGTGGGAAAACTTCTATCTTAAACACATTCTTGTCATATGAGAAACAATATCTCTTAATAACCATCAAATAAACAAACAATTTTCCATGATTTACAGTACATTCGTTTTCTTTGGCAGTCAGGTGGTCTGCAAATAAAAAAGCCGGACATTCAATTCACTGGCATGATCATTTTCTAGGACTTCTCGGTCAAAAAAATTTTCAACATTAAGCGTACATATGTTTGATAAAAATGCATTACTGATAGCTAAACATATATCTAAAGCATATTCTCGTCAAATTAGAAGCCATATCTCATAGTACCTCTCAGAAAATAAATTATTTTCTCTTAGTGTTTGAGAAATATACATCACCAGGGAAAAAGACAATTATCGGAAGCATCCTGTTGTCAAAATGAAATCAATTTCAATTCAAAGCAATTTGTTTATGTCTCAGATAAACAAATTCCCCTTTTCGCGGTATACACGCTTGATATATTACTGGTGGAAACATTTCTATCTTAAGCGTATTCTTGTCAAATTAGAAGCAATCTCTTTAAATATGACTCACATAATCAAACTATTGACTATGATTTACTGTATATTCTATTTCTCCGGCAGCCGGTTGATCTGTAGATTGATAAGATGACAATCAATTCATTCGCGTGATTGTCTAGAATTTATTACAGTTTTACAGATAATAATTATCTATGAAAAATTTTGATAAATCTACACGCAGCTAACATTCGCGCCCAGCTAAAAATCCCGTTCTGCCGAGAATATAATTAGAAAGAATTTGATATAATAATGAAAGGAGATATGTTGGTCTATTAATTCCTTAGATACCTTGTCAAGCTATATTCTTTGATATACCCTCATCTATTTACAAGCGATCTGTAGTTTACGTATGGTAGACACTTCAGCTTATCAACTGAAATCTGCTTTTTATATGAAATTTGCTAATCCACTGAGAGAAAAAAAAAACATAATAAAAATCGGAATTAATCAGTATTTATTGCTTTCATGTCCGCCGGTACTTCAATTTCTGTGAACTGATTTAAGCTAATGGTGATTCGCCATCCGGCCCAAAAATAGCAGCATTGCCGTTTCTTACAGTTTTGCCTTGAAATTACTTTTATTTAACGATTCCCCCAACGTATTCCCCATCCAACTGCTCCGCGTCACACCACTTATAAAAAACGATGCAAACAATGGACGTATTTACACCCAGGATGTGCATTAAACTGTTGACTTAATACCACAAAGGAAATTTAGCGATTTTTATGCCTTAATCGCCTTCCGATAATACCTCAAAGGCGCCGACGCCAGGCGGGACCGGCTTTTGATTCATAGAAATCCTTCCAAGTCCTTAACGAGCAGCCTGTCAAGACGACCATGGAAAAAAATAAAAACAAAACAAATAAAGCCATTTCGCGTCTTTTCTGTCCTTGCAAACGTGCATACGAAATGAGCGATAAATTAGCCCCATTTGCCATTCAAAAATCTTTGGACCGCCTCGGATAGGGATCAGCGTGTGTGTGCCCGCATGTGTTCCTACCTATACCTTGCGAAAGGACGGCCCTAATGTATGGAAATATGGATTGCAAGCCAAGCATGACCAGCAGCAACCTTCGATGATTCGCTGCCGGGGCTGAATAATGGTGGTGGCCGAGTAATCGTGTGCAATGCCAGCGTGAAAATAGAAATTCTAATAACGTATCACAGAGCGGTTCAGGGAATTGGGCATTGTTAACACTCGTGGATCTGTTTAAACCGAGCTTCTGTGGGCTTCTGGTTGTGGCGCACAAGACAGGAATGGACGGCGGTGTCTTGTCCATGAAAGTCACTGAGACGAGATTAGATCCGTGTACCTAGGGTGTAATTTACATGCAAATGGTATAGGGAAGCAGTTTTTTTTTTAATACTGCGCAATTCTTTCTTGTCAATAATGAAAGCTGCTGAAAACGTAACTTCTTTGCTGGGCTCAATGTATATGAAAATATGGAATAGACCCATGTAATATCGTTAAATTTCGTGTCTTCGTCGCTATACATAAAACAGTTTGTTAAATATTAGTAAAACAATGTAAATGGTATAGCGAAGCAGTTTTTTTTAATACTGCGTAATTCTTTCTTGTCAATAATGAAAGCTGCTGAAAACGTAACTTCTTTGCTGGGCTCAATGTATATGAAAATATGGAATAGACCCATGTAATATCGTTAAATTTCGTGTCTTCGTCGTTCTACATAAAACAGTTTGTTAAATATTAGTAAAACAATGTAAATGGTATAGGGAAGCAGTTTTTTTAATACTGCGCAATTCTTTCTTGTCAATAATGAAAGCTGCTGAAAACGTAACTTCTTTGCTGGGCTCAATGTATATGAAAATATGGAATAGACCCATGCAATATCGTTAAATTTCGTGTCTTCGTCGCTATACATAAAACAGTTAGTTAAATATTAGTAAAGCAATGTAAATGGTATAGGGAAGCAGTTTTTTTTAATACTGCGTAATTCTTTCTTGTCAATAATGAAAGCTTCTGAAAACGTAACTTCTTTGCTGGGCTCAATGTATATGAAAATATGGAATAGACCCATATAATGTCGTTAAATTTCGTGTCTTCGTCGCTCTACATAAAACACCTAGTTAAATATTAGTAAAACAATATTTTTAAAATTAGACAATGTTGTGTTTTAAAAACTTAATAACTTTTATTTTAATTCTACAAAGATTTTCCCATCGAAGTTCGAATGCACTGCTTATCTTTAATTCTTGTCTATCGATTGCAGTTCTTATCACTGACAATTTAATGAGTAGTTCTGATTCTTATTTACCTATATAGTTCATATAACTATTAGTTATGTACATAACTTATTTGCTTTAATTTAGTGAAGGCAAACCATTTTTCATCCCAAAGTAATTGTGTATTTCACTTCAAGTTGCATTCCTGTTTACTGCTTTCTTGATGCTGATAACATTAAGGGTCAAATTAAAAAAAAAAAAAACCTTTAATTTAGATCATCTTTATTTGCTTCCCGTCTTTCTAACTACAAGCAAACGTATATTTATTGCATTAATAAATTCTTGGCCTAAGGCCTGAACAGTTAAAATAGATCTTTGTCTTTATTTTTTATTTTTTTACACATTTATTTACGAGTGGATTTTCACGAATGTACAAAAAATTAGTATACATGTATATTGAACTGATTGTGACTGTAGCATGACTCAGAACTATAACCAAGCACCATAACTCTAAATAACAGAACTCAAAGCTATCATTACGGTTATCTAATACAATTTTTTCCCTAGTATAGGGCACAAACCCGAAAGTATAAGCAATAGAAGATAAATGAAAAAAAAAAAGAAAGTGAATGTGAAATTCAAAACATGAAGACAAAGAACAGCGTTATCAGCAAATACCGACATTCAGTTTAAATCTCCAATAATGTCGGTAGTATTATTTATGACGATATATCATCTATTATCAAATATTCATGAAGTTTTACTGAATTTTTTGTTGTTGTTTTATCTTTACCTGTGGTTTTTTAATCTCCGTTTTAACGTAAACAGATGTGCATTGAGATCTGAAATCGTTTCTGAAAATCAGTATCAATTTCAGATCCAATCTCAACTAACGTACTGAGCAAGCCGGGAATAAAATTAAGAGATCCGAAAGAATGTATGTCGACCCTGAATTCGAAAACCTCCCTGGAAACATCGAAAGAAAACAATAAGAATTTTAAGATAAGTGACAAAATATCCTTTTCAACACAATGCCAACATTGACATTGAGAAAGAGATACTGTCATTAAATTTAAATTCTTATTGTTTTCATGGTCTTCCTTCGTAGTCATTCTTCGTGTTTTTAGATTTCAGTTTCTATATCTCATTTCCTTTTATTTTTTCGTAGAGAAGAGCTACGTTTTTTGCTTTTCTATTGAGGAATTCATGTTACATGCCTTTTTTTAAAAACAATGCAATGCGATTGTTTATGTCGTATGCGAATCGACTAATCCGGCTTATTGCAAAAAGCGCCGTCATTTTGCAATCCACCAGGCTAATTGTAAAATGATCGACAACTTTCTAATGACCCTGATATTTTTGTAGCGTTGTTGTAATCTATCTATCTATATATATATAAAATAGTTCCGTAATTGACTGACTGACATATAACGCACAGACCAAACCGCTGGACCTAAAGGGCTGAAATTTTTCATGGCGATTCTTCTTATAGTATAGGGGTGCACTAAGAAAGATTTTTGAAAAATTCTTCTTAGATCTTTTTAAATTAAATTTTTAAGCTATTTTTGTAACATTCTTTAAAGTCTGCATTTAAAATAATAATCTGATAATAATCTGAGGGTTATAAAATTTATATCACAAAAAATATCATAAAAATTCCTTTAAAATGAAATCTTTTTCGAATCTTTACCTCCATTTTCTGATTTTGGTGAATTTTTAAAGATTTATTTTTAGAATTTAATATATTAAATGTTGATCACGTGGTTTCTTTTCTTTTCGTGATACTTTAAATAAATTTTGCTTCACGTGTATAACAACGAAAGAAATTGTCAATCAAAATATTGAAATACGGTAAAAGACAAAATTTAACCACTAGACTAATTGAGATGGAAGTTTTTAAAGAATTTAATTCAAATCAGTATGTTTTACGGATATTAAACATACAAATTTATTGCATACATTGACCGTTGTATTTAATTTGAATATTTTTTCTACATTATTTTGTCTATAAAAATATCCGTTACGATTTTTTCATAAATATATATATTTTTTTGGCATTAATTGAATACATTGACTGTTTTATTTAATTTGAATATACTCCGTAGCGAAGCACGGGTATTCACTTAGTGAGTCCATATACCTTTAGGCTAGTTAGAAAATTCGTTCAAAGAGCATGGTTTCATCCGGGCTTATTGCAATAAACCCAAAGTAGTAAAGGCTATTAAAAATGACAGATAAAGATATTGTTACTTAAGTTAAAACTAGTTGGTACCCGTCAAAACAGGACGGCTGGACAGTAAAGAAAAGGACTAATACACAAATTATACTCAACACATCATTGCCGAATGTTGAAAATCATAATATTAAGAATAGAGAAATACACTTAAAAAATAGAGAGATTTCTCGGAATAAACGAATTAATGTGTTTATGTGGCCTCGTTCTTAATAAGTATCTAAAGCCAGATTAAAACATTTCACTGAGCATGCGCAGAAACAAATTAATGTGTTTATGTGGCCTCGTGCTTAGTGAGTATCTAAATAATTTAAATATGTCACTGAGCATGCGCAGAAAGCAATTTCTAATTGTAAATTATTACTGATTAATAGAAATTGCGGTTAAAAACACGAAATTTGACACATCTATAGATTATAATCTTTCGTTTAAGACCAAAATGAAGTAAACTGATGCAGTAGTTTTCTCTCACGGACTGACCAAAGAATTGCCCAAAGCAACTTAAATATATAGATGTATGATGTGGGAGAAAGTTGAAAGTCTAAAAGTTTGTCATTTTAATGATTTGTTTATTACAGTTATTTAATAATAATATTATCGTTATTGAATCATAATAATAATAAATTTTCAGACAATGATGATTGTTGTGCAATTTTTAAGTTATCTTTTTTAACCTAACTTAAGTAAATTGTAAATAATTAGACAGAAAAAGCAAAAGATTAAATTACAGGAAAAAGGCACAGTCGAAAAGATTAACAGAAATCTGCAATTAGCGCTCCACACAGCATAAATGCAAGATTCTGTAGCAATAATAGAAAATACACAAAATCCAAGCACATTCCAAAAAATAAAACGAGACAATCAACCGGTTTCTTTATTGCTTGGATTGTTTTGGTTCTTTTGTATTTTCTATTATTACTTTTTTAACCTAAATAACTCTTAACTTACTCATATGTTCACTAAAGGAAGAATTTGAGTAATAATCCCTTTATCTGTCATTTTTAATAAGCCTTTACTATTTTGGACTTAATGCAATCAGCCTGGTTGAAACCAGGCTGTTTTAGCAAATTTTCTAACTAGTCTGAAGGGCCTGATTTCAATAATTCTAAAAAATATCAGGCTAATTACAAAGTTGTCAATCATTTTACAATTAGCCTGGCGCTTTTCAAAATAGCGGCGCTCTTAATATGCCGGGTTTGTCAATTCACCTACGGCCTTTATCAGGGCCCAATTTAGAAAATTCTTGACTATAGGCACAACTCAGGATGGGGGCCCCCTAACAGTGATGTGGGCGTAAAATTTACAAAATTGACACAGAAAAAAAATAATCATGAATCATTGTAAAAGTACCATTTTACCAAAAAAAAGGCTATTTGAAGCGTAGAAGCCTAGAGCATTATCAAATAACAAAAAGCAATACAACATATTAACTTCATCATTAAAATACTAATACAATGCAACCAGAAGAACTTATTAATCCCTAATTAACTACTTATTAATCCCTAATTAACTACTTATTAATCCTACTAACTTATTAATCCTAAGTAATAGTGTATATACACTATGACATACATATAATGAACTATACATATAACTATACATATGATGAACCAATTAATTAAATTTGAAAGGATATATAAAAAAATTGCTATTAAAAAAGGTAAAATAAAAAAAATTGAATTGGGAATTTTTTCTTTTTTTATTCTTTTAAAATACAAATTTTGGGGGCCCCTAGGCTCGGGCCTAATGGAAAATCAGGGCCTGGTATTTATACCGCGGTATGGTTCAGGGGTTGATCTATAGTTTTATTAATTTTCTTTTACACTGAACATAAACACACGATGAGATGAAAGGCGGAAAATAAAAGAAAAAGTATTTTTAGCTAGGAACAATTTAAACCTCACGAAAAGGTGAGTTCAATTAGTTTTAAAAAAATTCTGAGAAGGATTTTTTATAAAGGTTCAATTAACAACATGGACTAATAAAATTAACAAGAACGAATAACTTCTTAGTAACGACAACATACTAAAAAGGATGGCTACATGTTTAGAACCAATAAATAGTTCAACGAACAATTCACAATTCCTAGAGATAACCATACCTATTTCTCCCCGGCCTGTCGATGAACTATAAATTTGTTGGAAACATGTAGCCAAACCTTTAATTACATTGTGGTTATTAAGGGGACAAGGGAGCTTCAACTTAAATTTTTTTAATTTTCAATTTTTATCGCTATATACAGAATGAGAATAATTAATATTTTTTTTACAACATTAAAGACCCTTAGAATCCAAAATAAAGATTTTTTGGTAAAATATCGTCTGTTTTTCAAAATTTTTTTTCTAAAATGCGAAAATTTTTCTAAAATACGGAACATTATACAAAATGTTCCGTATGCATTTCACATCCCCTAAATAACTTAAATTTTTTAAATATTAGTTTACCATATAAATGTAAATATAATTGTACTCTGAAATTTTTTTAGTATGAATCTAAAGCCATGAATAATTTTTTCTTCGATATGCCTGTTATTTTTTTTTATGTTTTTAGATGTTTTTACTTCATTCTGTGGTCTATAAATTTGAAAAAAATATTTGTGGTTTTAAAGAATGATGCACAGTTTTGTGACAAACACTTCAATTTACAATCCTGAGAAATTTGGAAGAAATCAGAAGAAAATGAGTGCGCATGGAGCATTTTGGAAAATTCTAGAATTTTTGAAGAATTTTTTGATAAACAGGCCTTATTCTGTCCCCAAATACTTATTTGTGAATTCTAAGTTTATTCAATGAAGTTAAATATAATATTAAATATTCTCATCTATATATATAAAACAGTTCCGTAACTGACTCATTCATTCATTCATTCATTCATTCATTCACTGACTGACTGACATACAACGCACAGACCAAACCGCTGGACCTAAAGGGCTGAAATTTTGCATGGCGATTCTTCTAATAGTGTAGGGGTGCACTAAGAAAGATTTTTCAAAAACTCTTCTTAGATTTTTTTAAATTAAATTTTTAAGTTGCTTTTTAAACTTTTTTTACGTTTGCATTTAAAATAATACATTGAGGGTTATAAAATTTATATCACGAGAAAGATCATAAAAATTCCTTCAAAATGAAATTTTTTTCGAATTTTTACCTCCATTTCCTGATTTTTGGTGAATTTTTAAAGATTAATTTTTAGAATTTGATTTATTAAATGCTGATCACGTGATTTCTTTTTCTGGTACTTTCAATAAATTTATCGTCACGTGCGTAACAACTAAATAGACAAAAAAAAATATTTTTTTCTCTTTCTAATGCAGCAGACGATTGGATATTATCAAAAAAAAAATGCATATCCCTTACGATTTTTTTATAAATATATATATAGATATATATTTTGCATCAACTGTATACATTGATCATCGCATTTATTATAAATATATATATTTATTTTTTGGCATAAATTGCATACGTTGACCGTTGTATTTAATTTGAATGTACTCCGTAGCGAAGCGCGGGTTTTCAGCTAGTTTTGTATATATAGAGAGTAAAATATTTAAAATTAAAAAAAATGAGGGCAGAGGTCCCTTTTCCCCTTAAGAAGTCGTTTGTGCCTGTTTGTGTTTCTACAAGTGCTAATGATTGGTTGGTTGGTTGGTTGGAGTTTAGTGGCGCAAGGTCCAGAGAGGACATGCTGCGCCAAACACATGGTGGAATCTGGAAAAAAACACATATATAAGTCATTTTAAAACCACAATCAATCAAAACGATGATAAAATTATAGACGTTGAAAACCATTGATGTATAAGCATGATAAAAATAGTCGTGTCATAAACGTAAGAAACAGTCAAATATGATAAAATAACAGTATTATAAAGGAATAAAAGTATGATGAAAAGCAATGATTGTAGATCATGAACTAGGAAGATAAAACGCAGCACTGACAATGTCTAAACCTCTACATGGGGCTTCCCATCTAGATTACAGTCAAGTATTATAAAATGATAGAAAGGGAGGAAAAAGTTATTAAATCAAAGGGTAAAATCCTGTACTTTTCAAGAATCGGAAAATAGCAGGGTGAGGTGTTTCACTTAAAATATCTTTTAAGGTGAGTGAAGCAGAACCAAAGTGTTTAGAGTAAGGGCCTGTTCCTATAGGAGTTCGTTGCGTTGCGTTAAGGAAAAGATGACGTTGAGACGAAAATAAACCAATCATATGCCTCCAAACGATTAGCAATGAAATTTTTAACGCCTATGATTGGTTTATTTTTGTCTCAACGTCATCTTTTCCTTAACGCAACGCAACGGACTCCTATGTGAACAGGCTCTTAAAATTGCTAAATCCTGTACAGTCAGTTAAAATATGCCGAATGGTAAGGTCACAGTTGCAGTGAAAGCAGATGTGGGCATTTACCCCCACAAGTGCTAATGAAATTAGCCCCCAAATTAACCTAAGGCTATTTTTAAGTCTCCAGTGGTCAAATTCTTGTCATCATCTCCCCCGCTACAGTGGTACTGAAAACCAAAGATCACCAAATTAATTATTGCAAATAAGTAATCAAACCATTGGTCGTAGTTAAAGATGAAAATATTTAAATGAATGAAGCCTGTATCTTTTTTGAATGCTCATCGATAGAGTTTTGCCTTAATGTACGTATATCAATTCATTTGTGTGTTCGAATTTGTTACTCGTAATCTGTCCACATCTGTGCAATTATTCTTCATAATTTTTCATTATATTGTAATGGGTAAATTTCCCTTGAACTTCGCTAGAACATAACTTTT
>OU015490.1:48245042-48262542 GCA_907164885.2 Dolomedes plantarius
CTGCATTTATTAAATCTACCACATATTATTGTCAAAAATCGAGTGATTTACTGCATTTATTAAATCTACCACATATTGTCAAAAGTCGAATGATTTATTTATTTATGAAACCTATTGCATAGCATTGTAAAGATATTACAGTCGTTTTATGTACATTACATTATTTTTCTAAGGAAAAATATCCATATTATTCGTGAATTCGCTGTTACAGGAGCATGTGTCTGTCGGCCATAAAAACGGTCAATTTGCTGTCTTTATTTCGGAATTACTGCATGTTTGTTAAATATTTTCTATTGACTAAATCTATTTTTTTTATATACGTATACATACATATATATATATATATATATATATATATATATATATATATATATATATATATATATATATATATATATATACATACATACACACACACACACACGCACACATATATATATATATATATATATATATATATATATATATAATATATATAATATAGTATATAGTATATATGCTTCGTGTGATGATCAGAACTTTCGCCTCGTTCCTTTTGAAAATTAGCAAACATATGTATTCTTTATTTGCCGTTAATACTTACTTTGCATGTCTCGTTTCATATTTTCCTTTTCAAGTTGCCCCATAAATAATTTTTAGTAGCATTATTTGAGTATTTTCTTCGTTATTAACCGAAGAAATGTTTATTTAATAGCGTAATACAATTGTCGTTTTCTGTACGAGATAGAGAGTTAAATTTTTAAAAACCCTATCCGACTGTTAAACAATGGGAGTGATTTACTCCCAGACGATTGTATAGATAATAAACAAACGGGGAAAAAAAAACAAGGCATCTTCTATTCTGCTTCATTACGCTGCTACATTTCATATCCATTATTAAGCAGAGTGACATTATGAAGCTGAGCATTTACCTTTTATCGATTTTCTGTTTCTTCCTTTCTACTTACTCAAAAGTTTGCTGAA
This sequence comes from Dolomedes plantarius, assembly GCA_907164885.2. NCBI lineage: Eukaryota > Metazoa > Arthropoda > Arachnida > Araneae > Dolomedidae > Dolomedes > Dolomedes plantarius. The sequence goes on from OU015490.1 coordinate 48,246,006, forward strand.
AACAATAGTTTATTTATCTCATTTTCATTTCTCATTGTGTTGTGTTTCATTAAACAATTGCTGTTATTGTGCAAAAGCAGCATACTAATTTTATTTCCGATATTTTTATGCTCTTTATTCTGCGGTTCATTTTATAATCCATAAACGAGAGATTCAATATACGACCAGAACGCATCGTGTTTTACTTTGCGCATTTAATTTTCCCCATATGCTTAGAACAGGAAATGAACCCCTCTGGAAGGTGCCTGGAAGTTTTTAGAGGGGAGGTTGAAATGTTATGCCCTCTAGTGGTGATTTCTAAAAATAATTACTATATAGATGCATGAATATAACTTTTTTTTCATGGGGGCAAGCACAATTTTTTGTATAGGAAAGAAATTTTGCGTTATTTGTTTATGATTTATGTTCCATATTATAGTTATCAAAAGAAAATTACTATAACATAAAATTAAAAAAAAATTACCACCTGCTGAGAAAAATTTAATAAAAAAAATTCTAGTTTTGAAGAAATTGGACAAAAATGGGCAATAACACCTTTTAATTATTAATTTTAGTACGGAGATATGTATTTGATTTCTTACTTTTATAAAGGTCAGGAACAAGAGGCTTTTCAAAAAAAGGAATTTATTTCCAAGATAGTTATTTCTTGTCAAAAACAATTTTAGACAAAAGTATGCAGAGTTTGCATATTATCTGGATATGAGAGTAATAATTTCTGAAATTTGGCATCAGAAATTTGACACTTGAAATAATTCAAGTTCTAAACAAGACTTTAGGATATCAAAAGCTGATCATGTAAAACCAGTTATAATTACTTCTTAACAGTGAGTAATTATAACTGGTTATAATTACTCACTGTTAAGGACTGTTAAGGATTACTCTTAACAGTGAGTAATTGTAACTTACAACTTGATATATTGCATTTTCAGCTGCCATCTCACTTAGAACCTAATTTGAGGAAGGGGAAAAAATAGTAATTATTTTATTCTTATCGATAGAAAATTTGTGTTATTTGTTTTTGATTTATGTTCCATACAAATGTATGAAGACGAAAAAAAATTACTAGGATACAAAAAAAATTAAAAAAAAAAAAATTGTACCACTTGTTCAGAAAAATTTGACCCAAAAAAATGCTGGTTTTGAAGAAATTGGACAAATAGGTGCAATAATGCATTTTAGTTGTTATGAAATTAGGTATAATACACGTCTTAATTACAATTTGAAGGGAAAATTGTTAATGTATTAACTTTTAACAAAATTTTAGAGAACTTGTAAGCAAACAATGTAATAAATCTGATTACGAAATTTAAATGTTTTCTTAAAAATAAGTTCAGATGAAAGTTGAGAAATGGATTACCTGGACATTGTAATAACAATTGAGAAAACATCCTTTAATAAGTTTGATATTAGAAATTAAACTTCCTTTTTCAGGACTTTGTTATATCAATACTAAATACTCTGTTGGCCCTTAAGCCCTTAGCCGTCTTGCTACCCAATGATTTCAAGCAACAAAATTAAAATGAACAAATGCAGAGCTCAGGTCTAAATGTTCATATCAATTCATACATGTTGCGAAATCAATTATAAAAGGTTAAACTTTTCAAGAAGTACCTATTATAACATATTTGAAGGTAATAATTATTCTTTCGTCATAACTTGAGTTTAAAATTTATTATTTTTATTTAATTCCGTTGTAATTCAGTTTTGTTAAGGTAGTTTAGAATAGCTTTTGTTGCATAACTATGAACAAGCTTAGGAAGATATAACTTGCTTAGATATGAACTCGTTTGATTGCGAATAATAGAATTTCCTTAGAAAAATTGGAATTTTTTAACTATCCTCAGCACTATTAAGTGCTGGGGAAGCAACAGCTATTCGAAGAACGAAATAAATTTATTTTGTAAGAAAATTTAGATTTTTTTATATTAATCAATCCAGCCCTACTGGCGAATGAACAGTTATGCGGACGATGCAGTAATATTTAGCTTCAAAGAAAATTTAGGGATTTTTTGTATTCAGGATTCCACCCCTACTGGGGAATCAACAGTTATGTAGACAATGAAATAAAATTTAGTTTGAAAGGAAATTTAGAGACTTTTTATATTAATAATTCGAGTCCTACTGGTGAATCAACAGCTACGTGGATAGTTTGAAAGGAAATTTAGAAAATTTTTATAGTAATAATTCCAGCCCTACTAGTGAATCAACAGCTATATGGACAATGAAATAAAATTTAGTTTGAAAAGAAAGTTAGAGACTTTTTATATTAATAATTCTAGCCCTACTGGTGAATCAACAGCTACGTGGATAGTTTGAAAGGAAATTTAGAGACTTTTTATAGTAATAATTCCAGCCCTACTAGTGAATCAACAGCTATATGGACAATGAAATAAAATTTAGTTTGAAAAGAAAGTTAGAGACTTTTTATATTAATAACTAGAAGTCAACCCGTCATTTTGACGTCATAATACTAATAATGACGTCATAATGGAAAAAGTATATGAAAGTTAAAAAATAATCCCGAATTATCTAACAATATAACATTTAATCCACACCTTGTAAAAGCAAATCCTTTCATTATTTTTTATTTATTTAGTTTTTCATTGGAGTAGTAGACTGCCATCCAGTTTTTTACAGCTCACTACGCGATATGAATACTTGAGCTACTTGATTCATTCACATTCAAGTTTGTTTACTTTCAGAATTCATCACAAAAGTAAACAGATTTTTAAAAACTATTAAATATACAGCTAAAAGCATCCAAATGTTTTATAGAAAAATAGGCTGAACAAACGTGATTTGATGGAGAAGATATTAGTTTTTAGGTAAGAAAAAATTCTGATCCACATCTGAAATTGAAATTAAGCCTAACCGGCTGTTTGTTTACTGAGGGCTTCAATGGAAAGATGAGTACAGCCCGGAAGTGTTATACAGAGACAACGGCTATTATATATATAATTCTAGCCCTACTGGTGAATCAACAGCTACGTGGATAGTTTGAAAGGAAACTTAGAGACTTTTTATAGTAATAATTCCAGCCCACGTGAAATGCGTGTATTTCGAGAGAAAATTATTCGTTTGACTTATGACAATTTGGCCCGTTTCCTCTGTGTGCCCCGGTCGCAATCGGGGAAGAGTCACGGGTCAAAAAGCTAACTGTCAGGATCATTTTTCACGGGAACCGCAAACATTCGGACATATCACCCAGCCTCAGTCCTTATCCCTTATTAAGGAGCATTCGGCGGGGTATAAGTATACGCCACGTTCATATCGCCGTCACACATTTAAAGTTAATGACATTTCCCGGCCTCTAAATCCAGCGCAATCAGGGGGCATCTTAAATTTCTTATCACTGCCAAGGATCAGGTGCGCCCGCGATACACTCTCTACGCCAGATGCAACAAGAAATTAATGATTTGTCCGACCATCAATCTCGTGTTTCCATCTGGCCAAATATAGCATTTCTGGACCCGCCAATTCGCTAATTGGTGCTACCACCTTATTAGACTTCGTTGCTTACTCGGCGGAAGAGAAATGGAGTAATATTTTATGCTTTCTCGGTAGAAAATTCACGCTTTTGGCTGCGGAGAGAAAGGTGGCCGTTTAATAAGGCCTGATGAAATCATTTCAAGCCCAGGAAGTAATTAATTCCTCTGGAAAATTTTCTGTTGGATTTCGGAGAGAGGTGTATATGCTTAATTGGTCTTTTACGTAAAAGACGGTTTGTGCGACTCCGCAAGCTGCATTTATTACGGTGTAAATAAGGGCCCAGAGGAAAAATATACCGTGACCTGCAGATTAGTAACGCAGAGTCTGTAAATCTAGAAACGCTTTTACGCAAACTATTATAAATGACTCCACTGCGTAGTAAATACATATATCCTTATGTACGATATGCAAGTAATTTACATCGAATGTAGCGGTTAAATATGTGTTTCGATTACAAAGAAAAATGTGATCGTTTACCAGGTTCTAATGAAATAATTTCAGATCCACGTGGCAATTACATTATTTCTAAATTCAGTTGGCTTTCTGAATAATTTTGGTGTGCTGCTTAAATGGTAATCTACTTAACATCTACAGGGCGTGATTTCGCATCCTGTATTCATAACGTTATGAATAATGATCAAACACTGCAGATATCTACGCGTATACATACTACTTCCCATAAATACTATTAATAAATCTGGACCCCTTAGTGTGATTTGCATGTAAAACACGGTAATTTATTTCATTTTTTGGCAAAGGTTAAAGACACTTTCAAATATAATTTACAAAGTATAGGCCGTGAATGTACACTTTGAAATATTTTATTTCTAATGCACTAAGTTAATGGCTTTTAATATTGTGCCCCAAAGAAAACATTTCAGATCACACTCGGGTTAATTCCTCTTTTGCTTATGCGAATGAATTTGTTTAATTAAATTTTACGGAAGAGAGAGAGAATGAGCAATATAGTTTGGTTTTATTACATACTAAATAATGATACAAAATATCTCTGGGGAAGATATACATTGCGATTACAACTAATTATGACAGACAGCATGCAAATGAGTGACGCTTTGATACGGAATATTGTAAATAGATTCATTATACGTCTAAAAGATAAATACATGTTTTAATATAATATCCCTAAGGATATTCATGCAATTTAGTTATTTCGCTTTTCCTACAATATACTGAGAAAAAACAAGTAAATTGTACACGAATCCTGAATACTTTTGTTGAGTAAGCATTATAGCAAAATGTTATTACGAAGCGTTATTAATTACGGGCGTATATAGCATTCCAGGGACTCATACAATCCAAACTAATCCCAGGAAAAAAAATAATAAACCTTTCTTTAAGGAGACAAGCCATGGTCTCGAAGAATTACATTTTATTTGGGAATTTTGTATATGCGTTTTACAGAAAGCATATGTACACACACACACACACACACACACACACACATATATATATATATATATATATATATATATATATATATATATATATATATATATATAGAGAGAGAGAGAGAGAGATAAATAGATATATAGACAGATAGTTAAAACTGAAAACTAGCACAAGAAGGTAAACCAAAACCAAAATATTAGAAATAAATTGGTTTTGTTTATCTGTAGTATTTGGTTTGGTTTAATTTGGGTTAGTATGGCTTGTTTAATAAAATGCTATCGTTCCTTCTTTTCACAGTTTTCAGTTTCAGGTATTTATATAATATTCGTCTTATTAAGAAAGTTCTGCTATTTTCACCTAGGTAAGCATTTACCTAAAGCAAACCTAAATTTTTCATTCTTTGTAATAGTTAACAATTTTAATTTTTTCCAATTTCACACACACACACATATATATATATATATATGTATGTGTATATATATATATATACATATATATATATATATATATATATATATATATATATATATATACATATATATATATATATATATATATATATATATATATATATATATATATATATATATATATATTCATATATATATATATATATATATATTCATATATATATATAGGTATATATATTTATATATGTATATATATATATATATATATATATATATACATATACATATACATACACACATATATATATATTTCTACTCAAATGAAATGTGCTTATACAAATAATTCTACAAATGAAAACTAAAATACTGAATCGGTTACTTAAACTCAGAGTTGTTATTTTACTGCTGAAAAGTTCTCCCCGAACTTCATGCTTTGTTTAGCTTCCACTGCAGCCATTAAGGCAATATTATACAAGTAATTGACTTGTATAATAAAGCCTTAAATATAGCATATGCGGTCCTTTTGATCAAAAACTGAAGAATTAATTTTATTGCCAGCTACAGGGCAATAAGGGCAATAACGTGCGAACAAAATATATCCAGAGAGACTGAAGTGTTTATAGCTAACACGCGCTATTACTTCCTGTGATCTTCAAATGGTACCTCGCAATCCTCATTTGAGGCCCCGAATTTACATCACAGATGTCCCTGTAGATCGTGATCATAGCGCGAATGACAGTTATTTTGATGCCAAATTTAAGGTTGGGCCCAATTGCGCATTCATTGCCATTCATTGCCATCATAAAGGCGCTCTAAGATTACAAGCGTTAGCCCTAATCAATTGTATCAATAGGTGTTCGAGACAAATCCCGCATAAGTAGGAGTCGGAAATTACACGCATGATTTGATTTTCCCTTTTCCGCTCGTGGACAGCTAGCTAATCTTTAAAATGTGGATCCATTGTATCCGTAATTCGTCTCGAGAATGCGATTGAGATCTCTTCGAATGATAAATGGATAAAATATAGGATTGTATATGCTTGAGGCAGGGGAAATTACCCACTATTTGGCGACAAATAGTCCGCCAGTGCTGTTATATTAAGGGGGATATTTAGATTAAAAATTGTCAAAGATAGATATATCATTTTCGATTCCACGTATCTTCTTGAAAGGAAATGATTTCATCTGGATGGCAAGTACAGTCAAAATTTAAATTTTTCAACTGGTTTTCTTCGAAGATCACACCTGTACGTCTGTTCTGTTGTTCCTAAAGGCAGCAGAGGTGGAGTTTCATTTCATGTCTTTAAATGTGACACTAAAAGACTATACATTAATACATATATGGCTATAACTTGACGCTAAAAAGATTCATTCTTATTTCGAAACTATCAGAATAGTTAAGAAAATTTTTAATGCCTTTTGTACTGTTTAAGCCAGGAAGTAGAAATGGAGATTTTTAGTGAGAGACTGTATACCATTATATATTTAGTTACATCTGGATGCTAAAAGATTCATTCTTAAATAGAAACTTACAGATTAGTTAATAAAGTTATTAATTCCTTTTGTAATGTTTTAGAAAGGAAGCAGAATTATAGATTTTTAGAGTGAAATAATATACGAATATATACATTTGGCTGGAACTGGACGCTAAAAGATTCATTCTTATTTTGAAACTTTCAGAATATTTATGAAAATTTTTAATGGATTTTGTGATGCTTAAGCCAGGAAGTAGAACTGGAGATTTTTAGTGAGAAACTATATGCCAATATATATTTAATTACATCTGGATGCTAAAAGCTTCATTCTTAAATAGATACTTACAGATTAGTTAATAAGTTATTAATTCCTTTTGTAATGCTTTAGAAAGGAAGCAGAATTATAGACTTTTAGAGTGAAATAATATACGAATATATATTTGGCAGGAACTGGACGCTAAAGGATTCATTCTTATATGGAAACTTTCAGATTAGTTAAGAAAATTTTTATTTCCTGTTGTAATGTTTAAGATAAGGTGTAGATTCGGAGATTTTTACCGTGAAACAAAAATAGGATATATTTTTGGCTGGAAATGGACGCTAAAAGATTCATTCTTATTTCCAAACTTTCTGAATAGTTATGGAAATTTTTAATGCATTTTGTAGTGTTTTAGCCAGGAAGTAGAATTGGAGATTTTTTGTGAGAAACTATAGACCGATATACATTTGGTTACAGTAGATGCTAAAAGATTCATTCTTAAATAGAAACCTACAGGTTAGTTCCTAAAGTTAATAATTTTGCATTGTTTTAGATAGGAAGCAGAGTTAGAGATTTTTAGTGTGAGTTAATATACAAATATATATTTGGCTACAACTGGACGCTAAATGATTCATTCTTAGAAACTTTCAGATTAGTTATGAAAATTTTTATTTCTTGTTCTAATGTTTAAGATTAGGTGTAGAATCAGATATTTTTACTGTGAAACTAAAATAGGATATGGACGCTAAAAGACGCTAGAACTGGACGCTAAAAGATTCATTCTTTCGAAACTTTCAGAATAGTTATGAAATTTTTTTAATGCATTTTGTAATGTTTAAGCCAGGAAGTAAAACTGGAGCACTTTAGCGCGAAACTATATACGAATATATACTCTGCTAGAGCTGGACACTAAAAGATTCATTCTTATTTAGAGACATTCAGAATAGTTTTGAAAAAGTTTAATGTCTGTCCTAAAAGTTAAGAGAAGAAGTAGAATTGGATATTTTTTGAGTGAAACTATATACGAATATATATTTAGCTAGAACTGGATTCTTATAGATTCATTCTTAAATATGAACTTAAGAAGAATAGTTATTAAAAATTTCAACTCTATTTGTAATGTTTAAGACAGGAAGTAAAACTGGTGGTTTTTAGTGCGAAACTATACAACTGGACGCTTAAAGATTCATTATTATTTAGAAACTTTCAGAATAGTTTGAACATTTTTAATGTTTTTAAAATGTTTTAGTTGGAAGTAGAATTGGAGATTTTTAGAGTGAAACTATATACGAATATATATTTAGCTAGAACTGGATTCTTATAGATTCATTCTTAAATATGAACTTAAGAAGAATAGTTATTAAAAATTTTAATTCTATTTGTAATGTTTAAGACAGGAAGTAAAACCTGTGGTTTTTAGTGTGAAACTACACAACTGGACGCTTAAAGATTCATTATTATTTAGAAACTTTCAGAATAGTTTGAACATTTTTAATGTTTTTTATAATGTTTTAGATTGGAAGTAGAATTGGAGATTTTTAGAGTGAAACAATATATGAATACATATTTAGCTAGAACTGGACACTAAATAATTAAATATTATGTAGAAAGTTTCAAAATAGCTATGAACATTTTTTTATTCATATTAAGTTTTGTACGAATTTCTGCCCATTTTAAAAGGGAATTTTTAAAAACTTGTTGCTGTATTTCGGCACTTAGATTCCATCAGTATATGGTGTGTTCTCTCTATATAGGGGGGAAATTACCTTACATTCATTTTGATAAAATTAAATTTTCGGCAGCAGGCGTCTGTCATAATAACAATAACTAAAACATTTGCTATTAAAACTGAATCATATCTTTAACATATTTTATATAGTCCACCATGCGTTTTAAACATGTTTTTGAAGCAACCACCGAACTAAAAATTTTCATCATTATTGAGAAATAGATAAAACTTTTATTCACTGCAAATGTGGTTCCCTTTTAATTTTTCCATTCTCATCTCATAAATTTACATATATTTATCTATGGTATTCATTAAGATTTCTTTATTTTTTATTCTTGTACTTTGCATAAAGTAATGTTGTACATTTAAATACATTATTTTATTTATCTAGTGTTTGCCGTAAGGCGAAATGTCAGCAAAAATTTCCCCATTTTCTTATATTTTTCAAAAATTTGTATTATTTGCATTAATTATTTTAGTTTTTGAAGCAGAAAAAATATGAGGTTAGCGCAAAATTATCTAAGCTGTGACAGTTAAAGTTTTGCCGTCTTTTAGAGAACATCCATGAATAATAATAGTAATTATTATAACAAGCTATAAATTTAATTACAGTAATAACTGCAATTAATGTTGTTAAATGTTCCCAAGTAACACAAAACCGTTGGCAAGTCGTTGGCCAACCACTTTCGGGCATGGTTGGCCAACGGTGGTTTTTGGCCGTTGGCGCGAGGTTGGCCCAACGGTTGGCGTTCAGTTGGCCCAACGGTTGGCATTCAGTTGGCCCAACCATTGGATTTACAGGATTTGGCCGTTGGCGTTCTGTTGGCCCAACGGTGGGATTTGTAGGGAAACGGTTGGCGTTCTGTTGGCCCAACGGTGGATTTGTAGGGAAACGGTTGGCGTTCTGTTGGCCCAACGGTTTGATTTGTAGGGAAACGGTTGGCGTTCTGTTGGCCCAACGGTTGGATTTAAATGATTTGGCCGTTGGCACGAGGTTGGTCAACAGTAGGCATTCAGTTGGCCCAACAGTCAACTTTGTAGGTAAGCCTACATTAAATTTATTTAGGGCTATTATGCATTTTTCAACCCAGCCAGCAACTCTTTGTTCATCAGGCCAACAGTGATAGGGTCAATAGTTTTGACATTTTGCTATTTTTCAGCAGATCGTTTACAAAGAGGATTTCCCCTTTTTAAACAGTTTATTAAGTTCTAGTATTTAGCCACAAATAATTTATATAAAAATAGTATATTCGAAATTCTATTTTGAATATATAAAATAGGATATTAAAGTATATTTATATAAAAATAGTATATTCGAAATTCTATTTTGAATATATGAAATAGGATATTAAAGTATATTTATATAAAAATAGTGTATTCAAAAATGCTTTTTTGAATATACAAAAAGGGAAATCCCCATTGTAAACGGTCTGCTGAAAATTAGCAAAATGTCAAACTATTGACCCTTGAATAGTTTGAAAATTGGCCCAATGAACAAAGAGTTGTTGGCTGGGTTGAAAAATGTATAACTCTTTCCCCAAAAAAGTAGTCTGAAAACTGCAAAATTCACTCTTTTATGAAATCAAAAAGTTTCCATAGTTAAATATTAAAATGTACAAAAAGCAACAATACATTTTAATTTTAATGTTATTTTTAACAGTTTACATTTTGCTTGACATTGTTTATATAAAGTATTTTGTTTTAAACACTTTATATCTTTTTAAAGAGAATAAATCTTATAGATTATATCCTTAGTGATATTATAAATCTCATGTCACTATATATATATATACAATTTATAATATCAATGCTACCTGTTGTTTTTAATCAGTCACTTTACTACATATATAATTTTTTTTAAATAAACACCTTTCCATTATAATCAACTGGTGTCAAATTGCACACTCATGCTGAGTTAATATAACAAATACTTTTTGTTAGATTACCTTTATATAAATATTTTTTCCATTCTATATATATATATATATATATTTATAAATACTTTATCTTCCGATTTGTCTTCAGGTCTGATACAATATATACAACTGAGGTCTGATTTTTTTAAAACTTTCCATAAAACTTTTATATCAATTTTTGGACTTACCTTGTTTAATATTTTAAAACAGCATCTTAATAAAGCATGTTATAGTAATTTTAATAAAACACAACTTTTCATCAATTTTTTTTTATTTTAACAAAAAATTTAATAAAATTTAATTTTACATTGTCAGAAATGCACAGTTCTTTTATCTCTCCCTCCTTCTCTGTCTTTCGAAAAATGGAAAAATCCCTTTATTAAGTCTTCAACAAATTTTTCCTTTATGACTTCTCCTTGGTAAGCCAGTCCGACAGAAGCTGTTAATATAAAAATAAATTAGTACAGTAAATGAGTCAAAAGAAAAATAGCTTTATATGCACCAAACAGTCAAACAAAAATGCCTGATTAAGTTAGTTTTTTTAATTTTTTAGAAACAAGTTAACTTATTATGAAATCTAACCCTAGCATTTACTTCATAATCAAAAAGTTCTTCATGTTGCATGAACTTGTCTTAACTATTACTTCAGGTATGTATCAGTAAAGGTTTATTTATTTGCTAAATTATCAAAGTACAAAATAAAACAACAATTTCAAATATGCAAACTAAATTAACATCAGAGGCAAATTAGACACTGCACAGATCTTTAATAATTTTAGTACATATTTATTTACATGAATATATCAACTCTCTGAAAACTTACTTAAAATTTAGACATGAAAAATTAAAATATCAAGAGCTATTGGCAGAAATTTCTTTACATTATAGGAACTAATCATCTTAAACTGCTTGTATGTATTTAGCAAAGTTTATTTTCATAAATTAACAGAGCAGAAAATTAAAGAATAATTTGAAATATTTGAACCAAATTAAAATTAGAAAAATAAGACATTGTAGTATATGATAGATAAGATTAATTTCCACATATATTTTACCAATACAACATTGAAAAAATTAAGGTGAAATTTTCCTTCTCTTAACCACACAGTAAACAATATTTTCTCAGTAAAAGTCAAATTAATTCTGTAGCATCAAAAGCCCAACAGTTTGTAAATGTATGTTTGTCAACACAAAGCTTTTTATTAGCACAATATCTTTAAAAAAAACCAACACTTTAATAATTTTAGACAATATTTATAACTCCACGAATATAAAAAAAATTACAAATGTTTGTACAAAATATCAAACCTACTAATGCCTTTCTATCTACTGAACATCACACTATCTATATATTTAAGTTGCTAAGCCAGACCGATTCTTTGGGCTGTCTGGGAGAGAAAACTACTGCATCAATTTATTTCCTTTTGGTCTTAAAAAAAAAGATTTTAATCTATAGATGTGTCAAATATGGTTTTTGTAACCATAATCTCTATTAATTAGCGATAATTTATAATCTAAAATTGTTTTCTGTACATGCTCAGCGACATGTTTAAATCTGGCTTTAGATACTCACTAAGCACGAGGCTGCATAAACTACTGCATAAAATACTGTACTAATTAGATATAACTTAAAATTTAAAACACATTAACATAATGATTTAAAAATACATATTTAATAAAGTGAATCAAATAATACTGGTAGGAAACAAGGGAAAATAAAAAAGAGTGAGGAACAAGACTTCAGTTTATACAAATAGGCCAAGAATTCAAAGCAAGTTTTTACCTAGATTCAATCATTCATAAGATGATAACCACACTTCCAGTTCTTTCATCTATGGTACTAATGAGATCAGGACTGGCAGTCAAATAAAAATTTCCAGAATTTTCAATTCTGCATACCAGTTCCTTGAATACATGATCTTATAGACAGCTAAAAATAGAAAAATAAGTCATATACCATGGGATTCTCAAAATACAGTCTTTAATATTATGTACAAACTTTATAATATATATTGTTAAAAATATTGCTAAAAAAGTAAATATTATAATAAGTAGCAGCTAATCAAATTTTAAAGATAAGTGAATTATTTTAATGAGTGATCAGCTTACTTCATAAATAGTCTTTAATATTATGTACAAACTTTATTAAGTATATTGTCAAAAATTGCTTAAAATGTAAATATTACAATAACTAGCAGATAATCAAATGTTAAAGACAAATGAATTATTTTAATGAGTGATCTGCATATTTCATAAATACTTTGTATTGATATTTTACTTTCAAACAAAATATTTAACATCAAATACCTGTTCGAGTCTGAGACAGACAATTATTTTAAACTGAAATAAAATACAATTGCTAAGTTGATAGTAAGGAGAGAAAAATTACTGAAATTTCACCAAAGCAGACAGCTAATTCTATTTTATCCTTGTATTCATAAGCTAGTGATTAACTGACGCTTCTTTATAAATTTGACGATTTAATAGAGTAGGTTTTCTAAATTTATGAAGTAAACTGTGAGATATAAACTTATAAACAACTTAAATACACTCAATAAATGTTCAACTTCTTATATAAAATGTTCAGTAAACTTTAATAACAGATATTTGAGCATAAATAAAAGTTTACCATAATGTTTTTATTATAAATACTCTAGTTAGAAATAATCTTACTGAAAGTACAAGGTAAGAATCATCAGTAAACACCAAATTTGATCAACTATTCAATTTAAAACTTTCTGAACGATCCGATTAACTAAAGTAACTCAACCATTTAAAATAAATAACATAAACACATCCATGATTTCAAAAAGTTTAAATACAACCATTCTATAAAGGATTCTAAATATACAGATCACTTATTGTGTTCTAAAAATAGAGAAACAGCAAATACAATTACAGTAGTTAAATTTATTATTTGAGGAAAGCTTTGGCTGTTTTTATAGAAGTTTAACAAAGCATTTTACTTAAATTTACCAAGTTACGCTTCATTTTGATATGCATTTTAGAAAACTACTTGATGCTACTAATTAGCCAAGTACATCATTTTGTTTACTAAATAAAAGTATATTACTAATAAAATAATATACTTAATCTGGAATTCTTCGTAATATTACAATCACGTGGAACATGGAATGGCCGACATCCATTTCTTTTTACCGTTCATTTCTTCTCCACACGTGCAAACAATTCGCCAAACCAGTTTCTGTCGTAGTGAATAATGCATTCTCTAACTGTTGGCCCAACAGCTTTAATTTGCAGTTGGGCCAACCATATTTTGTAACCGTTGGCCCAACCGCTTCCATTTGCAGTTGGGCCAACCATGTTTTGTAACCGTTGGCCCAACCGCATCCATTTGCAGTTGGGCCAACCACATTTTGTAACCGTTGGCCCAACCGCTTCCATTTGCAGTTGGGCCAACCATATTTTGCAACCGTTGGCCCAACCGTTTTCATTTGCAGTTGGCCCATCTGAATTTCTGGAATTTCTGCCAACGGCAACCATTCCCCAACGATGCCACGAAAATATGCGGTTGGGCCAACGGTGTGTGTTACTTGGGTTATTAATTATATTATCTATAATTATTTATTATTTTATAATTATAATATCATGAACTACGTTTCTTTATTAAACTTTGTCTACTTATATAAATAAATAAATATATATATATATATATATATATATATATATATATATATATATATATATATATATATAAATAAGAATAAGATGAAAGAGAAAACCAGTAATAGCTCTAAAGCTACTTGAAGCCAGGAACATCCAACATGTAAAGAAAAGTATGAATAAGGTTTTTGACAGCATTTCTTCATCAGCGGTGTCAATACTGTCTAAAAACCAATGGATTGTTTCTGATGAGTATGATCTATTAAATAAACACAATATATATATATATATATATATATATATATATATATATATATATATATATATATATATATATATATATGTAAGCATACTTAGGTGTTTACAAGTATGAATTACATTTACATGAACAAATATGACTATATATATTCACTTGTTTATTCATTTTTAATATAGAATGTACTATGTTTCATATTTTGCCCCGTCTTAGACGATAAACAGAACTCCTATCCTCCTGGCAAACGCATGCTTGCGTGAAGGTAGATTTTTATCACAACTCAAGATTTAAAAAAAAAAAAAGTATATTCAGTTCTGCAGTTTCTCGTAATCCACCTCTTTCTAAAAGTACTGGATTTACTTAGGAAAATTTTCAGTCCTCTAGGAATTACTTCGCCTATCAGCTCCGAAAAGCATGCGAACCTAGGCAACCGTCCAAATTACCTCCGCTTAAAATAGCACTTTTGCCAAACATTTTCTCGATTTTAGTTTATTTTATTTGAAATATCAGATATGAAAAGAAAAGCAAAATAACATAGCTTTCCCCTATTCGCAGTATTTGTATGCGTACCAACTTTGAAAAGCGTGAACTAGCGCTATCTGGTGGCCGAAAGTCTAACTACATTTTCCGTCCTACTAGTACTTAGTTCTTGGAAGGGCGCATGCGTAATCCCAGATTGAAAAAATTATGCGGGTTACGATATATCCATGATTCAAGATAATAAGTGCTATTAAATGAATTTAAATAAATTCATATTATTTAATTGTTTTATATTTTTAACTATCATTTTAATCTCACTGCTAGGTTTTCCGCTCTTTAGTGTACAAGTTTTAGGATTGTTTTTCGAGTTTAAACCATGCATTTATTGATCGGATATATATTGATTTGATTTTTGCGTGTTACGATATATTAATTTATTTGAAATATAAAATTAGAAACTTTTAAAATACTAATGTTTAATTATTAATTTATATTTTAATGTACACATTAAATAAATTTTAGTAACTTATCAATATGATTAAAAACTTGAACGTTTAAAATATATTTTAACCAAATATACTTAAAATTTTTTATCATTTATGCTTGTTTAAAAACTTTTTATTGTTTATTTCGAGTTTTAACTTTTAGTTTCAATTATTACATATTTTATGTCTTTCATTGGAGAATCTTGTATCTTACTTTGCACTTTCTTTTGAAATATTTATATCAAACTTCTCATTTTAGAGCTTTGTTTTTGTACTACATTTTAAATTCCTTTATATGTGTGTGTTTAAAAATTTAAACAGACAAGTAACTCATAAATTCAAATGATTATTGGACATAGATCAAACGATTAAACTATAATAAGTATGCAGAAAGTGTCCATATTATCAGTAAACAAAAGGTTGTTTTTGAGAATGTTCTCACTGCTGTTTTTCTATGTACTGTGGTTTGGGCCCTACTATGCAAGTATATAATTATTATATAACATTAAAAAATATTAATTATATAATATTTGGAAAAATATTAATTATATAATATTTGGGAAAATATTAATTATATAATATTTGGAAAAATATTAATTATCTAATATCTATAAAAAAAATCAGAGTTGTTTTTGTATTTATGGAGAAAAATCCTATTTACATAAATAATTATATACATATATAAATAAATAAATAAATATATATATATATATATAATATGGAATATTATATGTTTCATTATTTTCCTAAACCTAATTAATTAATGGGCCCTAATGCAAATTCGTACCCAGGGCACATGAATTGCTAGTTACGGCCCTGTATGTGTATATATATATATATATATATATATATATATATATATACAGTGGAACCTCGCTCTATCATTTTTCAAGGGACCGGCTAAACTAAACGATAAATGCGGGAAAACGATAGATGTGGGAACATAACAAAGAAATTTGATCATCGGGACTGAGTGAAATAAACGGCAGATACGGGTAAATGATA
>OU015490.1:48267542-48272542 GCA_907164885.2 Dolomedes plantarius
AAAGAGATCCATGCCTGAATTCCTAGACTATTGCATGTCCGCTAAACGTTAGTAGCTATTGTCCTTATTAGTGCTAAACGGAAAAAGCAATTTTCCTTTATTCGGATCGATTTTCTTAGAATTTCAGAAAAACTAGTCTTTACTATAGATTCTAGGGAGCTGCGTCAGTTATAACTGCAGTGCAGACAAGTTAATGTGGTCTAGTTTTTCTTCCTCATTGTGTGGTGTGAACGTGTAAATATTCAGGATGTCTACACGTGGAAAGTACAAAACCCTAACTTTGAAGACAAAGGTAGAAATTTTAAAGAAAGTAGAGAATGGCGAATGTAAAACAAAGTTAGAAGCTGACTATGGAATTTTTAAAAAAATACCTTGTCAACTAATTTGAAAAACAAGGAGTCAATTTTAGATTAATGGGAAAAATCAAAATTTGCTAGAAGAAGGAAACGCATGGGAAATGCGTCCCAAGAAGTTCTAGAAAAAGATCTACTGCTATGGTTCCAGGATGTTAGATCTCGAAATTTTCCGATAAATGGACCCCTAGAGCTGACGAAGGCTGATGAATAGGCATTTCGAATGGGTATTAAAGATTTTAAATGCAGTGATGGATGGCTTTCTCGATTTAAGTCAAGGGACAATATTTCTTATCTCTGTATGTGGAAGCTCTGATATAATCGCTCTGATACAAAGCTCTGATATAATCGTAGACGTATGCACTGATTTCGGTAGGAAACTGCCAGGGCTTTTCTCTACTTACCTGCCGAAAGATATTTCTAATGCGGCCATAATGGTCAAAGCCATAATGGACTCTATTAAAACTCTGAAAGCATTTATTTAAATGGAACCTTCCTCTGAAAATGAATTGAAATGTTCACTTCAAATCGAAAAGCTGGCTGAACAATGTAGGCATCATAAACAGAACCAAACATCCATTTTACAGTTTTTCCCCAAAGTGTAATTCATATTTTTAGTAAAAGTTTACTTTGTACTGCATATCTTCTGCTTCCTTTTATGATTAATGTAAGTCTGTATTGCTTTTTAATATGTTTAACTTTAGATAACATAGTATAATATATTTTCTGGAGTTATACATACTAGGAGAGTTTCTTCTTCAGTGATACACATTTAAAGTAATATATATTCTCTTAACATCGGATAATTCGAACTTTTTTCTGAGAACCTTCGAGTTCAAATTAACGAGCGTCCACTGTATATATATATATATATATACACTTTTATAATTTTAGTTCTCGTTAATAATGGTGATAACAATAATTAATGTAGAGAATTCTAATCTGTGTGTAATACACAGACTCACAAACGCTTATACTTTATTAATAATATTTTGCTAAGGCATAATTTAAATAACATTAGTTGCTATATTTAATTATCTCGTTTACTGTGATAAGTAGAATTGAAATAATTTAGACTTTCATTAAAACTATCGTTTATTTTACTTGAAGAATATATCGGGATTTTTAAGCGTTAGTTTCCATGGCTTTCGTTTGTAAATCATGCCCTGCTTGTAAAATATTATTCAATGAACCCTGACGGCTAGTTCTCATAGGATGTGTCTGGAGAATCAAAATTTTGCTGTAATACCTTCTTATGCATTTAAATTATAGTGCCTAGAACGACATGTCTCCCCTCTCCCAAACGTTTGAATTACTTAACGTTACTTGTTTAGATCAAAATTATTTTATTCTGGGCCTAACTTGCAATTTTATCTAGAGCTCAAAATATTTCAAAGACATGATTATTTCGGCTGAAGTTGACTAGTTTAGATTTTTTTTTTTTTTTTTTTTTTCCGTTTGCAGCGATCAGGTTCTCACGGGTAAACTTCCTACCCAGGAACGAGTTTTCTAATTCGTAACGGGATGCTTAACTTCATAAAACAGGCGGTTTTTATGTGAGGTGGAACAAATGGACTCTTGATTAAGGAAAACATCTTTTTAGACAAGTGGAACATTTTCAGGCGGATAATCGAGATTTTCCCGTTCAAGGCCAAAAATTCATTTTTTTTTTAAGCTTAAATTTCTGCTGTTGAAGAAGAGGTTTTTCTTATGTCGCTAACGGAAAAAGTTACTCTTTATATAGGATTAAAAAAATTTTATGTAATTCTTTTTGAATTTTTTTTATGTAATTTTATGTTATTTTTTATGTAAATTTATATTATTTTTTATGCAATTTTTTTTCGTTTTCGTGTGTGTGTGTAGCACAAACATTTCTTTAATTAATCGAGATTTTCCCGTTCAGGGCCAAAAATTCCTTTTTTTAAGCTTAAATTTCTGCTATAGAAGAAGAGGTTTTTATTAGGTCACTAACGGCAAAAGTTACTCTTTATAAAGGATTAAAAAAAATTTATGTAATTTTATGTAATTCTTTTTAAAAATTTTAATGTAATTTTATGTTATTTTTTATGCAATTTTTCTTCGTTTTCGTGTGTGTGTGTAGCACAAACATTTCTTTAATTAATCGAGATTTTCCCGTTCAGGGCCAAAAATTCCTTTTTTTAAGCTTAAATTTCTGCTATAGAAGAAGAGGTTTTTATTAGGTCACTAACGGCAAAAGTTACTCTTTATAAAGGATTAAAAAAAAATTTTCTGTAATTCTTTTTAAATTTTTTAATGTCATTTTATGTTATTTTTTATGTAATTTTTATGCAATTTTGTGTTATTTTTTATGTTTATTTTTTTTTCGTTTTCGTGTGTGTGTAGCGCAAACATTTCTTTAATTAATCGAGATTTTCCCGTTCAAGGCCCAAAATTTATTTTTTAAGCTTAAATTACTGCTATTGAAGAAGAGGTTTTTATTATGTCGCTAACGGAAAAAGTTACTCTTTATAAAGTATTAAAAATTTTTTATGTAATTTTGTGTAATTTTTTTATGTAATTTTGTTTTTTAATGTAATTTTATGCAATTTTATATAATTTTTTATGTGATTTTGTTTTTTAAGGTAATTTAATGTAATTTTTATGTAATTTTTTATATAATTTTTAATGTAATTTTTTTCGCTTTCTTGCGTGTGTAGCACAAATATTTCTTTATTAAATGAAACAGCCTGTTGCTCAATTGTTTTTGGCTAAATTTCCGTCTCTTCTCTAATAAAATTTTTCCAAAAAATGTACAGTAAAACTTCTCTAGTTGGCTATCCCTCTAAAAGGTCACTTTTTTTTTAGAACCGATTAAAGACTATAGAGCCAATGTCTTGGAAGAAACCCCTTTTCTACGGTCAACCCTCAAAACGGCCATCTTTTATCGGAACAATTTCTGGCCGCCATAGAGAAGTTCTACAGCATGATTATCTTCTATTCAATTCCTAGAACAAGAAGAATTTAAAAAAGGTTCCAATACAGTTCCGAAATGAAGGTTTATTTTAAAATAAATAAATAATCCAATCTACTAGCTTTATTGATAATTCAAGGACTGGAAATATTTTTTTTTATTTTTTAAGTCAATATTACATCACAGTTCGATTTCAAAACACACAGCATCAAAAATTGGCGCACCAACTAAAAAGTTTTCTGAAAAACACAAGATTGTTTTTCAAGGAATTTTTTTTTAAATTTTGTGCAACTTTAAAAAAAAAAATGAACATTTTCATTTGTTTTTCCTCGACTAAAGAACATTTCACAGAGGAGTAGGGTGTGCATTTTTTTTCTTCAAATGAATTAGTTCTTTCTTAAACAGGATACGCACAGTCCTTAAAAGTTAGCAAGAACTCTTTATTTTCAGTATTTGTTTCTAAGGGACCTTAAAATGTTTTTAAAAAGTAATTAATTTTGCTTTCGGGTGCCTTACATTTTTTCGTTTACTGCCCGGTTCTTAAAAAAACTCCTTAATTTTGAGTGGAAATGCAAGAATTTTCAGTTTATGGTTCGATTGCCTGCATGAAAATGCAACTAATTTTGCATGATTTGCGTTTGTATCTATATATATATATATATATATATATATATATATATATATATATATATATATATATATATATATATATGAGTACCCCTCAAAAAAATTTCCAAGTGGAATGTAATTTGTACTACAGCCTTTAAAACTCATAAATTCGGTAACAACTAGTCCAAATTTAAAGAAATTTGTTTTACGCTGTTTTGTCACACCTCAAGAAAAGTGTGTTTTTACAGTTAAGGTGCTTTTTTTCAACACACCTAATTTTTTGCCATTTATAAATTACAAACTAGGAGCTTTTGCATTGCATAGACAGCATTGCAAGACAAAATTATTGACAAAAATAAAGATTTTTAAAATTTTTTAAAACAGCAGGGCAATTTAACGCGAATTTTACATGTGTAATTTTTGATCGTTCAGAAATACAAAAATAAAAATTTTCCCACAGAATCAATTATTTTCTAAAACAAACGTAGGAATTTAAAATTAATACATAAGAACTAAAGATCCGTTAGCTTAGTCATCCTAATTTTGCCGATTAATTAAAGCAAATAGATATATACATCTAGGCTCTTATCCTGATACTCTCTATCTACTTCATTCCCGGATGAGAGCGGAAATCCAAAAAGAATAGAGCAAACCAGAGCAACCTGTGTGCTGAATTCGACATTTTTATTATTACATATTTGCCTAAGCTGCAGACCATATTTGCAAGTTCGATTAACCATCACTTTTCTGGCCATGTGTGTATCGATTAACACAAAAAGATGTCACGTCGTTCGTATTCAAATCCAAGTATAAATAATAGAAAGGATTTCCCGTTGATTCCCGGCTGCTTTATGCTCTCGTCGAAGAACATAAAAATGCCTAGTTCTGATGGCTGATTTTTCAAAAATTAAAAACTTTTGTTTAAACAGAAGGACTTATTATTTACTCGCCGGTCTGTTTATTTAGTCATACTTACTCGCTCTTTCGATTGAAATATATTTAAAAAAAGGAAGGGGACGAAATCCGAAATTTGATGCTTAAAATAAACACGGATATAATTGTATTTCGCCGTATTAAGTTGGCTGAAATTCTTTTTACAGCAGACG
>OU015490.1:48280042-48282542 GCA_907164885.2 Dolomedes plantarius
ATCACCCCTAGTACCAAGCCCGAAGCGCTACTACTAGGCTACTTCGGGTCCATTATCGTTAAGTAAAAGTAACAGATAAATTAGTGAAAAAAAAATGGAAAGTAAAAGTATTAGAATAATTTGGAGTGATACCGTGAAATAAAATAAAATAAACTAGCCGCTGCGCGACCAGCATGGTCGTTTTTAGTTTTGTATTTTCTTTTGCAAAATAACTCAACTGAAAGAAATGTATGTAAGGAATGCTACTATTACCTGTCACCATAAATATACGTTGTTAAGTGGTAGTGCGATCTCAGCCAACAACAAAGATTTTAAAAATTACATTTCTCTCTGTATGTAATATTTTTCAAAATTAAGATATCTACACTTTATCATTACATCAAATAAGAAATTGTTAGAGACAAATTTTTTCACTAAAAAGGAGTAACAATTCAGCAAGTACTACAATATAATGTGGATTCCATCACTCTCTATATGTACTACTAGCTGAAAACCCGTACTTCGCTACGGAGTACATTCAAATTAAATACAACGGTCAATGTATGCCATTCATGCCAAATATATATATATATATATATATATATATATATATATATATATATATATATATATATATATATTATATGATAAATACGACGATCAATGTATACAATTGATGTAATATATATATATATATATATATATATATATATATATATATATATTTATAAGAAAATCGTAAAGGATAATTTTATAGATAAAATAATGTAAAAGAAAATATTCAAATTAAATCTAATATAAAGAATACTAAAGAATATAGTACAGTTAATATAATACAGTTTGTAGAACATTTCTTTTACTGTATTTTAATATTATTTGGGATAATGTCCAATCGTCTGCCGTATTAGCAAGGAAAAAAAATATTTTTTGTTTATTTAGTTGTTATGCACGTGACGATAAATTTATTTAAAGTACCAGAAAAAGAAATCACGTGATCAGCATTTAATAAATTAAATTATAAAATTTAATCTTTAAAAATTCACCAGAAATCAGGAAATGGAGGTAAAGATTAAAAAAAAAAAATTCATTTTAAAGGAATTTTTATGATCTTTCTCGTGATATAAATTTTATAACCCTGAAAGTATTAGTTTAAATGCAAACGTAAAAAAAGTTAAAAAAAACAGCTTAAAAATTTAATTTAAAAAAATTTAAGAAGAATTTTTGAAAAATCTTTCTTAGTGCACCCCTACACTATAAGAAGAATCGCCATGCAAAATTTCAGCCCTTTAGGTCCAGCGGTTTGGTCTGTGCGTTGTATGTCAGTCAGTGAATGAGTCAGTTACGGAACTGTTTTATATATTGAGATTGTTCATATATAGAGATTTTATATATAGAGAATTCAGATATCTACACTTAATCATACCAAATAAAAAAATTGTTGTGAAAATTTCTTCACTTATAAAATGGAGTAAAAATTCAGCAAGTACTACTAAAAAAAGAGTAGACAATTAACTCTTACTTACTATTAAGATATTATAATGCAATTATTAATATTTTACTATGATATTCCTCAAACTTCTTGTATACACAGTTGAGTATTTCGGAAATAGGAGATACTATAGTGACAGAATCAAAAGAAGGGACTCTAGATAAACCTACATACAACTGTCCAGGACTAAACACTGGATTTGATAGGTCTACACATATTTTGTCAAAAGTTTGTCCTCTTACATACATTTAGAAAAACCGACGGAACAAAAGAATAAATTATCTCGTGAATAAATTAAAATTATTCAAGTGTAAAATACAGCTATTAAATTGCACCAAATTACGTGCTATCGTCGAACCGCTACACACACGTGGTTGGCCGCTAATGTTTACATCTGGTAGTTGCAGACGTTGCCATTCGGAGTGTAGAAATATCGCCGATTTTTGTGCCGCATACCTACGCGTTTTATATATATAGATTCAATATTTTAAAAAAAAAAAAATATTTTCGCAGCCTTTAACTCACACCCTAACTAGCGTCACATTAAAAACCACGTAGCCATTTCACTCATATAAAGGAAGTTAGTGAAGACAGAGCGAAAGAAAAGCAGAAAAAAAAACCTGTCTCAATAAAACTTGATTGATGGTTACGAATTACGATAACGGTGAATTAGGACACGATCTCGGTATTATTAATTCAAAAGTGGTTACGAATCATTAATATCTCCCATATTTCCCTTATGCCCCATAGCGTTACATTTCTGCTAATTACGAATTCTCCTAATGGTCACTCATTTCGCAGTCCGACGTGTAGCGCACGTACTCTTGCATACCTATGGTTTCATTCATTAGGCATTCACTCGGTGGCATTCATTCATCTTTTATTTTTTCTCGGTTACGGTCGCAGTTCTAACGAACCGGTTGTTTGTTTTCTATTGAAATAGGTCGTGCTGCTGCTAATAGGAACGACGGCTGCTTTTCTTTTATCGGATTTTTATTATCTACTTATTGCTCGTCTCGATTTTTACGCACC
>OU015490.1:48297542-48312542 GCA_907164885.2 Dolomedes plantarius
TCGATCGGTGATGATAACTCGGGGCGCTCCATGTTTTAGAAGTATATCTTCGACGAGGAACCTCGCTAATTCCGCAGCTTCAGCAGTTTTCAGGGCTTTTGTAATAGCATAGCGACTCAAATAGTCGGTGCAGACTACGATCCATTTATTTCCAGTGGTCGAATTTGGAAAACGCCCAAGGAGATCTATCCCAATGCGATGAAATGGCGCAACAGCAGGCGGTATAGGCATTAGATGACCCGGTGGCTTCTTTGGAACGGCTTTCCTACGCTGGCATTCCCGGCAGTGCATGACATATCGTCGCACATTTCGGTAGAGCCCTGGCCAGTGAAACCGCTTCCTTATTCTGTCGTACGTTTTGACGAATCCTAGATGTCCGGCCGTGGGTGCGTCATGGAAACATTGAAGAATGTCTTGACGTAGATGTTTTGGAATGACAGGAAGCCATTTCTTGCCGGTTGGATCGAAACTCTTTTTACATAGTACGTCTTCAATCAGCTCAAATTCTCCTTTCACTGTTTCGCCATTTCCTAGAGTCCGTATTAACTCCGCAAGTCTTGGATCTTTTCTTTGTTCGTCAGCAACGTTAGCAAAATCTATAGCGGCGATGACTTCCGATGGTATATTTCCTTCTTCCAATGGATTTCGGGACAAACTATCAGCGTCCTTGTGTTTCTTTCCGCTCTTGTAAACAATCGAGATGTCATACTCTTGTAGTCGCAAGGCCCACCTCGCAAGTCTTCCTGAGGGATCCTTTAGATTAGTTAGCCAACACAGCGAATGGTGGTCTGTTACGATTGAAAAGTGTTTGCCGAAGAGGTATGGTCTAAACTTGTGAACAGCCCATACGGCGGCAAGGCATTCTCTTTCAGTCGTGGAATAATTTTTCTCTGCTTTGGTTAGTGTCCGTGAAGTATAGGCAATAACTGTTTCTTTTCCATGCTGTATTTGAACCAAGACTGCTCCAATACCATAGCCGCTGGCGTCCGTTCGCAATTCTGTTTCGGCGTTTTCGTCGTAAAGTCCCAGTATAGGGTCAGATATCAGTGCTTCCTTTAGCCGGTCGAAAGCATCCGACTGCTCACGTCCCCAACGAAATTTAGAGTCACCATTCAGCAACATTTGTAAGGGTTGAGCTTGATGACAAAAATCCTTGATTAAGCGGCGGTAATAAGAACAGAGTCCTAGGAAACATCTGACGTCGTGCACACTTTTGGGTGTGGGAAAACACTTCACGGCCTTTACTTTATCTGGGTCGGGGCGGACACCTCCTTCCGATACTAGATGTCCCAAAATCTTAATTTGTTCAGCCCCGAAGAGACATGTTTTTGGATTTAGGACAAGCCCAGCTTCTTGGATGCATTTAAGTACGACATTCAGACGTTTAAGATGGTCGTCGAAGGTCTCAGAAAATTCGACAATGTCGTCTAGATAACAGAGACACATGGTCCATTTTAGGTGTCGTAGCAAGTTATCCATCATTCTTTCAAAGGTTGCCGGCGCATTGCACAGACCAAAGGGCATGACCTTGAACTCGTAAAGTCCTTCTGGTGTGATAAAAGCTGTCTTTTCGCGATCTGCCTCGTCCACTTCAATCTGCCAGTAGCCAGAATAGAGATCGATCGACGAAAAGAACTTGGCTCCTTTTAAGCTGTCTAATGTGTCGTCAATACGTGGCAGAGGGTAGGCATCTTTTTTCGTAATTTTGTTGAGCCGACGATAATCGACACAAAATCGCCAACTTCCATCGTTTTTCTTCACGAGGACAACTGGGGACGACCATGGGCTCTCCGATGGTTGAATAACATCTCTGTCTAGCATCTTTTCTACTTCCTCTTGAATAATTCGACGCTCCGCAGGAGATACTCTGTAAGCCCTTTGGCTAATCGGTAGATGATTGCCAGTGATTATACGATGTTTCACATTTACTTTTGTTCCGGCTTTTCTTGATTGATCAAAAATTTCAGGAAACTCAGAAAGTAATTCTAAGAGTCGCTGTTTTCGTTCTACCGTGAGATCTTGGGCTAGCATTTGGGAATAGTCGACCGGAGAAGGGCTCGATTTCAACTTGGCGGCTGAGCAGATATGCGCATTGGAGATGCAGTTCATATACCTCTCGTCTAGAGTCTCTGCATAGCCCACACACATGCCTTTGGGAATGAACCTAGCTTCTGGTTGAGCATTCGTGACCCAGAGTTCGGCTGTACCGTCGTAAAACGTCAGGATCGTCGAGGGCACCGCAACTTCTTTGTCCAGCAGCAGTAGTCGATTTCCCTCCACTATGACGTCTGTGATCGCATTAATTTTGGGATTCGTGACAATTACTTTAGAAATAGAGTGCGGAGGTACGACGCAGTCTTGAAGGGTGTTCACTCGCCATGTCTCAGCAGATTCAGGATCTGACATCATTTCGTCAAACACTAGTTCCAATCGGCCACAGTCGACGACTGCTCTCGAGGCTTCGAGAAAATCCCAACCAAGTATAACATTGTGACTGCAGTTCGGCATAACTGTAAACTCAAAGGGACGTATTACCATTGATGTTTAAGCGAAGAACACATTTCCCTATTGGACGGACGTGACTTCCGTCGGCGACCTTGAGGATTATGCTTCCGTTGATTGGGAACATAATCTTTCGCAGCTGAAGTCTATATTGGTCTGAGATGACAGAAAATGATGCGCCGGAGTCCACGAGTGCACGTACTGGTTGACTGTCAATGTTTAGTTCTAGATAATTCTTCGTCATCTTTGCGGCAGCGGGAGGATTTTGTTTTTCAGCGGCCTCACCTCCAAGGAAGGTCGCACTGCTTAGTTTTCCTCATTTCTTCGGCCAGGTGAGACACTGGAACGTCTATACGGCGATGGGGATCTGAAGCGACGAGTAGGCGATCGACCTCGGTTAGGGCTAGGCGACAGACTTCTTTCAAACGTTCGGCTGGATTCGTCGGCGGTGTTCTGGGAGATCATGCGTCGCTGGGCTGTGTTTCCCCTATCAGCTCTGTAAGCATTAAAAATTGCTCTTCTATCCCGGCAATAGCGAACGACATGTCCGGGGCGGCCACAGTGAAAGCAAACGGGACGATTGTCGGTCGTACGCCACACGTCGGTTTTTCGGGGTAATTGTTCCTGTGCCGGCTCCAGCCTGTTATACGTCGAGTGGATGCTGCGGTTGTATGTGGGAGTCGACCTTCGGAAGCTTCCACTAGATATGGGAGCCAAAGATTTCTCAACCTCATCTCGCACAATTGCTTCTATGGTTTGTACGCCTGTTTGGGGCTCTTCAATTTGGGGTGTAGTTAATCGCTGTATCTCTTCACGGACAGTTTTACGGATCAGTGAGGTTAGATCCTGTTCCTCGTCGACGGAGGCAATTGGGACAACATTCGGCAAGCGACTGAATTTCTGACGTCCTATCCGCTTTTGATGCATTTCCTCAATGTACTGACACCATTTACTGAAATCGACTGTCGTTTTTATCTCCTTAGTTAATAAGGCCTGGTACACCTCTTCTGCGATGCCCTTCATTAAGTGGGACACTTTATCGTCTTCTGACATGGCAGGGTCAATTTGGTTGCAGAGTCCTAAAACGTCTTGGATATACGATTGTGTAGCTTCCCCAGCTCTCTGCGCTCGGCATTTTAAGCAATCCTTAGCTCGCCGTATATATAGCTGAGAGTCACCAAAAGTTTTTTTCAGTTCTCTTTCGAAGTCGTCCCATGAATTCAGCAGATCTTCGGTATTTTCAAACCATATTTTGGCGGTTCCATCAAGGAAAATGTAGACGTTCGCAAGACATAGAGTATCATCCCATTGATTAAATTTTGATACTCTAAGGTATTCTTTTAACCACTTGGTTGGATCTTGTCCAGGATCGCCTCTAAAAATTGTCGGCTTTCTCGGTTCCCTAATTAGTGCTGGAGACAGCAGGACGGTTTGTGGCTTGACTTCTCCTTCAGGCATTGCCGGGAATCGCTTTCGTGGAGCGGCTACGTAAAGACCGTATTCCGGAGGAAGATTTAAAAGTCTACGGCTTCTTCGTATTTCTTCTGCTTCCAGACTGAACTGAGTACCCGGCGCCTCCACCAAAGATGTCGCGTGGATGGTAGTCGTATGGATTGAACACACACGTAGAGGGAATACAACGCTGTTTATTAGCACACAACACTTAGCTGATAGAACTCAGAACTGACTTCACAGGTTGAGCTACTTGCTCTTTTATCCATCAACAGAATATTCTGGAACGCCGTTCCAGGAAATTAAAGAATGTTCTAGCAACTTCTAGAACTAACAGAAATAGAATTAGAATTAAATTAAATTAAAATAATGTAGAGCTTTGAACCGGGGACCTCTTGCTCAGCAGTCCAGTGCGTTGACCATTCAGCAACAGAGTCTTTGACGGGAAAGGCTTTAAGCGGCAATATATATATATATATATATATATATATATATATATATATATATATATATATATATATATATATATATATATATATATATATATATATATATATATATATATATATATATATATATATATATATATATATATATATATATATATATATATATATATATATATGTGTGCTTGTGACTGATGAAGAAAAAATCCGCTCACACACACACACGTAAAAGAGAAAAGTCCGAGTGATATTTCCATCTTTTGTACAAACTGACAATTCGCCAATCTGGTTTTAAAAGTGTTAAACTAAATCTGAATTCGTAATTTCAACTTTGTACCGATTATAACGAATTTATGACCATTATATAAATGACAATTTTGAAGTTCAATACAATTGCGTACCGGAAATCTTTTAACGGCAGAATCAAATAAATAGTAGCATTTTGTAAAACTGACGGATTTCAATAACCCAATAAACCTTACTCTTTGTAATGCGAAGTTGTTTACTTAACTATGTTCATTTAAATAAAGTTGGCTTTTGAAAAGCAGGTTTTTCTGTAATGAAGATATCTTCAAACATGTTCGATTCCTCATAGCTTTAAATTCATTTCAGACTATCTAACAAGGAAATCTGTCTAGACACCTTTTAAGTGGAACGTTGAATAAAGGAGTATGTTGTTATGCATCATTGTCTTTCCCGTCTGGAACAGGAAACGCAATTTTTGTAACTGTCAAAACAATTCCCATCCAATATTTATATCCTTTACATAACATAAACTATTTTGAAAAATGCCTTTTTAAAAAAAAAAATTTTATATTGATTCAGTCTACTTGATTAATGTAAGGAATATGTTTACGTTTCTTGTTTGTGTGATTTGAATAATATGAATGCCGCTTTATGATACGGTATTAGCTTTAAAGTTTTCTTAAAGTAATTGACTTGAGACAACTTAGTACTTGTGTCCACTTTGTATTGATCTCAAGAAAGTACATTTCTTGTTTATATGATTTGAAATTTCAGAAAAAAAGGCGATATATTATTTGAAATTTGCCTTAAAGATTTATGAAAGAAATAGTCGTCAGAGAAATTAGTACTTGGGTTCACTTCATATTGTTCTCAAGAAATTACTTTTTTGTTTATGTGATTTGAAATTTCAGAAAAAAAGGCGATATATTATTTGATATTTGCCTTAAAGATTTCTGAAAGTAATACACTTCAGAGAAATTAGTACTTGGGTTCAGTTCATACTGTTCTCAAGAACGATAATACGATAATTAGAAATGCGCCCAGAGCAGTTTGAATATTCGAATGACATGAAGATTTTTATTTTGAGAAAAACCCATTTAAAGTTATTGCTATTAGTAACCACATAATATATATAAATTAAATGCAAATCTCTATAACTAGGAAAGTAATCACAGAAATTAAAAATTCTTTTTGCAATACATTACTACTCGTCCGTAGTTTCACAATTCAATAAAATAAAAAAAAATCGAATTTTTGAACAAATTTCACAATATTGAAAGTCCACTGTCCCCTTAAATTAAAAGAGAAACCAAAGAGGAGGGTTTTGAATATGAAAATATGCCTTTCAGATGATCAGCTACTGGGGGTCTGTCCACTTCTGAGGATTTTCGAGAGTTTACTGCATTTTTTGATCACGTTTAGAAAACATAGCATATGTCCCCCCCCCCCCACACACACACACACGCACACCATAATTTTCCCGAATGAAGTGTTATAGTGCATCCTTTATACATTTGTTATGTAAATTTCTTAACACTACGATTAAAAATTAAAAAAATTGGTGTAATAAGCTTTTCGCTTTCTAAACTATGTATTCATCTTAGTATTCATTATTAAAAATAGTTCACAGAATCACATAATTTACATATTTATATTTCGTTTTTGTTGTTCATCTAGATTAGATTATTAAAAGATGGAGATCTCATTTTCTATACATTCTTATACGCAATAGTTTAGGTTTTGCTGTCCACGGCGAAAATGTTTAAAGGTTTTGCTGTACCCATCCTGGACTAAACAGCATTCAGTTAACTGATTTTAAGAAAAGGAGCCACCTGGTGGCTAATAGCATAAATTCGTGAGAGATTATAAAATAATGATAAGGAAACAACTTTAAAGGAAGTATAAAATTTAATATGGGAATCACAGAATGTCGAGAGTGCAAAATCAAGAGGGAAGTAGGGGGGGGATTTTTGGTAGTTTATATTGTCATATGTCTTATGCCTTTCAGATCAACAAATAGCTGCTTTATATCTCAACGTCTGCCCTTCAATTTTCAATGTTAATTTTAATCACTTTTAAATTTTTTCAGAAATCTTTAAGGCAAATTTCAAATCATATATAGCCCATGTTTTAAAGTCAAGTCGCATGTTTTAAAATATTTGAAAAGCCCGAGGTCTAATGACCTAGAAGCCAAATCCCCCCAAAAATAAGTAAATATTGTCATAAGATGTTAGAGAACAATAAACACATTTGCTGTTGAAAGGACAAAGCGTTTAATTCAATGAATAACACGAAAAGAATAATAATAAAAAAATAAATTATTGATCACAGAACATATTTTAATTTTAGCTATCCATCAGTCTATTCATCCACTTACATATACGTATGTACACACACATACATACATACAGAAAGAGACCCGACCTCGTCCCATCTGGTATTATGGGTGATAGATGGCGCCACGTGTAAAAATGGTGTAAAATAATATATGTTTAGGGAACAAACATAGTTTAAGGAACAAACAAAACCACAGAATTTAAATTTAACAGAAACTGACAGAAATAGCTTTGAAAACAGTACTGACACGAATATTGCGATGTGTTTATATTTACTTTATTAATTCTTATTAATATTAAAACATAGATGAATATTGTTTTAAATTCCTTTTCTAAAAATGGTGTAAAATAATATATGTTTAGCGAATAAAGTTAGGGAACAAACAAAACCATGGAATTTCAATTTAACAGAAACTGACAAAGATATGTTTGAAAACAGTAATGACACAAATATTGCGATGTGTTTATATTTACTTTAATATTAATTCTTATTAATACTAAAACATAGATAAATATTGTGTTTAATTCCCTTTCTAAAAATATACTTTAAAATAAACCACAGTTTTCCTCAAAAAACTAAAAATTCGCGGAAGTTGTAATTCAGTACAAAAAATTAAACTTCTTTTTAATACTACTTGTTAAAGCTGTTGATGATGCTACTTTGCTTGCGAAACATTGTTCCCAAAATACAACCTCCGTTGAATAAACTCTTTTTTGTTTCCTTCTCTTTCGCACACACAAAACGACTCTTTAAAATCCCGCACACAAACGCAACAAATTTAATTAAGAATTCTCCCACATCCTCAACGCAAATCCGACTGCAGGTAGTTTCATTTCGAGTGAGCGGAACCTTCTGTTTCATCTGTCAAAATCTGTATTAGAATCCAATCTAGCACGAACGCATACACACATGAAAAAATACACCTGATAATTTTTACTAATCTCGTCTAGACGCCAGCGTTCGAGGAAATTTTTAACCACTCCAAGCTGTGAGCAGATTCTTAAAGCAACGTTTTTGCTTTCCGACGTGAAAAATAAATGAGATGTCAAAACAATTTAGCGCATTCATATTCCTTAGCCAGATATATCGCCGGTTGTTTAGATAATGCAGTTGTTTTAAAAATCACAGAAGGAAATCTTTTACCGGATTCTGGATGAAGAGGGAAAATTTTTCTACGAGCTGAAAGGAAATTTTTTTCTTCTTCCTCTTCTAGAAACATCGGAATAATGATTCTGAAATAATCGTTTATTGCTTTCGAAATGCGGAAATCAAATATCGAATCTTGCAAGGACTTTTATAGATGAATTTAATTTTCCGATGTGGAACAGGATTTTTTCCCTGTTATGTGTGTAGTACTGTGCTTTGTTTACGTCACTTTATGTCATTACACCGTCGATTTTGGTGGCGCTGTTGACTTTAAAATTTTTCTATTTTTTTATGCGTATTAAACATGCGGTGATTGGAATCCGAAAAAGTTGGATGCTGTAATTTTCAGTGAAAAAATTTGTAATATATATTATATGTATACTAGAAGGTAACCCGTCATTTTGACGTCATAATACTAATAATGACGTCATAATTTTAAAAGTATATGAAAGTTAAAAAATATGCCGAATTATCTAACAATATTGCATTTAATCCACACCTTGTAAAAGCAAACCCTTTCATTATTTTTTATTTATTTAGTTTTTCATGCGATTGGAGTAGCAGACTGCCATCCAACCCGTCATTTTGACGTCATAATACTAATAATGACGTCATAATGGAAAAAAGTATATGAAAGTTAAAAAATATCCCGAATTATCTAACAATATTGCATTTAATCGACACCTTGTAAAAGCAAACCCTTTCATTATTTTTTATTTATTTAGTTTTTCATGCAATTGGAGTAGTAGACTGCCATCCAGTTTTTCACAGCTCACTACGCGATATGAATACTTGAGCTACTTGATTCATTCACATTCAAGTTTGTGTACTTTCAGAATTCATCGCAAAAGTAAACAGATTTTTAAAAACTGTTAAATATACAGCTAAAAGCATCCAATTTTTTTAGTTCTGAATGTTTTATAGAAAAATAGGCTGAACAAACGTTTATTTGATGGAGAAGATATTAGTTTTTAGGTAAGAAAAAATTCTGATCCACATCTGAAATTGAAATTAAGCCTAACCGGCTGTTTGTTTACTGAGGACTTCAATTGAAAGATGAGTACAGCCCGGAAGTGTTATACAGAGACAACGGCTATTATATATATAATATATATACAGTGGAATCTCTATCTATCGTTTTTCAAGGGACCGATTGAAATGAGCGATAAATGCGGGAAAACGATAGATGCGGAAACATAACAAAGCAATATGATATTTGGGACTGGATAAACTGAACGACATATACGGAAAAACGATGGATCCGAAAACGATCGATCGAGATTCCACTGTGTGTGTGTATATATATATATATATATATATATATATATATATATATATATATATATATATATATATATATATATATACATACACACACAAGAGTGAGTGAGAGAGAGAGCCCTAACCAGTGCCCTAACCATTCGGCTATCGCCCGGCCTTGAAAGAGCTGATCATAATAATTAATAAAATTGTTCAGTGATGATGTATATATATATATATATATATATATATATATATATATATATATATATATATATATATAATATGTATATATAATTGTCTTTATCCACTATAAGAGATTTTTTGTAAACTAGATAAACACATATTTCAACATGGAATTTCGTATGGAAATAGATAGTTTTGCTACATATTGCAGCTACATTTATATTCAGGAAAGTGTGCCACCTTTATCAGAATAAACTGATTCAAAATGCTTAAACATTCCAAGCTGGAAATAAATTTAAGCGCTATTATTACTAATTAGTAGAATTATATAGGAAAATTCGGATCTACAAGGAGATATAGACATTCTATCATAAAAGGATTACGGACCTAAAATGTGTAACTTCCTTATCAGCCCTGTTACTCGGAAACGGAAGCACAGTTGTTTATGTGTACGATAGATGGCGTGGCATGTAAAAGTACTGTAAAATAAAATATTAAAAAAAAATAATGCTGATTATAATCGATGATATAGTGGTGTGGAATAAATAATTAGTTTTCTGTCGTCTGATGCTTGATCAGTCCGACAGCCGAACTAAGACAATCTCGAACACCATGACACCGAAAACAGTATCTAAACGTGAAAGGGAGACAGAGACACTAGCGCGATTTTTGACTCTGCTTTACTTTTATCTTAGTGGTGTTAGGCAGCTTTCATATTTCCGTCCAGGTGTTTTCCCTAATTCACACTGCTGAATGGATAGCATGAAAATAATAATAATAATAAAAAGAAATTATTGATCACAAAACATATTTCAATTTTAGCTATCTATCTATCTATCCATCTACTTATATATACGTATACACACATACATACATACAGGAAGACACTCAACCCCATCCCATCTGGTATTATGGATGATAGATGGCGCCACGTGTAAAAATGGTGTAAAATAATGTATGTAAACAATGTTGCTAATAATCAGTTAAATAATAATATAAATTGCAATTATATATTATATGTTTATACTTGCATATATGATATCCATAATATGTCATATGATAGAAATATTATGTCTCTCTCTCTCTCTGATACAAAACATAAACAATGAGATATATAATATCTTTGCTATGTGTGTGTGTAGTATAAATATATATATATATATATATATATATATATATATATATATATATATATATATATATATATATATATATATACAGTCGAACCTCCATATATCGAACTTCCTTATATCGAAATTTTCTATATATCGAACTCTTAGCAAAACTCCGTGTTCATTACATAGAAAAACTGTTTCTATATATCGAAAAAATCTCTATATCTCGAAATTTTTTTCAAGACATATTCTAATGTGGGATAAAATCTCCCAATTTTTGGCGTTTGAAACAATACGTCATGGACTTCAATTCGCGGAAAATGTCCCTGATGAAGTTTTTAGTGAACTGAATAAATGCGAACATTTCTTTGATGAACTTTCCGCAAAACTGGCTGCTTAGTAAGATATTCGTAGTTTTTTTTTAAAGAATGTAACAGTGATCATTGTAAACACTGACTGGATTATTGTGTTTTTTAAAGCTATGCAGTACTCAAAGAATCTTTTATATTAATTTGTTTTTAGTTATAAACTTCCATTTAATGTGATTCGTATATAAATTAGAAATGGAGTTTCTCATACGAAAATTAGCTTTAATTTTAATGTTTTAGAAGAATTATGATAAAACAAAGATCAATTCTATATATCGAAATTTCTATATATCGAATTTTTTTCCGGCAATTTGCTACTTCGATATATGGAGGTTCGACTGTATATATTTACGTGAGTTGATGAATTTGGGAACTAAATATAGATTACCTAGTTCTTTTAATAATAAAAACATAATAAATTTCTTAAATACTGATTTGGATAAATTTATATATAAAATAGCTATTAACTATTCTATCCCAACAGAAGCCTTTAATTTATGGAAAATTAATTTACTTAAACTTGTACAGTCTAAACTTCCTAATAATAGTTATTTCTTTAATAATTCCCATAAACACATAAAAGAAGCTATAAAAAACTTACAAGAATATTTTATTATAACTTATGTAGATAAAGCAGCCAATAATTATGCAATTATTTGTAAAAAGTATTTTGCTATTTGTTTAAAAAAGCAGTTAGATAATAGTGAATTATTTCAGCCATTTAAAGATACTACCTGTATTATTATTAAGAAAATCATAGCTAAATATAAACTTCTAGGTATAACAGCAGAAAACTATCTCTTTCCTTATATCACTTTAGTTCCTAAATTTCATAAAACACCTATAACTTTTAGAGAGAGAGAGAGAGAGTGAACTAATAGTTAAACATATTTTTGAATCAGCAGTTTTAAGTTCCGGAAATGGTAATTACCCGAAGGGTTCAAACTGGTCCAAGTAATGCTTGTAACTAAATCCAGTTGGACTCCAGTGGGACCTAAATCTTCAATTGGTGTATGAGAGGAATCGCGTTCGATAGCAGAAATGCGTTGATTGTTACCAATTTTGCACGATGAACGCGTAGTTTTGACATGCCTGCATAGAATGTCGTGTAATGTGAGGTCTATGAGCGTTTCTGAAAGCTACTTTTCCCACCAATCACTTTTTATCACTGGCAGATTCTCGCCAAGATAGGACTTCGTATCACGATGGAAGTGGAGAGGTTATTAATGTTGTCATTATTTCAAATCAATTACCAAACACTAGTTAAAGCGTGCACACCTTTTTTTTTTTTTTTTTGCGGCACCCAGAAATATACATTCAAGCTTTCCGAAGAACTATTTATCACTACCTTGGTTGCTTCCTGAAAGCGAAACATATAATTGCCAAAGTGGACATTTAACTTCACACTTGAAGCTTAACAGTGAAAAAAAAAATAAGAGAAAAAGTACTGGTTCGCGCCAGATGTATTACTCCAACGGTAATACTCCCCCACAAAAAACACCAAAAAAAAATATGCACCCACCGTGGAGGAGGCTGAAAAAATAAAATGAGGTTAATGATGACTGCAGTAAAAAAAATATATATAGCCGAAAAAAAAATTACTCAAATAGAATTGCTCGCTTCCCTGCGTTCTTCGCAGCTGCTTTGACGGCCCTGCATTTGCATGACTTGCACGTAGATTCCAGGCGTCGTGATTTTGCAGAGGGTCCTAATTTATGTCGCACTAAAATCAGTCCATTACAATAGAGCCTATTATTCGCCAGCTTCTGTTCCGTTCTGCGAAGTGGACAAAAAACAATTATGCGACTTGCTTCTAGAAAAACTGGGCGGGCCTGAGGAATAATAATAATATATACGAAAATTTTTTTTTCCACTCTCCCTTAAAGCGTTTACCATATACATAATTTAAACAGCTGAAAACCCGAAAATTTTGGAGTGAGATTTTGTAATTACAGAGTCTTGCTTTTGTGCTGAACCACTGGTATTATTACTTCTTTCAACGACTGTCGGAAAGTGACTAATGGTAAAACTTTAGGTGATAAGATACTAAATTTCACGCTAGGGGAATGTGGTATGTTTTGATCTGAGTGCGATATGTCTTGCTAACGTTGATTCCCGAATCTTAAACTATAATAGTATTTCAACGGTTTAATAATTTTACAATAGTGAGACTTCCAGAGCTATTCTTCTGTCAAAGGTGAGTACATATTTGGTAACAATGATTACTGAGTCTTGGTTTGTGCTGAACTATGGGTGTTATTACCGATTTCAACGACTGTCTGAAGGTGACTAATTGTAAAATGTTAGGTGATAGGATACTAACTTTCACTTCAGGCGAATGCGATGAGATTTGATATAAGGGCGATATGTCTTTCTTCTAACGTTGGTTCCTGACTCTTTAACTGCAATTGTATATCAATAGTTTAATAATTTTAGAATAGCATGACCTTAGAAGCCATCCTTCTGTTAAAAGTGAGAACATATTTGGTAACAATGGTCTTGGTAAAAATAGCCAAAAATCTGGATATTTTGGAGTGAGATTTGTAATTACTGAGTCTCGGTTTGTGCTGAACTATGGGTGTTATTACCTATTTCAACGACTGTCTGAAGGTGACTAATTGTAAAATGTTAGGTGATAGGATACTAACTTTCACGCTAGGCAAATGTGATGAGATTTGATGTAAGTGCGATTTGTCTTGCTTCTAACGTTGGTTCCTGACTCTTAAACTATAATTGTATATCAATAGTTTAATAATTTTAGAATAGCATGACCTTAGAATCTATCCTTCTGTTAAAAGTGAGAACATATTTGGTAGGAATGGTCTTTGGTGACAATGGCCAAAAATCTGAATATTTTGGAGTGAGATTTGTAATAACTGAGTCTTGCTTATTTGCTGAACCTGAGTATTATTTCTTCCGGCTTTCTGGTGAGACTGCCTGAAGGTGACTAATTATAAAATTTTAGGTGATAAGATACTAAATTTCATTTTAGGCGAATATGCGGAGTTTTGATCTAAGTACGATATGCCTTACTTCTAACATTATTTTCCGAATTTTTAACTATAAGAGTATGGCAATATTTTTATTATTTTGCAATAGGAAGACGGAGCTATACCTCTGCTACAGGTGAGTACATATTTAGAAACAATGCTCTTTATGAAATATGAAATACATAATACTGATTGGTATCCATTCAAGGAAATTTTGACCAACCACTTTAAAACTTCGATATGAAGAAAATTAGCTTAACAGGACATAACTTGTAAAAGTTTTGTTGAACTAAAGTTAACAAAATGGAAAAGGTAGAACAAAAATAAAATTATTATACATTTCTATCATAAATAAGAAATGTTCAAGAAAGTTCATTTCCTAATAGGAAAAATGCCGTTCTAATTAACGATATAAAATTAATAAAATACCAAATATTAAGCTGTAAGTTGCAAAATTTAAGCTAGTTCAATGCCATGTATATATTTTTCAGCATGCCTAAAAAAGGAAGACAAATTAATAGGCACATGAAGGTTGTAATAAAGATGATTTCCAAAATTTCAGTCATTATAAATTTTAATGATTCACGTGTTTTGTATTCTATGTGACTAGAGAAATACGAAATTCTGCCCTAAACGTGTTACGTATTTATGTTAATAAAATTTTTCTCACATTTGTAAATGAAAACGTCTTTCGTAGTCAGGCTTCTGAAGATTTCGTAAATAGACGACTTAGATGAAAGTTCGTTGATAAGATCGATGAAATTTCATTGTAAGGGGATCCTTTTACAAATAGTACTGTTTTTTTTTTGTGATGCAATGTTTGTGTGTACTCTTTATTTATATAAAAAATAATATATTTGTTAAGCATGTTTTATACAGCGTAATATTTAGAAATGCAGTCGAATGTATTTTGTGCAGTACTTAAAGCAAATGCTTTTGCTTGCATTGTATA
>OU015490.1:48317542-48350042 GCA_907164885.2 Dolomedes plantarius
ATAATGTAGAAGAAAATATTCAAATTAAATCTAATAGCACATACTAAAGAATATAGTACAGTTTGAGGAACATATCTTTACTATATTTTAATATTTTTTAGGATAATGTTTAATCGTCTGCTGAATTAAAAAAAAAATTTTAATTGTACTCCGTAATAGAGAAAAAAAGTTTACACTTTGGGGCATTTTTCGTTTTTTTTAAATGCAAATAATATTTTTAAATTTTAATTATTTATAAAAAAATCGTAAGGGATAATTTTAAAGACAAAATAATGTAGAAGAAAATATTCAAATTAAATCTAATAGGACATACTAAAGAATATAGTACAGTTTGAGGAACATATCTTTTACTGTGTTTTAATATTTTTTTTTTGGGGATAATGTTTAATCGGCTGCTGAATTAGCTAGAAAAAAGATAATATTTTTTTTTGTCTATTTCGTTGTTATCACGTGACGATAAATTTCTTTAAAGTACCAGAAAAAGAAATCACGGGATCAGCATTTAATAAATTAAATTCTAAAAATGAATCTTTAAAAAATTCACCAAAAATCAGAAAATGGAGGTAAAGATTTGAAAAAGATTTCATTTTAAAGGAATTTTTATGATCTTTCTTGTGATATAAATTTTATAACCCTCACATTATTATTTTAAATGCAAACTTTAAAAAAAGTTACAAAAACAGTTTAAAAATTTAATTTAAAAAAATCTAAGAAGAATTTTTCAAAAATATTTCTTAGTGCACCCCTACACCATAAGAGGAATCGCCATGCAAAATTTCAGCCCTTTAGGTCCAGCGGTTTGGTGTGTGCGTTGTATGTCAGTGAGTCAGTCACTTACGGAACTGTTTAATATATATAGATTAGCATTTATGTAGCTGTAAACAGTAGACACATTTTCTCCATGGGTTATGAAGAATTGTAGGGATTATATTGTAAACAACTTAGAAATTATAAATAGTACTATAAATCGATTGGAGGTAAAACTGCAAGTATATTTTTAAGATGGTTATGAGTATGGAATTGATAAGTATGATTTAAAGTTGAGAGTTTGTATAATTGATGATGGTAAGATTGATATGAAATGATGTGGTGATTGTTATGAGTATGGAATTGATAAGTATGATTTAAAGTTAAGAGTTTGTATAATTAATGACGGTAAGATTGATATGAAATGATGTGGTGATTGTTATGAGTATGGAATTGATAAGTATGATTTAAAGTTAAGAGTTTGTATAATTAATGATGGTAAGATTGATATGAAATGATGTGGTGATTATACTGTACATAAATCAGAAATTGTAAATAAGTTATATTTATTGTTATGGAAAATATATTGTTATGGAAAATATATATGGAAGTTATATTTATTGTAATGGAATTTATATATCTGTAAGATAGTTATTAGTAATGAAATGTTAAGTTTAAGTTAATTTTATCAGTTTATTTTGTCATCGGGCGACCGGTCAGCAGGTAGAGAAGGCCGCATCGCCAATTGGTGGGGGCGGTGTAACTTAGAGATTTCTGCATGGGTTAACACTGAAGTGAGTGACTCCAATAGGGTTAGTACACAGCAGCCTTAACGTTAACACACTGATTATTTTGAAGCGAGAGGTAAAAGCAATGCCCGGATTATTTTTCAAAATAATTAATTACAGCGCTGTAGTTGCATTTTAACGCACTTATTTTGTTTTATACACCTGTTTAAAAAATGTGCTTAAAGTTTGGTCCCTTTCATTTAGAGCAGGGATTCCAAACCTTTTTTTTTTTTTTTTTTACGTTTGCGGCACTTTTGAGATTAGAAACTTAAGGCACACTTGTCAGATTTTTAGTTTTTGGATTAAAAAAAAAAAATCAAAGTGGAATATATAATAGGAACATGTTAAATTTAATTTCAAATAAATACTGACTATATAAGTAACAAACAGCAGAATATAATATAATAATTCAGTTTCAAAAGTAGCCATGAGATTCAGTATAGTATTATACCACAGGACTACAATTGTTGAACAGAGTTTTGTTTTATATTAATGTGAGACTTGCGATATAATGTGAGACGAGCACACATGTTTTGATATCAAGCCTAACAGTTGTGGCCGTAAGAGAGACTAATTAATCATCAGGAATACAACCATCGATTTGTGTCACTATCTGTCAGGCTTGAGAGTAATTAATTCAACTTAATATTTATTTTAAGTAGACCCCACTAATATGTTTTTGGTTCCCCAAAAAATTCTCGCGGTACCCCTGGCCGATCTCAAGTGCCGCGGTACACCGGTTGGGACTGATTTAGAGGTTAAGGTATTTTTTTTTAATCTCTAAACGAAAATTTAATTAATTAATTTTCTTTAAATACAGCTTTTGAAAATTGTTTTAAAGATGCGTATAAGATGTTGGTAAATTAGACATACTTATGATTTTTATTTCTCAAGTAAAATGATTAGCATTTCAAGGGGCAACTTTAAAAAAAAACTTTTGTGAAAAAATGCATGCTAACTATGAAAATTTTGGTCCGTCTTGCAAGCTGCAACATTTTCATGATTTTTTTCGTTTATAATGATTTACATTTCAATATTAAGAATCCTAATAAGCTTTATCGTGATTTTAAAAAAGAAATGAGTATTGTGAAAGAAAAAAAAATTTAAACTACGTAAATTTTGGTCTCTCATACAAACTGTGTGACTTTTGTGATTTATTGTACTGTAGTAATGTGTATTCCCTTGTTAAAAGTTATGATCTTTTAAAACTTTAACAAACATTCCTTTTAAAAGAAAACACGTCTAAACAACTATGTAAATTTTTGCCTTTCATATAAATTATAAATTTTAATAATTTTTCTTTTTTCGATTCCAGTAATTATATTACACCTGTACACAATTAAAGCTTTGTTTTTAGAGAGTGAGTTTTTAGGAAAACGTTTGTTAAAATGTGCGAATAAACAATGAAAAATGCTTGCTTCTGTGGGTTAAAAACTAGAAGGTTTTACGTATGCCTTCCTTTTCAAAAATAATGATCCATTTTTTGCTTCTTCAAAAAATAATTTTGCTCCAGTGAAAAAAAAAAGTAAGTAAACTGCTTATAGTCTGGCTTCTTATTCATTAAATATTTAGCTTTTCTATGGCCTCTTAAATCATTATATTAGGTCTTTTCTCCTGTGAAAAAAGGGGGAATTTAATTCAACATAATTTACGGCATATACATTAATCAGGAATGCCGAGTATGAAATTTATTGCAAAACTTTACAATTCCTTATTAATTTATAACATACTTGATTCCTTTTTGTATGAAACAAAAGAAGAAAAAATGCTTTATAGTAATGAACTTCATCCCAGTAATCAGCTAATAGGCGGTGAAAATATTTTTGTCTGTTCTCTATCACTTGTCTGAAAAGAAATTGATAGGCGATATAAGAAAACAGCCCACCTATAAAATAAATTTCTGTAACCACAGCGACAAAAAAATTGTTGCAAATGTGCATAAAAAAATTAGGCTCAACTCTGAATACCACTTTTGAACATCGTGTGAATTTCACCATTCAAAAAGTAGTATGGTATTAACCTTTATGTTTGGTGTAGGATTTCTGGGAAAGTAGAGCTACTGATTAGTTTCCTGTTTGTTCTTATTTCAAAAAGACACCTTTAA
The DNA here is from genome assembly GCA_907164885.2 of Dolomedes plantarius. Taxonomy (NCBI): domain Eukaryota; kingdom Metazoa; phylum Arthropoda; class Arachnida; order Araneae; family Dolomedidae; genus Dolomedes; species Dolomedes plantarius. The sequence continues at coordinate 48,321,182 of OU015490.1, forward strand.
GTCCTTCAGAAGTACTTTATGAGAAAAACATTAGAAATGTGGATTCTATATCAGTGACTATGCTGTTCTGCTTACTAAATTGCGTACTGAACTGAGTGGGTTCAGTACGCAAAGTTTGCCCTACTGCTCCCAAACCCTACTATCTGAATAAAACTACCCTTTTTTCATGCATATCGTTTTAAGAACAGGTCAGGAATAATCAGGAAACCCTGGATATTTCAGGGAATCTCAACATTCTAGTCAAAACGTCAGGGAAATTTCAAAACACTGGAAGTTCAAAAGACAAGAATTTCAAAGTTTATGCCACTTTTATTCTTGAAATTTAGTAAACTGATCCCCTTTTTTGGCTAAAAATTTCGTATGAACTAAGATTCGGTGCTCGCGATTGGCATGGTAGAGTGGAAGTCAAATTGACTCCGTATCTCTAAAACTGATAGTAAAATTTTTCAAAACAAAAACTCCGATTTACACGGAAATTTTGCATCAAACATGAGCTCTGAAAGATTGAATGAAACGTTAAGAGGCCATAACATTTTGATGTGATACAAAATTTATAACTGTAATTGTTATTACTTTTTGACCAGAGACATTGAAAGGCAAGCAAGTGAACGGCTTCATAGCCAAGACTCGGCATTGATTAACAACAACACTTTTTTACAGGATGTAAAGGTATTAACTCTTTCTTCCCTTCCTGTAACACACATAAATCACGAACCCACACGAAACGGATGATGGAGCTGAGCAGACTGCAATCTCTAGGTTTGCAAGAGGCCACTTGAGGTGCCAAAAGTTTGATCGACAAAACAAAACTTTTCCCACTTGTAAAGAGTGTAATAATGAGCACGCCACACACATACTAACTTGCTTAAAGGTTAACATACTAACTTGCTTAACATACTAACTTGCTTAACATACTAACTTGCTTTATGGTCACATACTAACTTGCTTAAAATTATCCAGGGAGGACTTTTTTTACCGATCCTCACATATCAATGGACGTTACTGAGGATATGTGAGATCATGAACCTGGTCTAGCGCCGCTAAAACTAGGGGGGATTAGAAACAACACACAGAATTCTGTTATATTATAAAATCCTCGGAATTCTAACACTGAAGTTGTCTAATTTGTGGTCTTAAAGTATTTATACTTTAAGACGCATTGTAAATGTGACTACTCTGCCAGAACAAATTCCGTATTCCTATGTTCTTTGTTTACGGTGCTACAGTGATGTTATCATAGAGAACGAAAATAATTAAGAAAAATACTCTGGGAAAAATCACAACAGCACTTTTTTCTTTCTTTTTTTTTTCCAGATAGATTAAGCTTGAGAAAAACACCCCAAGACTAACCCTTGTGTCTCACATTTCTTACAACCCCCTTCCTTTTTTATATACCCACGGTGCTTCACCCCTGTATTTCCCTACCCACCCTTGATTTTTTTTTCCGAGCATTTTTTCGAACATCCTGTGGGTTGTTTACTTCGTTCGAACTGCCCTACTGGAAGGGTCGTTCACCCCCTGAAGGAGCCCCTCGCAAATGTTCGAGAGGGTCGGGGAAGTGGAAAAAAAATCTTCCATATTTTATTTCGAGGGGGGGCATTTGTGTCCTATTTTGAAGCTGGAGGGCCTACACGTGGTGCGCGGTAAATGAATATGTTCGTTGTAATGAAGTTCGTTATTAATGACGGTTGTCTGGGATCCGTCACGTCAGTTCTCCTCAAGAGTTTTTTTTTATTCCTCCCTCTTTTTCTACCCCCCTCGGAGAACTGGATGTTTCGAAGTAAACAACTTTTTTCTTTCTTTTTTTTATGTCAGAGGTATCATAACACAGAAGACGCGCCAGTTCTATTTCTAAATATTAGTCTGGACCTCGCGCATTGTATGATATTGCAAATAGCATAAATCAACATAAACCTTTATTTCGGTGCCAATCTGAGGATATTTTGCCATGAAGATAACAACCTTTCTTACGCAGTCTATGATGTTGCTAAGATCATAAATCAACATAAACCTTTGTTTCGGTGCCAATATGAGGATATTTTACCATGAAGATAACAAACCTTCTTTTTTGATCCATTTGTGTCTAGTGTCAAATGAAATAGTATTGCCTCTCAGCGCGTGAAATTGTGGTCGCCGTTTTTAAATTGCACAAATCTAAGCCAGTTTGCATAAACTGGCCCCCTTTTTAATCATTATTAAACTACAAGTACAAAGGAAGATTTCCGGTGGTATTTTAGTTTCCGAAATATACAGATAAATCCGAAAGAAATCTCCCAGTGTCTGATATCTACCGCATTTATTATCTGATTTCTTAATGTCATGGCAAAGTTGTAAGGGAAATTGAATTCAAGCAATCTCTGTAATTTTGCCACTCAGTGCTTGAAATTTTGGTCATGGACCTGAAATTGTAAACCTCAAACCTAAGCCAGTTTGTAGGAACTGGCTTCTATTCTATTTATTACTTCATTTCTTAATGCTATAAGGAAATAGTAAAAGAAACTGAATACAATCAACTTCTGTTATTTTTTCACTCAACACGTTAAATTTTGCTCGAGGTCTTGAAATTGCCAATTTTAAATATAAGCCAGTTTTATGAACTGACTCATTACTGTTATTATTATTATTATTATTATTATTATAATTATTAAACTACATGTAAAAAGGATGATATCCAGTGGTAATTTGGTTTCCGAAATAGACACCGAAAAAAATCCTCTAGTGCCTAATGTCTATCCTACTTCTTAATTGATTTCTTAAGGCTAAGGTAAAGTTGCAAGGGATATTGAATACAAGTAATCTCTGTACAAATGGCCAAATTTCTATTAAGTTTTTACGTCTTTACTATTCTGTTACTGTTTTTATATAGACCTTCCATATTGAATGTTATCACGCAGCTTTTCAATGTCGCTCAAACCATTCCTAAATTCAGAAGAAAAAAATTGAAATATACTTTGTTAAAAAGTTAATTATAAAATTATATGGCATCTTTACTTGCAACGTCAGATCATTGTAGATGAAGGTCTCTCTCTCAACTATGTCTTTTCAATACAACTGTCTTTTCAATACAAAATTTTAACCACTTCAAACAGACTCAGTTTCAAACAATGCCATTCTCATTAAAAGTTAATTCTCATTAAAAGAGTCTCTTAAAAGATTCTCATCAAAAGTTAGTTATAAAATTATATGTCATCTTTACTGGCAACGTCAGATCATTGTAGATGGGCAACTCTCTCTCAACTATGTCTCTTCAATACAACTATGTCCTTTCAATACAAAGTTTTAACCACTTCAAACATACTCAGTTTCAAAGGATGCCATTCTCATTCAAAGAAATATGTTTGTTGATATAAAAACATCAACTTAAAAACTGCACCCATAAAAGAAGATAACTTCATATTTTAACATGTTTTAAACTTTATATTTTTCCATAAAATTTCCACTCTTGCGTTTTTATTGATTTTTCGATGACATAAAAGCACCCATAAAAATATCCAAGTCACTAAAGAAAGTTTATTTCCCCGTGAACACTTCCTCTGTAATAACCGGTGAAGTAAAACCACAGATCTGTAGAGCAATGAAATGGATGCCCTAAAAATGCTTGTCACCTGTTCATCTCAATCGATTGGCCATCTGTAAGCACTTCTGTAAGACGGGGAAGGGAAATGCACCAATTCCTCAAACCATTTTACCATCCTTTTGACTCTCCATTTTATTGCTGAACGAGTCAGTCTGACATTTATAACTCGACAAATTTTTCTGAGAGAAATTTGTCTCCTTTTTTATTTTCTATTTGATTTTAGACTTTTGTTTAATTTTTTTTAATTTTTACTTCTCACATATAGTTTTCACAGAAAAAGTTACCAAATTTTACTGCAATTTCTGCAATGTTATGTGTATGTTAATAAAGTTTTTTTCTGTAAGCTCATAGGAGTTATAAACACTTACTAAAGATTGCTATAATCCTTTGACTCTCACACAAACTATAAACAGAAAAGTTATCAAATTTTACTGCAATTTCTGCAATGCTACGTGTTTGTTAATAAAGTTTTTTTTATGTAAGCTCATAGAAGTTACCATTAGACACCCTGATACACGTCTTATAGTATCTAGACAGCAAGAAGATAAGATACATTCACATATGTATCGGAATATTTCCTACAAAATACAAGGACTTTTTACAAACACTTACTAAGGATTGCTATAATCCATTGACTCTCACACAAACTATACATAAAAATGTTACCAAATTTTACTGCAATTTCTGCAATGCTACGTGTTATAAAAGTTTTTGCTCCAAGTTCATAAAAGTTACCATTAGGCATCCTGATACACATCTAATAGTATCTAGACAGCAGGAAGATAACATATATTCATAAATGTATTGGAGTATTTCATACAAAATCTTATTAAAAGCTATGTCCTTTTTAAATTATATTCACTACAATTTCGTCTTATCATAGTTCTGGAATCCCAGCCCTTTCCAACATATTGTATTAAAACGATGCTATACTTCCATTCAGCCCGTGAGTGTAACTACAGAAATTAAATACCCACTCAAATTATTGCTTTAAAATTTATAGATTTCTTGAAGTAATCATGGGCACCTCTTTCGCCATTGGGTGATTCCAGCCACGCCAATTCTTATCTAGACTTAATATTACTTTTACAGTTTTCTTCAGTACACAAAGCTTAAATACTCTTGCATATTAAAAAAGAGGTATTTACTTATAAAGAAATATTCACCCTCATAATAAATATGTCAATTAATGGGAAATATTTAGTATGTTAGAAGGAATATTCCTTTCTTCTTATAAAGACAAACTGATATTTTGTGAAATGAATTAGAATGCAGTTCATTTTAGAACTAATATTTGCCTTTGCAACATTTTTTGTCAAACTGACATTTATCAGCCTAATTTTTTTCCTTGTCGTGAGTGCAAAGAAAAATTAAGATAACTTTATATAATCATATATTCTCAATCTATCTGCAATTTCACACTTATTAAAAATGTGTGTTTTTTGGGTTTTTTTGTTCGGTCATTTTTAATTATTATCTTATAAAACATGAATCTATGAAGTTATAAATCTAATCAAATAAATGAAACGGTGTAAGAGAGCTTAAAATTCATCTTCCATTTTGAGTTACCCTTCCCCGTAAGCCGAAAGTAATTGGGCATAATAAATATTTGACATATATAAAGAGGAAACGACTGTAATGTTGTCTAACCTCTCTTTCCGTTTCTACAATTTTTCTCCGTGGATATTGCCATTTAAATATCCGTGCCACTTTCCACACGAATTATTTATCTTTCATATCCGGGGAATATCTCTATTCACTCTTTTCCAGTTTCTCAGTAGAGAAAACATAACATCGAACCCGTTCGAACTTTTACATCCGTTTGCGCACACTTCCGAATTCACTTTCGTCAACCATCCTTCTGGCAGTTTTTTTCTCCTTATCGAAGCTCACCCCTCCCCAAAGTGTCCTCGATTATTTTTTCTTCATTATCCCCCGGGGGTAAGAGTTATTTGTTGGTACCCACGGATCCAGGGGTAACGACCCAGGGTTTTTCACCCTATTCCCTACCTAGATTTTTTTCGCTCCCCGATACCATCTCTCTTAGGCTAAGCGGGTTCGTAGGAGTCTTTGCCCCCTTGCGACCACATATTTCCCACAAACCTTCTCCACTCCCCCGCTGATTTTAACCCCCCCCCCGTTTTTCGGATATCAAATCCCCCCATCTGCTCATGATGGAGCTTTGTTGAATCTACTGTTACGCAATGTTCTACTTTCGGATGGTCCAATCCCAAGACAGGGCACCTGCAGAGGAACGTTCTGTACTACTTTTCTCTCCCCTTTCCCCCCCCCCTTTCTGTTCCATCACCCCTATGTCTCCAAAACATTTACACTCGTACGCCACTCAAATCCATGGTCCGTTCAGTTGTATCTAGTAATCGTCTGGTAATCCTTCAGCGCTGTCATTAGTTCCGGAGGCATTAAGGCATATCTCTCGCCTCGCAAATTAGTGTTTTTGGGGACGTCTGATGACAACCTGCTGTGATCAGCTGTTGCTCCTGGCGAATCTTGGGAGGACTTGTTTTCCAGACCTTTTAATTTCGAAAGAGTTCATAAATATTTAACACGGCACGCGTTGTGTTTTTTTTGTTTTGTTTTTGTTTTTGTTTTGTGGATTGCTGTCTCGTCCAAAGCTTGGAATCGTAAACCGTCGTATTTGTCCCGTTTGATTTGTTCCGTCAACAGGAGAGTGTTTTTACAATGGAAATTGCAAGCCAGCGATGAAAAGCTAAAACAGCGACCTTTGCTTCGGAACTCGCCCGCTTCACTTTGCAAAAGTTCTACTGTGTTTCAGAGTGGTAAGTTTGCTCATTGTGGGATATTATTACCTTTTAAAATAGTTTAATTAATCAGTTTTCTGTGCATAAAATTAGTATTATATTCAACAGATAAAATTATCACAAGCCTTGAATTAAATTTCAGAACATAGTCGTTTTTATTATGTATCATGCATAACACAGTAGACGCACCAGTTCTATTTCAAAATATTAGTTTGAACTTCATGCAGTGTATGATATTGCTAGGAGCATAAATCAACATAAACCTTTATTTCGGTGCCAATCTGAGGATATTTTGCCATGAAGATAACCTTTCTTACGCACTCCATGATGTTGCTAAGAGCATAAATCAACATAAAACTTTGATTTATGGTCTTGGCAAATAATAGAAATTAAAGGGCAGCGTTCAGTTTAGAACTTCATTTTTAGTTTGTAAAAACTTACTTCAATTGATCAATATCATTCGTAAACAATAAAAACATTTTATAAAGATAAAGCATACTTATATCTCACTTTTTCTTCAAAAAGTATGCATTATCAGCGTTGAATTTTATAGAGAAATTAGCATAAAATTTCAGTTTTAATATAGAATATTTTTTATGTTATTTTCACTTATAGTAGAAGTTGAATAGCTGTCCCCGATTCAAAACTCTTTGTTTCATTTTTTACTGAGAAGGGGTTAAACATACTTTAAAATATAGAGGTGATAGAAATTAATATTTTAATTATGTCAGTCTCATTGAGTAATATAACAAATGAGTAAATATATAAAGTGTAACAAAACATATATATCATAAATTTTTATTTAATGTAGCATAGGTGCATATCATTTTTCCAAATATTCTTTCGACGTTGAAACGTGAGATTCATAAACCTATTTTATGTTAATCTGTAAAGATGTATTACCGTAATTAATTGTTTTAGATAAAAAATTTAATTAGTTTATCATGCATAGAAGTAGATCCTGTGTGGTTATTTTAAACGCAGTAACTGATGTTTTCAACTAAAATCACATTCATGCCATACTTAAAAAATTTTTCATAATTTTGTTTCAAATGATTGCAGATTGCAAACTTCTAAAACCTCTAAAACGAATTTTTCTTTTACAAATAAAAATCTTTGTAATATATAATACCTCCATAAATTACAGTTTTTTTCTGACATCAAAGATTGGATAAAATTTTATACGTAAGTTTTTTCAATTACGCCCGGATAAAAATTATACTTCAAGACTTTTCTTCTGTTGAAAGTTATGTCTATTTGATTAACCATTATGGCGTTTATTTGCAATATTATATATATATATATATATATATATATATATATATATATATATATATATATATATATATATATATATATATATGTGTGTGTGTGTGTGTGTGTGTGTGTTTGTTTGCCTAACTTCGTTCTTATTCACTAAGCACACTCCACTTAAAACACTCGAAGAATTAGTTTGTAAACTGGAATAAATGAGATCTATAAACTAAAAACATGTTTATCTAATAACATTAAAACTTTAAAGTGTACTTTAAAAGTAAATTTCATTTATCAGACCAAAAAACGAGTGCAAGCTAGATTCAGACAACTTTATTGATTCTAAATTTTGTTTTTCCGGTGGAGTTTTACTATTTAAAAAGTTTATACATGTTTTTTTTCTGTTTATGTAAATGCATCTGTATGTATACGTATAAAATAATGCATTTTTTTTTACTCTTGGAGAGATGTTTTAAAACAAACAAAGAAAAAAAGGAAAATATTTACTAGATAGCGAACATTTCTTGTTATTTAATGTTTAGCGGAAACTGGTTGAGTGGAAACAATTTAAAATGAAAACATTTTCTTAAATGTTTTAGGAAATGTTACGAAATATTTATAAAAATTATTCCCTTTAAATATATTTCTAAATGTATTTGAAATGTATTTTAAAATATATTTTAAAAATAAACATATTAATTACTCTTTTTTTATCATGCCGATTTCTTTGGTTTTGCAGTTAATTTTTTTCTGTTTGATTCATAGAGGCTTTGCTTATCAGAATGTTAATTTATATATTTATATTCCTAAGCAATTTTTTAAATACTCGCCCTCAAGAAGAATCATTTTATCAGGATGAAAATGCTGGTAATTAATTAATGTTCTCAGGTTATGTATAAACAACTAAAAACAAATGGCTACTTTTAGTCTCAGTTAACAAACATCGTTAAGAATTCCTAAGTATTAAAAAATTTTATAATTTAACTTTTTAACTACATTTTATTAACTAATGCAGTTAGCGCAAATTATTTTTCTGAACTTTCTTTTTTACTTTTTATCTCTAATTCTGTATGTCAAGTTTTTAGTAGCTAAAGTAAATTACTTCGGATGTTCCCATATTGAAACTTTGATGAGTCATAGTGACCTGTCTAATTGTAGGGTTTCAACCAGGGGCTTAATGAATGTAACAGAGAAAGGCCTCATGGATTAGCGAAAAAAAAATTTCCATAGACGTTAGACAGAATTAATCTATCTAACTTCTCAGTATAGCGATATCATTGCGAGAATCTTTTTTTTTTAAATCATACTTATTTTTACATATAATTTACAGGAACAATATTTATACCCATCATTATATTCACAAAATGTGTCTGCAGTATTTTTTTTCTCCTGCACTTTTATATGCGCTTGAAATAGGGAATTTTTGAAAAGAGTTTTTTTTTTTAATTCTCAGAATAATGCAAGGAAGCAACATAATTAGAAAATCAGCTTGGATAATTCAAAATGCAATTATGAATTTGTTTGATTGCTGCTAATTCAAATTAACAGAAATTGTCGTTAAATAACTGCCAGTCGGCAAAAATTCAAATAGTGTGTGAGGAATGTTGTTCAGAAGATAAGACTCCTTAACTTTGACGACGTCGGTATTTTTTAACGGTTAGGGATGTGGTTTCTAAATCCATATGTATGTAATTCTTACGTCAAAAAACGGATAAATTTGGGAACTGTATGGTTTATAGCAATGGTTGCCAAGGTTAGCATAGTTATTTGGCGATGCCTATAAACTTAAAAGAGCCAAAAAAGAAAAACGTTAGATTTTATATCATAGAAATTTTAAATGCTGCTTTTTCTAATGTTTATAAAATATATATATTATTCTCCAATAGTTTTAATAATTAATACATCTAAGTTTTAGAATTGCTTTACTATCTTTAATAGTTATTTTTCTTTTAAATGTTTTATCAAATGATTCAAGTCTGGGATCTTTTTAATTATTACCGTTCTTAGCCACTCAGTTAAATGTTGATTTGTCAACACTGGGCATTGTTTATTTTTTATCAACCTAAACGTGAAATATAAGAACTCACATGTATAAGTTGCATCAAAAATGGAGGGCATTTGACATGCCGATCATTTTAATTTTGGATATTTGGATTCTGGCACAAGTTTCCGAAATTCTAGCAGAGAGACGCAAAAAGGAAGTGATAAAGAATCGCAGTTTAGCCACCTCGGTTATAAAGTGCATCAAAGTTTGATAAGCTGATACAACAAAAAGTTCAATTATTTTCACAATAGTTTTGTCATGATACAGATGTTGATACGGATACGCTCAAATGATACAAGTGTGGATACCCCCTTAGAGTTTAATATGAACTCATAGCTATTATTTATAAGATCCGGTTCCTTGTCTTTACTATAAGACATAGATGACGAACCTATGACGAATCTAAGAATTTAGCTGGCACTCAGGTGGCCGATTTTCGACAAACTTAAATTTGATGGTCGTTGAAATGCAATTAATAATTTCCCATCCACTTCTGTATACACACCAAAGCTTGTTAGTTTCGGAAATGATCTGGAAACTAGTAACATAGAGCAGTTATTGAACATCAATAACAAAAATGTTGAAAATGAAACTGTAAGCTACTAAATATCTGTATTCATCAGCTAAAATCGCTTTAACCAACTATTGATATCAATTTTATATTGTTTCATTTATACGAAATGCATTATTATTATTATTCCTGTTGGAATTTATTTTAATGGCACAATACAAATTTGTAATGATTAATGATAACCCGTTTCTAAAAGTTTGTTTTTCCTATTGTAACTATGTCTGTTCCTATTGTAACTATTCCTATTCTAACTGTCTGGCGCGTCTACTTTAGATAGAATATTGCTTTTAGATTTTGGGAGAACGTGCATAAGAAAAGGTTCACCTCCCCTTCCATAGGGAATAATCTATATATATAAAACAGTTCCGTAACTGACTCATTCATTCATTCATTCATTCATTCATTCACTGACTGACTGACATACAACGCACAGACCAAACCGCTGGACCTAAAGGGCTGAAATTTTGCATGGCGATTCTTCTAATAGTGTAGGGGTGCACTAAGAAAGATTTTTCAAAAATTCTTCTTAGATTTTTTTAAATTAAATTTTTAAGCTGTTTTTTTTACTTTTTTTAAGTTTGCATTTAAAATAATAATTTGAGGGTTATAAAATTTATATCACAAGAAAGATCATAAAAATTCCTTTAAGATGAAATCTTTTTCGAATCTTTACCTCCATTTCCTGATTTTTGGTGAATTTTTAAAGATTAATTTTTAGAATTTAATTTATTAAATGCTGATCACGTGACTTCTTTTTCTGGTACTTTAAATAAATTTATCGTCACGTGCATAAAATCTAAATAGACAAAAAATAATTTTTTTTCTTGCTAATGCGGAAGACGATTGGACATTATCCAAAAAAATATTAAAATACAGTAAAAGAAATGTTCTAGAAACTGTACTATATTAACTGTACTATATTCTTTAGTATTCTTTATATTAGATTTAATTTGAATATCTTCTTCTACATTATTTTGTATATAAAAATATCCCTTACGATTTTTTTATAAATAAATATATATATATTTTACATCAAGTATATACATTGATCGTCGTATTTATTATATATATATTGGCATCATGAAGCTACAGATGGCATTAATTGCATACATTGACCGATGTTTTTACTTTGAATGTACTCCGTAGCGAAGCGCGGGTTTTCAGCTAGTGTATATATATAAAGCAGTTTTGTAACTGACTGATTGACTGACTGACATACAACGCACAGACCAAACAGCTGGACCTAAAGGGCTGAAATTTTGCATGGCGATTCTTCTTATAGTGCAAGGGTGCACTAAGAAGGATTTTTGAAAAATTCCGCTTAAATTTTTTAAAATTAAATTTTTACACTGTTTCAGTAACTTTTTTTTAAGTTTGCATTTAAGATAATAATTTGAAGGTTGTAAAATTTATATCACGAGTAAGATCGTAAATAGTCCTTTGAAATGAGATCTTTTTCGAATCTTTACCTCTATTTCCTGATTTTTGGTGAATTTTTAAAGATTAACTTTTGCAATTTAATTTATTAAATGCTTATCACGTGATTTCTTTTTCTGGTACTTTAAATAAATTTATCGTCACGTGCATAACAACTAAATAGAAAAAAAAATTTCTTGCTAATGCGGCAGACGATTGGACATTATCCAAAAAAATATTAGAATACAATAAAAGATATTATGTTCCTCAAACTGTACTATATTCTTTAGTATGTGCTATTAGATTTAATTTGAATATTTTCTTCTACATTATTTTGTCTTTAAAATTATCCCTTACGATTTTTTTATAAATAAATATATATATATATATATATATATATATATATTTATATTTACATCAATTGTATACATTGATCGTCGTGATTTTTTGGTGAATTTTTAAAGATTAATTTTTAGAATTTAATTTATTAAATGCGGATCACGTGATTTCTTTTTCTGGTACTTTAAATAAATTTATCGTCACGTGATAACAACGAAATAGACAAAAAAATATTTTTTTCTTTCTAATGCGGCAGACGATTGGACATTATCCAAAAAATTATTAAAATACAGTAAAAGAAGATATGTTCCTCAAACTGTACTATATTAACTGTACTATATTCTTTAGTATGTCCTATTACATTTAATTTGAATATTTTCTTCTACATTATTTGTCTATAAAAATATCCCTTACGATTTTTTTATAAATAAATTAAATATATATATATATATATATATTTGGCCTTAATTGCATACATTGACTGTTGTATTTAATTTGCATGTACTCCGTAGCAAAGTGCGGGTTTTCAGCTAGTCTATATATATAAAACAGTTCCGTAACTGACTCATTCATTCACTGACTGACTGACTGACTGACATACAACGCACAGACCAAACCGCTGGACCTAAAGGGCTGAAATTTTGCATGGCGAGTCTACTAATAGTGTAGGGGTGCACTAAAAAAGATTTTTCAAAAATTCTTCTTAGATTTTTTTAAATTAAATTTTTAAGCTGTTTTTTTAAACTTTTTTACGTTTGCATTTAAAATAATACATTGAGGGTTATAAAATTTATATCACGAGAAATATCATAAAAATTCCTTCAAAATGAAATATTTTTCGAATTTTTACCTCCATTTCCTGATTTTTGGTGAATTTTTAAAGGTTAATTTTTAGAATTTAATTTATTAAATGCTGATCACGTGATTTCTTTTTCTGATACTATCAATAAATTTATCGTCACGTGCGTAACAACTAAATAGACAAAAAAAATATTTTTTTCTCTTTCTAATGCAGCAGACGATTGGATATTATCCAAAAAAAAAGCATATCCCTTACGATTTTTTTATAAATATATATATAGATATAGATAGATATATATTTTACATCAATTGTATACATTGATCATCGCATTTATTATAAATATATATATTTATTTTTTGGCATAAATTGCATACTTTGACCGTTGTATTTAATTTGAATGTACTCCGTAGCGAAGCGCGGGTTTTCAGCTAGTCTATATATATATAAAACAGTTCCGTAACTGACTCACTGACTGACATACAACGCACAGACCAAACCGCTGGACCTAAAGGGCTGAAATTTTGCATAGCGATTATTCTTATAGTGTAGGGGTGCACTAAGAGAGATTTTTGAAAAATTCTTCTTAGATTTTTTTCAATTAAATTTTTAAGCTGTTTTAGTAACTTTTTTTAAGTTTGCATTTAAAATAATAATTTCAGGGTTATAAAATTTATATCACGAGAAAGATCATAAAAATTCCTTTAAAATGAAGTCTTTTTTGAATCTTCACCTCTATTTTCTAATTTTTCGTGAATTTTTAAAGATTAATTTTTAGAATTTAATTTATTAAATGCTGATCACGTGATTTCTGTTTCTGGTACTTTAAATAAATTTATCGTCACGTGCATAACAACTAAATAGATAAAAAAATATTTTTTGTCTTGCTAATGCGGCAGACGATTGCACATTATTTTGTCTATAAAAATATGCCTTATGATTTTTTTATAAATATATATATTTTTTCTACATCAATTGTATATATAGATCGTCGTATTTATTATATTGGCATTAATTGCATACATTGGCCATTGTATTTAATTTGAATGTACTCCGTAGCGAAGTGCGGGTTTTCAGCTAATCAGATTATAAAGTTATTAATTACCTTTCGTAACTCAGACCACAATTTACATTTTTGAACTGCAGTACGCAAGTTTATGAACCAAATCATTGAAATAAAATGCTCAAATATTTCTACAAATTTTCATGCATATACACTTCTATCTATGAAGAGCACAAGCAATTTTATAAAATCGCTCTATTTATTCTGCAAAACACTTAGAGTGGCTCTCTTAATATGATTGGTTTCAATTAAGTAAAACGAGATCAGTTATATAACATGCATAAGACTAAGCTTCACGAATGTAAAATACATAAAACTAAGCTTTAAACATTTAAGTAACGATAAAAAAAAATAGTTATTCGAGGAAAAATATACCCGACATTTCTGCTAAATATGTGTAAAAGAAACACTAGTGTATAAGCTTTAGAAAAATTTTTGATAAGGCGAGATCATATTTAGTAATCGAAAAAAGCTTGAGATAATTAAAGTATAAATTTAATTTTACATGCAACGCCTATCAACCGAGTTCGGTGCTGGAACGAATATCTATGTTGGGGCTATTATTGGCTAGGCGAAATTAATTTCTCAGATTTCTAAGAAAACTTCGTGCGGAATATTTTTTAAAGCATTTTTGTGGGCGAGGAGAATTACCATAAGTGCTACGTTAAGAAGAAAAAAACAATGGTAAATATACGTTAGGCTATTAATGGTATTATATGGGACACTCAGAGGAGCGAACGGACTAGAGACAGTTATTATAAGTTTCAAGTCAGGAGAAAGCCAGCTCTTTCCTAGAATAATTGACTCTATACATTTTTTTCGTCCATTGAATAATTTCGCAGAATGCATTTAACTTTTTTCCTCTCTTCCAACTCCTACACACGGTGTTACTAAAGAAAAAAAAAACAGCAAAAGCGGTAATTTTATTCACTATCCAACTTCAACACAGATCAGAAATTCCTGGAAGTTTTTTTTTTCCGAAAATCACATTCTACAACTAGTTTTGATTCCGCGAAGCTGATTTTTCTCTCTCGACCTGAATCCCGAATTACCCTCGCTGTTGTCGGCGGCGTGCTTAAAAGTAGTAATTTCTGCTAAAAAAGAATCATTCCAGACGTCACCACCTCTTTCTAGGAAGGAATTATGAGCTCTGAAAATATTCCTGCACGGTTGAGGGGCTGATCTGGCCGCTCTTTGTTTGGCAAAATGATTGTAATAAATATCACGTCCTGAGGATTCCAGGAATGAAATTAATGTCACAATTCAGTTTTTCTTTCTCCGGCTAAATATTGTGACCCTGACTGGGCGGATGTCCTAAAATTGGTTTCGGACCTTATTTTCTTTTATATAAGACTTCGCAGAATCTTGAATTTCGATAGAAATTGTAATGAATTATTGTTGCAGACTGGGTGGGCGATTAATAGAGTTCCTGAACACTACCAAGGTTATCGATATGAAAAGGTAGTTTGATATATGTATACTTTATAAGCAGTATTGACTGGCGACACCATTTTGTTGCTAATACTACGAATCAATGCTTCTTAAGCCTTAATACATCAGGTGAATCGTAGGACCTTACCTGAGACCTACATATAAAATAAACTCTTGAGAGTTCCTGAACGCTACCAAGGTTATGGAGATGAAAAGGCAGTTTGATATATGTATACTTTATAAGTATTATTGACTGGCGACACCATTTTGTTGCTAATACTACGAATCAATGCTTCTTAAGCCTTAATACATCAGGTGAATCGTAGGACCTTACCTGAGACCTACATATAAAATAAACTCTTGAGAGTTCCTGAACGCTACCAAGGTTATCGAGATGAAAAGGCAGTTTGATATATGTATACTTTATAATTATTATTGACTGGCGATACCATTTTGTTGCTTATACTACGAATCAGTGCTTATTAAGCCTTGATTCCGCGAAGCTGATTTTTCTCTCTCGACCTGAATCCCGAATTACCCTCGCTGTTGTCGGCGGCGTGCTTAAAAGTAGTAATTTCTGCTAAAAAAGAATCATTCCAGACGTCACCGTAGTATGATTCTAAGGTAATACATCAGGTGAATCGTAGAACCTTACCTGAGACCTACATATAAAATAAACTCTTGAAACCGTGATCAGAAGTCTTAAGTTTTTTTCAGAGGGACCTTTTAAAGGGAAATTAAAGCCTCTTGATACAGGGCATCTTAGCCATAGGGGCATGCTGGCCCATCTGCGATATTTTCCAAACTATCTGGTAGATTGCGTTACTAGCTAAGCGACGTGTGTTTTAGCACGTTTTCTTTCACCCATAACAGCGTCAGCAGCAAAGAAGCAATCAAACGAAAGCCACTTCAGATTTTCAAATTTTCACTGGATTTTTTTTTTTATTTCACTTATAAATAATCTTTTCTGATTTGTTTCTAAATTAAAGTTTCACTTAGGTGAAAACCGGTCTAAAAGATCGTTGTTCAGAGCTAATTTACTAACTATTGATTTGAAAAAAAATATTAGCAGAATATTTGATACAACGATCAAAGGCCAAAATGGCGATATGGGGCAAGTTGGTCCATTTAATCTGGGGCATGTTGCCCCAGTGGCCCAAGATTCCCCGCAGTCCAAGAGTTTGTTTTCTACATTCATAAGCTTATAAAAGTCAGTATAATTGTCAATAAATCAGGAGAAGACTGGTCATAGGAATCATGTGTCACTGGGGACTTGAAATTTTATGTTTGCTTTCATTGTGAGGATGCGAAAGATTGATGAAGGCAGTAGTTAAGTTGGACAAAATATCTTTTCTTATCCTTTTTGTCTTTTATATACCATATCAAAATTACATTTGGTATTTTATGTGTTTTTTCCTTTCCGTTAGTAATCCGAAAATCAAATCAACTTGGGGGCCAACCTGCCCCGTTCGATGAGGCAGGTTGGCCCAGTGACTAGATGTCCTGCTGAGCGCCATATAGAAGCTATTAATTAATATTTTTCAAATTTTATCGTACGTGGTTATGCTTTAAGATGTACTGATTGTACAAACTAAAAAAAAATTAAGATTTTAATAAATTATTTTAAAAAAATATTTTAAGAAAAAATGGGCCAACAAGCCCCGGTCTATCTTATATATTTTAATACAATGGTCCCTAGATGTCGCCCCAGGGGTCGCTCGGTCTAAATTGTGATTGAAGTCATTGGCGGCTCCAATATATGTATATATATATATATATATATATATATATATATATATATATATATGTATGTATGTATGTATGTATATATATGTACGTATATATAAGTATGTGTGTATATATATATATATATATATATATATATATATATATATATATATATATATATATATATGTAGGTATATATATATATATGTATATATATATATGTATGTATGTATATATATATGTATGTATATATATATACATATATATATATATATATATATGTATGTATATATATATATGTATGTATATATATATATGTATGTATATATATATATATATATATATATATATGTATGTATATATATATATATATATGTATGTATATATATATATATATGTATATATGTATGTATATATATATGTATGTATGTATATATATATGTATATATATGTATATATATATACACTATATATATATATATATATATATATATATATATATATATATATATATATATTTATTTATTTATTTATTGCCCTCCCCAAAAAAAACTCTGGGCTGGAGCCGCCCCTGATTGAAGTAGGACTCCGACCCTTGTGGTGCCCTAAAGAAAGTTCTGTAACCGGAGCCGCACCCCTCAAAGCCTGCAAGGGGCATACGAGATAGAGAGAGAGAATACTGCAGTGGTGCACCCACCACAGGTGACAGCAGGAATGGGGGCAAAGTATTGTCAGGGTTTTTGCCCCAACGTTAGACAGTCAGGGTCCATGGTCGATATTGATAAATCAGTTTGTCGCGACTGGAATAATGCCCTTCTTTCCGAAAAATGTTGGTTAATAACCTCATATTACAATTTTTAACATGAATCCATCATAGTGAACTTTGGTGTTTCTAGTGAATCATAAAGTTTCTAAAAGTTTATTTTTTACCATGTTTTTATTAACTCGCTTTCTTGTTTGTTTGTTTGTTTGTTTGTTTGTGTGTGTGTGTTTGTGTGTGTGTGTGTGTGTGTTTGTGTTTGTTTGTCCAGTACAAATCTTGCAATCGATTTTTAACTAACTTCCCGACTAGCTAGACATTTGAAACTTTTAGAATAGCTCAGAACGCGATGACAATGCATTATTTTAATGCTTTTCGCCATCTTTAAGCAAGATTGAATTCATTTTCAGTTAATTTCGTTTTGTAGACTAGTACAGCCATCTATCGCCAGGGACGGGAATGAAAAGTTAAACGCAATTTAACTTCCAATTAACTTCATTTTCTTTCAAGTTGATGGGATAATTCATAAAAAAATTTTTTTTTAAGTTTTTATTAATACCTAGAATTGTCAAGTTCATATGATTCAACAGAAAATTTAAAAACATGGTATATAAAAAGTTCTTTTTATCTTGTAATTATTTGAACTTGTAAAAACAGTATTGAAAAAACTGAAAACTTAAAAACCAAAGAGAAAAACATCTAAAGAGGAAAATAAAACCTTCTAAATATATGCATTTTACTACTGTACGTCTGTAACGACCTTTTACTTTTGTTAGGAGTCATGTCCAAAGGGTTCTTCCAGATAAACCATTCAGGGGATATGAGAAGGTTTTCATTTTGAATGCCTTTCTTGATTTGTTTAACATCCAAAACCGTTTGCAAGAATAGGAGAACTATATCGTTTTCTCTCCTGATGAGATTATTTAAATTGTTCCCTTCATTGAACAGTGTAAATTACGAGATAAATAAGTATGTGGTTTATGTACTTTAGATAGAGTTAGCCCGTCTGCACACGGAGAAACTCAAAAGAAACTGATAACCGACTCAAATCACAAACCAGTCCGTGATGAGTCGCAACCTATGTAATTGAATGGAGCCACGCACACGGCGCAACTGGTTACAAACCCGTCCGACGGGTTTTGAGTCGGTTATCAGTTTCTTTTGAGTTGCTCCGTGTGCAGACGGCGTTACATTCCCTAACAGTGGAGGTTGGTGGGTTTTAAACGTAAATCCCGTTTCTTAAGAATCGGAACCAAATTAAATGAATGAGAGAGATTTCCTGCGGCAAATAAAGAATTGTTGATTTTGTATATTTACTTCAATATTACAGAGTTATAAATTAGGGTTAAATAGCAGCAATGAATGAAAACTTGAATAGCATAAATAACTTGTATCTTCAATTTTTAAGGGTCAGAAAATAAACAGTGAGAAATTACAAAACAGAAGTTGTTGTTTAAACTGCATAATCTGGTAGACCAGTTGACCTAAGAATTGTAATTGAACTAATCAGATTGTGTTTTGTGTATCTAAAAGATTGTGTTTTGAGATATTAATCATCAAGTTCAGGGTTGTTTGCTCAGATCTTCATGATTTTAGTTCAAGTAGAATGAATTGTCTACATGCACTCCTCTATCAAGCATGAAGTCCCACCTTTTTACAATAATTTCGATAACATATAAAGAAACTATTTATCATCAGATAGAGGGGTATCTTAATTTTAAATAATCCGCATTCAGTAAATGAAATTCACATTCATTTCTCTTCGGTGTTTGCCTTCTCTTTTAAAATATTTAAATTTTTTCTTAAGCATCTTTCTTTTAGAGCTTTGCTCTTCTTAGTAGATTGGGTCAACAGATGTGTTCCTATCGATGCGTTTGTTTCTTCCGGTCTGTTTAGTGAGGAATTGAAGTTGATTGTTTCAATTTTAAACACTTCAAAAGGCTTTTTTTGTTCTTTAAGAAGTTGCATTTAGGTAAGTGAAGCATGTCCCACAAGCAATTAAATTTCTTTGCAGCAATTCTGGAATTGAGGTTAAACTGCAATCTCTTTTTATATTTTCCTATATTTAGTTTTGCTATTAATACATGAACTAGTGTAGTTACCTGTTTTTCATCAACGTAATGAAAGCTTTAGTATTCTGCTAATTCTGTAACCGTATTTGTTATAAACGAGAGCTCAGGTGGTAGAAAATTATCCTATCTGAGCACAATCTTATCTACAGGTCATATTCAAGGAGCTTTAAAACCTATAATTATACTACTTATGAGAGATGGTGTTTTTTTATAAACCTCTTTGATCAAATAATATATTTGGAATTAAATTTTTTATGCTTTTACATATAAGAAGCCATATCTCAATCAAGTGTGGTTTCAGAAACAGAAAGAGGGAACTTTTGTGTTCAACCCACTGTTCATTTTTCATTCCTAAATTACAATTTTTTTTCTTTTTAATCAGAAGCTCTTCATACCACTTGTATTCATCTTGAAGGAGAGTAGGCATTTAGAGCTTATTATCAACTATTCTCCAGACTAAAATTTATTTTTCCATTCAAAAAAAGGTAAAATTGTAGAAAAGTAAAAAATTTTGGACAGATGATTTTCTAACATCTTCTATAACTTATTTTTGAAAACCAACCAAACTTCTTCTATTTTTATCTTCGTATAAAACCCTTTCTAACGATTCTTTAGGGAATAACTATTGACTTCAGCTTCCAATTCTAGTGTTTTTCTGTGGCTTCCGTAGAACTAGGTAGGAAAAAAGGGAAAGATTTATTATTCCAGACTATTTTCAAATAGAAAACTTGAGGCGTTTGTTCGATTCTGTGTTTTTTGCTTCACTACTTCAACGTCATTATTCTTTAGCTCGGTAGAGAAGTTTTGTCAACAATTCATAAGTTTGTTCCTTATTTATTTAGTTAAAATCCAATCAAAAAAAATTGAATGGTACAAACTTCTTGGCTTTATATTACTGCAAATATGCATGCACCTCTTCAACAAGGCATAAACGATAACAAAAATATATACATCTCCAGTGTACCCGCCAGCCTTGGACCTAAGACTTTCACTCTATTGTTATGGGTTTCTCACCAAGGCATAGCTGATAATTCAAACATATACAACTCCGGAGTACCAAGTAACCTTGGACCCAGATGTCATGGTTGTTATGGGCTCTTCAGCAAAACATAACATATAATGCCAATTTATACAGTTTATACATAACCAGTTGGTCTTAGTCCTAGGCTTTTGCCATTGTTATGGTTCTTCACCAAGTCATTGCCGATAATGCAATATATATATATATATATATATATATATATATATATATATATATATACAGGGTGTCCATAATTAAAGTCCCACTTTCAAAAGGCTGCAAAAAAAGAACCACTGGTCAGAATGACTTCAAATTTGAACTGAATATACTGGAAGAAGGGGAAAACGATTTGGCATAATAAAAAAAGTTCCAAAATGTATCAATAGATGGCGCTGTAACATTTTACAATTATGGACACCCTGTATATATATATATATATATATATATATATATATATATATATATATATATATATATATATATATATATATATATATATATATATTGTTTGAACTTTGTGATAGCATATTTAAGCCTTTTAGATTGATTTAAAAGCTGTTTGAACGTTCTAGCGTCGAATTCCAATTTCGTTCATTTTAATTACTATGCATCATATACAGTGGAATCTCGATCGATCGTTTTCGGATCCATCGTTTTTCCGTATGTGTCGTTCATTTTATCCAGTCCCAACGATCATATTGCTTTGTTATGTTTCCGCATCTATCGTTTTCCCGCATTTATCGTTCATTTTAATCGGTCCCTTGAAAAACGATAGATCGAGATTCCACTGTATACACTTGGACCCAAGTTTCGTCCTTGCTATGGGCTATCCAGCAAGGCATAACCGACAATTCTTTGCTATCGTGGCTCCTCTCTCAAGGGCATTTTCAGAGCAAATTTTCACTTTTAGTTTTATGTACTCAACATATTTAATGAATCACAAATTCAACCATATTTCATAAATTGAACAATTTTTCAAAATTGAAAAAACAAATAGTTTGTGAATTTTTTATTTAGTACTTCGTGTGCGGTTTTTTGGCCTAAACGGTGTCTTATGAATGGTAGACTGGTAATTCTTTCGTATTCATTTCTCCCCTGAGAACTTTTAAGTATGTTTCAACAAAAATTAACATGTCGTAAAATGTGCGCCTGCGCTTGCCACGGTGTTTTCATACCTGGAATAGGTGTTCGTTTCGTTGATATTAATCTGAGTCTACCCAAGAAACAACCTGATTAACCCAACTTTCCCCGGTATGTAAGTAAATGATTGGTTTTACGTTTCGAACATAGCGGAATCTCTTAACTTCCCCTCAAAATTTCTAACCGCAAGATGGAGAAGAAAGAATACAGGCGCGGCATAACTCTGTGACGCAAGGTATGCTGCAACGGAAGTGCTTTTCCCTTAAAACCCTGGACAAGCATTTCCGGTCCGAATTTTTTTGAGCCACTTGGCCATCGATTTGTGGTTATAGGCAACATAGTTGCCGAGGAAAATCCCTGAGGTCACCAACAGCCCGGAGTGAGTAGAAGTAGCTCCGAGGGATTCCAAAGCGTGTGAGAAGTCACTGGACAAGTTTCTTCATGCATATGCTTGAAAAGGAAAAAGTTTTTTTTCCAATCTGTTGACCGATTTCGAATCCTTGTAATGCGGAGATTTGACAACAAAGTCTAGACAGTTTGAGCTGGTGTTCATTATTTTTCATCGCATTCGTAATCAATGTGCAACTCACTTTTATCGTGTAATTTTAAAGATAGCTAACTTCCCCCAATAGTAACTATGCCACGTGTTGTTGTTGTTGTTGTTGTACTTATGCCCCCTAGCCGGATAGACTCTAACTAGGTCCATTCTGCCCCTTGTAAATTAAGCTAATGAAAGTAACATGGTGTCATATGGTTAGAACAGTTCGCATAACAGAATACCGAGTTGGTAGTTAAGGCTGCTATGTACTAAGAAAAAAAAATCGTATTTCCTTTTTCCTCTTCTTGCAGAGTCTTGTGGTGGGAGGAGTCCAGTAGACAGTTCGAGAATTCCATCCCCCTTAGGATTGACATTTTGAGGGATTGTAATGGCTCTCTCTCTATACGGGGGGTTAAGCGCTGCCCCCAAATTTTTTATTTAAAATATATTTTTGTCAACTATTTACAGATACATAAATGCTGATAATCAAATAAAATTGGTATTGTCAGATTGCCTGAACTTTTCTGCAAAGCGCTACAGGATTCATTTTATAAATTTCGTCCACCGAAGGAATTTATGAGCGTTTAAAACTCACTATACCAGATTTTTCCCCGAATAATTTAAATTTTGAAATATTAATTGCATTTGTTTAAAAAAAAAAAAGGAAAAATGTACACAAATGTAAAATTTCTTTCTCTATGACGGAGTACAATTTAAAAAAAAAAATCTTTGAATCCAAGTCCGTGGACAAATTTTCTCCATAGGTTAACATTCAGGTGAGCGAATCCAATGGGGTTAGTACATAGCAGCCTTAAGTGACCAGGGTCCTTATATGCAAGGCCTAGATGACGGATGCAGCAGATCCGTCTATATATGTTTGCATTTGTGGCTCCTCTTTCGAAGGCGTTTTCTCTGCATTTTGTCATCTTCAAGCTTACTAAAGTTTGTACTGATAGACGATTTTCGTTATGCTCTGGATGTTTGTTATTTGTCAATCACCAGTAAAAACTTAAAGAGCCCATATTTAGACATCTTATCTGTCCAGTGTACTTATCGGTTTTACCTTTCTGAGGAGTCAAGGGCGACACCTAGGTGTAAGGCCGTCTGCACACGGAGCAACTCAAAAGAAACTGATAACTGACTCGAATCACAAACCAGTCCGTGATGAGTCGTAACCTATGTAATTGAATGGAGCCACGCACACGGCGCAACTGGTTACAAACCCGGTCGACGGGTTTGTAACCAGTTGCGCCGTGTGCGTGGCTCCATTCAATTACATAGGTTACGACTCATCACGGACTGGTTTGTGATTCGAGTCAGTTATCAGTTTCTTTTGAGTTGCTCCGTGTGCAGACGGCCTTAAGGTTGCTGGGTACTCTGGAGGAGTATGTATTTGTAACTGTGCACCCCCCCACACACACCCCTCCATGTATTTTTACCATGCTTTTATTAACTCGCTTTCTTGTTTGTTTGTTTGTGTGTGTGTTTGTCCAGTACAAATCTTGATTTTTAACTAACTTCCCGACTAGCTAGACATTTGAAACTTTTAGAATTTAGCTCAGAACACGATGACAATGCATTATTTTAATACTTTTAGACATCTTTAAGCAGTATTGAATTCATTTTCAGTTAATTTTGTTTTGTAGAATGGTGCAGCCATCTATCGACCGGGACGGGAACGAAAAGTTAAACGCAAGTTAACTTCCAATTCTCGAGCTAAACGATTGATTACTCATTTGATACATCTTTATTACGCATTTGATCATTATCTTTCAAGTTGGTGGGATAATTCATCAAAAAAAAATTCTTTTCAAGTATTTATTAATGCATAGAATTGTCAAGTTTATATGATTCAACAGAAAATTCAAAAACATGATATATAAAAAGTTTTTCTTTTATCTTGTAATTATTACATTTCAGATTGTTAGAGAGAATTATGATGAACTGTTAGAAAACACTCATAGGTGTAATCTGGGGAAAATCTATCGTCGTATAGTGAGGTTTTAGTTGAAAGTTAGCTTAATTTCATTACAGGGCATGAAAACCAAATGTTCCTAGTCATTTTTAGTGACCATTTAAGGCTACTGTTCACTAACTGTATTGGATTCGCTCACCTCAATGTTAACCTAAGGAGAAAATGTATCTACTGCTGACAGCTACATCAATGCTCATCTATATATATAAAACAGTTCCGTAACTGACTCATTCATTCACTGACTGACTGACTGACATACAACGCACAGACCAAACCGCTGGACCTACAGGGCTGAAATTTTGCATGGCGATTCTTCTAATAGTGTAGGGGTGCACTAAGAAAGATTTTTCAAAAATTCTTCTTAGATTTTTTTAAATTAAATTTTTAAGCTGTTTTTTAAACTTTTTTTACGTTTGCATTTAAAATAATACATTGAGGGTTACAAAATTTATATCACGAGAAAGATCATAAAAAATCCTTCAAAATAAATTTTTTTTCGAATTTTTACCTCCATTTCCTGATTTTTGGTGAATTTTTAAATATTAATTTTTAGAATTTAATTTATTAAATGCTGATCACGTGATTTCTTTTTCTGGTACTTTCAATAAATTTATCGTCACGTGCGTAACAACTAAATAGACAAAAAAAAATATTTTTTTCTCTTTCTAATGCAGCAGACGATTGGATATTATCCAAAAAAAATGCATATCCCTTACGATTTTTTTCTAAATATATATATATAGATAGATATATATTTTACATCAATTGTATACATTGATCATCGCATTTATTATAAATATATATATTTATTTTTTGGCATAAATTGCATACGTTGACCGTTGTATTTAATTTGAATGTACTCCGTAGCGAAGCGCGGGTTTTCAGCTAGTAATCCAATAAAAATGGTATTTGCAGATAGCCTGAACTTTTCTGCACCTTGCAACAGGATTCATTTTATGAATTTCGTCTTCCAAAGGGATTGATGGGCGTTTAAAACACACTGCACCAGATTTTTTTTCTTTGAATATTTAAAATTTTAAAATATTATTTGCATTTAAAAAAAGAAGAAAAATGCCCCAAGGTGTAAAATTTCTTTCTCTATTACATAGTACTATTAAAAATAACATCTTTCAATCCAAGTCGGCAATCCTTGGACACATTTTCTTTATAGGTTAACATTGAGGTGAGCGTATCCAACAGAGTTAGTACACAGCATCCTTAAGGATTTCTGCCTGAGTGGAAGGAAGGGGTCATTCTTTTCCATCTGTATTTTATCAATGACCAAATTAAAAAATCTTATTTTCATCGATAAATTATAAGCATTAAAAAAACGAAGCCTTGTAGATAGAATACTAATAATCATTTGCCTATTAGTGTAAATGAGGTTACAGGAAAATGTTTAATTCATCCATATATCATCATCAGAGCCAACCCAGGGAGCAAAGGAAGTAACAGCACAAAGTTATTGTAAAACACTAAAAAAATAATTATAATTTTTTTTTCAGCCTTAAACATATCAACCAATCCCATTAAAATAGGCATCAGCGATATACATGTGATTAAAGGTCTGAGTACCAATTTAAAAATCAATAAATTTCAGCCTTTTACCTCATGTATACATCTTCCTATTATCACAAATATAATTGTTAATCAGTTAATCAGGATTAATAGATTCTTCACGCCAAATATCGGACAACATATGAGCAGGGTGCTTGCACTGAACTCCTATATTTACAGTCTATTTCAGCATGAAATAGTATTTTTGTGTTCATTAGATTACATCTAAATACTTTTTTTTTAACAGTAATTTAATGTCTGGTAATTTTAAATTTTATTTATTTATTTATTTATCATTTTTACATATTGCTTATTGTTTCATCTTCCTACGTCTTTATTCAGCTTTTATTTAATTTTTAAATATTTTAACTTACAATTTTTCTAACTAATTGGCTCCAATTTTTAAATAGTCTGCAAACTTGATTCAGCCCTTTTTTTTTCCCCCTTCATTCTTTTTTTTTTTTTTCTGCCAGTGTTTGTCCGTTTCTCTTCATTTCTGCGTTAGCAGTTTTACAGCTTTGTACAACATGTGAAATTCAGACCCATTAGTTACTTAACTTCCCAACGGGCACCTGCTCCGTTTTTTTTTTTTACCTCAGCTTACTCCATGTTCTGATTTAATGGTTTTCTTAACGTGGGTTGGCGAAGACATGGCAGTTAGTTGTAAAAGTTTGAATGGAGATGGTTTGATTCTGCTTTATTCGTTCTCTTTAATGTATTTTTTTATTTTGTGATTAAAAAAAATTAAAACAGTGTATAGTAATGGATATATTACTAATAATATCTTCTCTGAAACGCTTCTATTATTTCAGCTACCCAAACTTAACAATATTTAATCGAAGACAGATAGAGTCTTTTTCTTATACACACACACACACACACACACACACACATATATATATATATATATATATGCATGTATGTATATATATATGTGTATATATATATTTATATATATGTATATATACATATATATGTATATGTGTATATATATATATATATATATATATATATATATATATATATATATATATATATATATATATATATATATATATATATATATATATATATATATATTATATCTGCAAAATTTTAAAAACCATTTTTTAGAAAGCTGCTTGTAGACATGTGATTAGATACATGAGAGGAAAATTCACGAGCCTCGAAAATTTAATTTAATTTAAAGAGGCCTGTATAGGCCGGATCGTTTTCATTTCAATAAATTAAAATATATAAGTAATAATTTTATTATACTCGCATATAATGACATAGATTTCCTACAAAGAACTTTTCTAAGACAGCTGATGTTAGACAGAAGTGAAAACATTTTAAAAGGTTTCATTATAAAGATTTGTATTAAAATTGTGTTTGGGAAAATTTTTTATTTCTGAAAATGTACATTGTTACTGAAAATCACTCATAAGGTATCATCTAAGCTGAATACTTAGCTAACATATTCATAACATAAATAATTTTGAACTGAACTGAATTATGAAAGAAACGGTGAATAATATTTCACTGAACACCCTATTCGCAGTTAGTGGGATCATTGACCTGAGCTGCACACAATCGTTGACCTGTCCACTGGGGTAAAGGTGGCCACGGGACGAAATGGGTCAAGGGGGCAGGACAAAAACCCCGTACCCATCTGACTTCCAGGTTCCACTGACCAACGAGTCTGAGTGTTGGGGAATACGGACACCCGTCAGGTATTATTTTTTATCCGATGAATTTTTATCTGGTAGAAGTGATGGGTTGAAACGGTTTGAAAATTTTGAATGGCCCGAAAAATTTAAGATATGATACTGGATATATCGGAAGAAATATTTCAAATATTTTATTTGGGGTTTATAACAATAGGAGTAGGGAATTTTTTACGAATAACATTTATTTAAACAAGTAATATTAAAAACAAATTTTTTAAAGTCAATTCCTACTTAAGTCAACAAAGGAAAATTATATTGTAGTTACTTTTTGGCGCGGAATTGCGTTTGGCGGGGAATTGCACTAATATTGGCTCGATTCTGTGAACATCATTATTGCCGAGAAATTTTTTTTTCTACCATATAAAACTAAAATTAATTAATTTAATTTAATTAATGAATTAATATTTAAAAAAACTGTATTAACATCAAGTGTCATCCACTACAAGTTTAAAAAAAATGTATTTGAACTTGAGTGGATGAATAAAAAGTATTTTATGAACGATTGAAAATTTGAACAAGATATATAAATATAGGGAGAGTGTGAACTAATAGTAGGAGTTGAAAAATTATGATGGTCGTTAATCAGTTTGATTTGGTACAATCTGATGTCTTAATGAAAACAAAATTATATAAGAAAGCTGTCTAAAAGCTACACAAGAAATGGACGTAAATAATTTACTCTATAGTTTAAGCCTGTAAACGACACTGAACATTCTGATATTAACGAATAAAAGTATTTCTCCTTTATAGAAATTCTTTGTAGAATGTTACTAATTGCAGAATTAATATACAAGGATACGATAGATTCACGATCATTTATAAACAAGCACGTGAACTCATCGATTGATATTAGGGTTGAAAAAGTTTCCCTTTCAGGAAACCCTTAAAGGCGCGTTCACATTTGTGCAATTTATTCGTATCCGTATCATGTATCAAATCAGATCATGATACAAGATCGACGATACGAAGTTCTGATATCTACCTGTGTATGTTTGTATGTTTCAACCAATAATTTTGTTTTCCACCGTAATCCACGTGTTTCGCAAAGTTTCCTATTTACTGTAGCTGGATCTCGTATCATTTTTTT
>OU015490.1:48355042-48367542 GCA_907164885.2 Dolomedes plantarius
TCAAATGAAATGCTTGTTAAAATTAATGAAATTTGTAAGAGCTTGAATGGTCACTTATGCAATCTCTTGGCTGTAAAAAATCTGGTTACGATTAATGAAAGCAAATGTATAAATTTGTTATGCATAAATTCCTTTGAAAGTGACCATATTCTTAGATATGTATTGTCTAGAGGACTTTAAATGTTAATTTCAGTGTACTGTGAAAGAAGAACAATGGTTAATTTTTACTCACTGTCAGCTATCAATACTGGCCTATCAAAGTAATACGATTTCCCAGATACGGTAAACACTTTTCTTCATCCATCTAAATCATTTTTCGATTAGGAAAAAAAACTATGCCTTCATCCTTTGAGCACAAACGAAATACGAATTAAAGTTATCAGTTGAATTAAACCACTCTTCTGCATTCACAATAGATCTGATGTTTACTTTGAATGATGTTTACTTTTTACAAAATTTGTTTGTTTATGTATTGCTGCTGTATTGTCTGATGTCCTGCTCCATACATCAGATACTGGGGTTATCTTGTGAGTTGATTCGAAGCTCCATGATTTGAAGGGTTGGCCAGCACAAAGTTGGGAATACGTTTACTACCGCATCTTTTAGGGGAAAAAAGGGTTGTTATAATTTAATTTTATACAACAAGTTTTATGAATCTGGTTTGCCTTCACGAGTTAGATTTCAGTTGCAACATTGAGTATACACAAACAGCAAACCGGTGAAGATATTTTGTCGAAGCAAAAAGTGTGCAGTAAGTAATAATTCCTTAAATGATAAATGTATATATATACTCACACATACATATATTTGTACCTGTATGCGTGTGTGTGTGTGTGTATATATATATATATATATATATGCATATTTATATTACATACATATATATATATATATATGTATATTTATATTATATATATATATATATAGATAGATAGATAGATAGATAGATAGATAGATAGATAGGTAGATAGCTGTAATTTTTTTTCTTAACTGTTTATCCTTTTGTTGTTAAATATTTCAGTTTGATTTTCATCCATTTTTAGAAATTACACATACTATCCTTGTAATATAAATTTTTGATTTTATTCCACTTAGACTTAAGTAAAATAAATATATTAAGCTGGAATATAATAGAATTTTTAACCCTTTCATAAAGTTCTTTGTAAATGCAGCAATCCCGAAATCTCGATGACCCCCTACTATGAATGAAACAATTTACGATCCCCTATATCCAATATCTAGTTTCTTCATGGTCAGTCTAGAAACTAAAATTTTGAAAAAAGCTGCTTTTATTAATTATATGAGAATTACATCTATTATAATTTATTATGAATAATCACACCTCGCTGCTTAACGAAAAACAAAGAAATTGTTTTGTTTGAAATTGTAATATGTTACGCTTAAAAATTCGTTCAAAAAAATATATGTATGCCTGCAAACATGAGTGTATGAATAAGACATAAATTGATTTAAAAGTACAAATTATTAAACTCAAAAATTCAGCTGGGGTGGTTCAAAAATATGTACAAAATGCAAAGAGCAACGTTAGGGATAAAAAAAATAGAGCTGAAATCAGATATTTTCGGCTTACTCAGCATCGTAAACTAGAAAAAGAAAACAGTTTCCAAAATGTTTACTTTTAGAAATACACGTCGCTAAATAAGATAATGATCTTTTTTGAAAATTCAGCTTTATCCTGTACATTTTAAACTTGTTTCTTAAAGATTATGTTTACTTTTTAATTAATCAGCAAATTTTCCGCAAAAAAAAAATTGCAAAATGCTAGTTATAATGTTTTGGAAAATAGTTACGTAAAAAAATGAAAAATTGAAAAAAAAATGCTAAACTTTACGTATCAGAAACGCTTTTGAATTAATCATATTTCGGTTCAGTGGAGGAATTTACAATTTGTTTTATTTCTATGGTTTTTCTAAATAATTTTTTTTTATGAGAAAAAGCTCCTTTGGAATGTTATTTTAATGGATTATAGGGAATTATGGTTTTATTCAAATAAGTAAGATAAATTAAAGCAAGGTATGTTGCAACATTGAAAAGGTGATATATATTTTAGAGAGACATATAAAAGCTTTAATTTAAGTAAGCTGTTTGTTGAACATGGTTCACTCCTGAAATTATTTTCTAGAGTGTAAAATTATTTTGTTTGTTAGACTGGAAAAGATTTCGTACTCTTAATTTATTTTTACCCTTAAGACTGCAAGTACTTCATCCTCTATGTTTTTCAGAAAATAACATGTTTAGCAATAAGTAACTGGGTGCATTATTACTGTTATACTGCCCCATGTAGAAACATTAAAGAAAAATGCACTTATATGCTTGTGTGTGTGTATGTATTATATGTAGATATAGATATAATAATATATATATATATAATTATATATATATATATATATATATATAATATATATATATCATATTATATATATATATATATATATAATATATATATTATATATATATATATTATATATATTATATAATACAGTGGAACCTCCATATATCGAAATTTTCTATATATCGAACTCTTAGCAAATCTCTATGTTCTTACAATAGAAAAATTGTTTCTATATATCGAAAAAAAATCTCTATATATCGAAATTTTTTTCAGACAGATTGGGAGATTTTATTCCACTTTGAATAAAATCTCCAATTTTTGGCATTTGAAACAATACGTCGTGGACTTCAATTCGCGGGAAATGTCCCTGATGAAGTTTTTAGTGGACTGAATAAATACGAACATTTCTTTGAACTTTCCGCATAACTCACTGTTCAGCAAGATATTCGCAGTTTTTTTTAAAGATGTACTGTGATCATGGTAACCACTGTCTGCATGATTGTTTTTCTTAAGATATGTAGTAATCAATAATCTTTCATATTAATTCATTTTTTAGTTATTAACGTTCATTTAATGGGGATTCGCATATAAATTAGAAATGGAGTTTCGTATACAAAATTCGCTTCCTTTTTCTTTTAAGAGAATTATGATAGACTAAGCTCAATTCTATATATCGAAATTTCGATATATCGAATTTTTTTCGCGCAATTTGCTACCGTCGATATATGGAGGTTCGACTGTATATATATGCTTACAGCTGCATATAATTGCAGCAATGTAAGGAAATTTTCAAATAATTTTAAACTATACCAATGTTTCTTAAAAGAAAAACTTACAAATTTCTGACTGTAAATTTTAATATTTTCTCTTAGTAGCGTATAACTAAAAATCTACGTCGATGTTATATTCTGATAATGTTGACGGACTGTTAAATTAACTTAAGTTATGGCCACTGCGATAATGTTTTAAAGAAATGTTCCTCTAAATATCGCACGTCGTTTTGAGGCATTCTTTCTGAAAACTGTAAGAGGCCTAATATTTCAGTGCTACTGCAAATAAATAAAGTTCATTTTTGAATAGAATATACACATTGAATGGACGGAAGAAGCTGATAGGCTCAGAAGAGTATTTTTTATTGCCATATATATGGGGGGAGCGGGGCATGTGCAACTCAGCATGTTTCAACTCAGACAGTTAATATTTGCTACCGCTGTTCTAAAATTTGAATTAGTTCTACCATGCGCGGCAGACCTTAACTGGTATAACTTGAGCAATAGTGGCAGCAGTTCCGTAGCTTCCAAATTAACTGAGAGATTTTAAATTTTTGTCCCAATTAATTTCTCCAGACGCACGTCTGGTTGACTTCCAAGGATTTCTTTCGAAACTTTGCTAAATTAAGTTCGCTGCATCACCGGAATCATGCATGCTTCACCTGATGTAGGGAACTGCCTGTTTTCCTAAATGTTTGTGTCTCATTTGGTAAACAGGGCGTTTTGTAAACTGGGTGCATTATTATTGTGTAGACCTGCCCCATGTAGAAACATTAAAGAAAAATGCAATTATATGCTTGTGTCGTGTGTATATATATATGATATATGATATATATATATATATATAATATATATATATATATTATATATTATGACGTGCTTTAAAGTTCATTTAAGTGTATATCAAATTTAGTTTACTTTTGTCTATGTAAATGAAAGCTACTTTATTGCTCTCTGTGCTCCTTTGTAGCTGTAGATCAGTTTGAGTGTTAGACTAAACAGCACGTAATTTACCTTTCGCATAACTCGCTGGCATCATGTTATGCCGATATAACTTATTGTCTATACACCTTTGAATACGCTTTGTTACAATACATTTATTTGCTACTTTTCTTATAAACTCGTGCTTTCAAACGTACATCGTCTGTGGCTGCTTTACTATTCTTGGGTTTTCTGTTAGTTGTATATCAGTTTGAGTAAATTAATTTTTTGTATAACAAGCTAGGATCATTTATATGAAACAAACTTATTGTCTAAGTGCATCTTTAATAGCCATATTATACTTTTTTTAATCAATTTTACTTAATTTTCCTGTAAAATCAAGGGTGTTTGTTTGCATTGATTTAAACTTACATTGTCTGTGGCTGTTTTATTACTCATCCGGGTTCCTTTGTAGGTGGATACCAGTTTGAGTGTTAGACTTAACAGTATTTCATTTTACACATAACACGCTAGGATCCGTTTATACTGAAACAAAATTATTGGCTAAATACATCTTAATGGACTTTATACAATACGTTCTTTTTGATTATTTTACTTCATTTTCACTTATCAACTGTGGCCTTCAGGTGTTTGCTTGCATTTCTTTCAATGCACATCGCCTGTAGCCGCTTTATCACTCATATTAGGAGATCTGGTAGTTGGATATCAGTTTGAGTGTTAGATTTGCCCCTTAATTTCTGTTTCGCATAACACGCAAGGATCGTGTTTATGCTGGAATGAACTTACTGTCTAAACATTTTAATAGGCTTGGTTACAATGCGTGATTTTATTTATTTGACTGCATTTCCTTATAAACTTGGCTTTCGGGGTGTTTGTTGTCATTGATTTCAAACGTACATCTTCTGTATCGGCTTTATTACTCTTCTTAGGTTCCCATGTCGTAGTTAGTAGAAACAGTTTGAGTGTTTAGAATTAACAGCAAGGAATTCATTTTTCACATAACACCTAGGATCATGTTTATGTTTTGAATAAACTTTTTGACTAAATACAATTTAACCTTTCCTTACGGGATGGGACAGCATGTATCCCAAGAATACAGGCCCAGGAATGAATTATATATATATATCTATATATAATATATATATATATATATATATATATATATATATATATAATATATATATATATATATATATATACATATAGTATATATATATATATATATATAATAGATATATAGATATATATATATATACATATTATATAATTTATATATATATATACATATATATATATATATATATACATATATATATATATATGTATATATATATATATATCATATAAACATATATATATATATATATATATATAGATATATATATATATATATAATATATATATATATATAATATATATCTATCTTATCTATATATATATATATAGATAACCCCTTAATGGCCGTTCTTACAAAGGGGGTAAGAAATTTCCCGTTCTAAAGAGGGAATCGGAAAAATGGGCCCCGTAAACTAAATGTTAATAGGTTTTGTAACAATAACTGTTTTTATTTCTTTAATTAAATTTTCTTATAAACTTAGCCTTCATTGTGTTTGTTTATATGTATGATGTGTCTCAGAATATAGCTGGATAAAAAATACGATACAAGATGCGTCTCAAAATGTATTTGAAAAGTTAATTAATCAGTAAAAATACAACCTGCAAGCGTCTCACATTGTACAAGAAAAACAAACTCACCGCAGTTTATTTATGCGCCTAAACAAAGTCCCTTGCCGCAACGTACATCTATATTTTCACCTCACACACAACACAGAGGGGGAAAAACAGAAATAATAAAAAAAAGCTTCTCTTTTCCGTGTTATTACTGGTCCCTGACTAACATTCATCCTCGTCTAAGCATTCATCCATTTGGGGGTTAGTAACCACGGTTGACCAGCGTCCAGTAATGACTTTTCCGCTTCGGCTTGTTGTTATTAGTGGGATCTGACCGCACGTTGGACATCTGCCCTCAGAGACCCATTACAATGTCTGCTAATTCCACCTCCGGGGGTGAAGTTAATACAGCCCCCCCCCCCTATTTGGGGCTTCCCAGTTCTTTATGTTGTTTACGCTCTGTCCCCTAGCCCCCGAACCGATATGTTTTTTTCAGCCCTCTTGTACAAAAAGGGTAGAGGATATTATTAAGTCTGCGTCAAATCGTACGGGATGTATTGGGAAAAGGTGTGTTTATTAATTTTTTATATAAATAGGAATAAAGATAAAATGCATGGAAATACGAACGCCTTAATATGTTTTTGAATCGTTAGGAATTTGTTATTTTTGCTCGGAACAAAAAAATATGAAAATTGCAGCATCTGTGGGTTTTCGAAGGTTTCTTGTTTCTTGCGAAAGTACAAAACCGATTAAAAAGATATTTTTTTTACAATGTCTTTTTTTTTTTTTTTTGATAATTTTTCCCCGTGAAGGACAATTCTGCTGAAGAAATTGAACCTACTATTGTTTCAAAATGAGCATAAATTTTTTAATTTTCCTTTACACCCACACACTCATATATATATATATATATATATGTGTGTGTGTGTGTGTGTATAAATATATAAATATATAATAATTATAATAATATTCTAAACAGATGTACGTTGCGCTATAGGACTTTATTTAGGCACATTAATAAACTGCGGTGACTCTGTTTTTCATGTACAATCTGAGACACTTGCAGGTTGTATTTTAACTCATGTATCAATAAATATATATATATATATATATATATATATATATATATATATATATATATATTATATATATATATATATATATATATATATATATATATATATATATATATATATAACGCCTTCCAATCCGTCTAAAACTCTCTTATGGCTTTCATGGTAACTTATGTGAAATCTGTGTAGGTATAGACTTGTCTTGAAGCTTCGGTCGCCATATTATTTTGTATTCTAATTACTATTTAGTAACAGACTTTGTGAGCAGCTAGGTGCCTAAATTTTCGTTTACTTAAGTCTTGGATAATTATTACGTGAATTAAAATGGTTCACACTTTTCATTTGAAAGATATATATATATATATATATATTTATTTATTTATTTATATATATATATATATATATATATTTATTTATATTTATATATAAATATATATATATTTATTTATATTTATATATAATATATATATATATATATATATATATATATATATATATATATATATATATATATATATATTCATTTATATTATATATATATATATATATATATATATATATATATATATATATATATATATATATATATATATATATGTATGTATGTATGTATTTATGTATTACTGGGAAGAAAAAAAAACTAGGTGGGTGGGACATTTTTTTTCTACAGTTTGTTCTAGATTGGTTTGTTAACTCTATACATAAAATAGTAATTTTTCAGCAAGTATTAATAATTTCATAACAATATATTTTAGAACTGATTTCACAGTTTTAAAGGCATCGCTGATCGATTCTTTTGATCTTCAATGAAAACAATGCACGCTAATCATCTTCACCAACGTTTATTTCTACAGTTCCACATTAGAAGATAAGAACGGTAACTAGTTGTTCTCGACCCGGTGTAAAACTAGCTAATAAAACATATAAAAATGTTATCCCCTTTTTCGGTAAGTTATTATAGTCCTGAAAACCAGTAGGAAACAGATTCGTTCTGTATAAGACATTTTTCGTTCATTGTATTATAATTATTAACCAAATAATCCACTAACAGGAACACACAACTTCTTATCTACAATATCCTCAATAGATGATAAGAGTGGTAACTAGTTATTCCCGGTCTGATGAAGATGTTCTCAATTGGCTTACTTCCTCTATTTATGAAACAGTAATTTTTCAGCTGGAAGATTAAAAGCCCCAACTGTCGTCTTGAGCCTGGTTAAGGCCTTGATTTGGTCGTGACAGATTTTGGTTCGTGAGAGATTTATCCTCGGAGGCATGATAGTATGGGCACAGTGGGATTTTTCATGACATACACGCTCACATGATTAGCCACGCAAGGCCTCGTGGTGTAGCAACAATTCATGACTGCACATGAAACAGAACGTGAGTAAAATGGTTCATAGTTATAAAACAGTGGCTGATATGGTCTTTAATCATAAAACAGTGACTGATATGTTAGTTACACGAATCTGGTAGGAAACGCATATCAGAAATGCACGATCTCTGAATATCCAAATTGAATTATAAGAATGGTAGGTAGATTCGAACTTTAATATAGTGCGTTATCAAACTGAGGAACATTAGGTGTGATTGTGTCTATAGCCTCTAAGTCATTTATGAATGGTCTTAAAGATAACACACCTTATCCTGATGAGGATACATGAATTAGTTCTCCATCATATCGAGAACAACTAGTTACCACTCTTTATCTTCTATTGTGGGTATATTAGGTAAGATGCTGTGTGCTCCTGTTTGACAGTGATTTAGTTTGTGATAATACAACAATGAATTGCAAATGTATTGTATAAATGAAATCAGTTTTCTATTGGTTTTCAAGATGAAAATAACTTGCCTATAAATGGGGTTAACATATGTAGATATTTCCTTTTTCTTAGAGGTTGTATTAGCTAGTTTTTTTTTCAGGTCAAGAATAACTAGCTACCACTCTTATACTCTATTGTGAACAAAAAGCTGTGTGCTCTTGTTAGTGAATTATTTAGTTTGCAATAATAAGATGACTGAAAAATTTATCGTACAGAACCAAACTGTTTTCTTTTAATTTTCAAAATTAAAATTACTTACCTAGAAAGGGAATAAGATTTTTAGAGGTTTTATTTTGAAATAAAAATGTGTCGTATAGAACCAATTACTTTTCTACTGGTTTTCTACTTACCTAAAAATTGGATAACATTTTTAGAGGTTATATTAGTTCTCCAGCAGGCCGAGAATAACTACTTACCACTTTTCTTTCCTACTATGGATATTGTGGACAAGATGCTGTGTGCTCCTGTTAGTGAATGATTTAGTTTGTGATTATAAAACAATGAGAGAAAAATGTGTTGTATAGAACCAATTACTTTTCTACCGGTTTTCAACTTACCTAAAAATTGGATAACATTTTTAGAGATTTTATTTTTCTTAGAGGTTATATTAGTTCCCCAGCAGGCCGAGAATAACTAGTTACCACTTTTCTTTCCTACTATGGATTTTGTAGACAAAGTGCTGTGTGCTCCTGTTAGTGAATGATTTAGTTTGTAAGTATAAAAAAAAATTAGAGAAAAATGTGTCTATAGAACCAATTACTTTTCTACCGGTTTTCAACTTACCTAAAAATTGGATAACAATTTTAGAGGTCTTATTTTTCCTCCGCTTACCATAAAAAGCTAACATCTCCCAGTCAAAAAAAAAAAAAAAAAAAAAAAAAAAAAAGGTAAATGTGAAAATAAGATAAAGAGGATTTATTTACTAATCATCGAAGTAAGCATATATCGCTGCATTTTTGCCCAAGCTAGTGTGCCCGCTTTCCTCATGATTTCCTATTAGGATTATGTGCTGGGGATTAATCTGCTTCATTTCTCACTCTTTTTATGAGTTTCGCTGCTTGTGGGGAGCCCTATTTTAATACCTCAGAGATGTTGGGTCATTCAGGTGGAAAATGTGACTACATCGGTTTTTAAGGTTTTTGTGCAGTTGTTATAATATTTTCAGTTATAATTATCTTCTCTGAATTTTTTTTTATTTATTTAACTTATAATGAATACTTTTTGTGCAGGATTTAACAGTTCTATTTTTTCTTTCAGGATAATTTTTTTAGAAAAATTTTACGCTACGATTGTTGCTAGGTCCAATTTTTTAAGCATTAAGATTGTTTAATTAATTTTTAAAAATATTATACGTTATAAATGCAATTTTTAAACTAAAGAAGTATAACACGTTCTCTTCCACGTGATGTATTAATAATACATTAAAAAAAACAAAAATCAAGAACAAGACTGCATGAATAGTCTCTAGATCTACAACCGAATTCAGATTAATTTTCAATCGTATTTTTTATAGTTCTTAAATAACACAATATTTACATTTTGAACGCTTCCCTAAACATCGTAATTTTTTATAGTTCACAAAATGCGCTACACTTCTATTTTGAACGCTTCCCTGAATAAAAATTTTTTTTATAGTTCTTAAATTACACAACATTTATCATTTGAACGCTTCCCTAAATATTGCATTTTTATAGTTCTTAAAATAAACAAAACTTATGTTTTGAACACCTAAATAATTAATTACAATACAGCGGATCTGTATCAAATTTTGCCTTAAAACTTAAAAAAAAAAAAAACCCAATTAAAATGAATGAAATGTTTAAGGAAATCTTTGGTATGTATTGTTTTCCCGGTCTAAGGCTTTTGAAGTGTTTTCACGGTTTAATTAAGTCGTTTATCAACTGATATGGATTCACTTTCAGTTGATGTTGATCGTCTATCAGCATCATTTCACAGATGTATTTGTGACAGGTGATGGTTTGATTTAAAACGTAAGCAAAACAACTGGAAAAATACTAAGGTCTCTAAAGGAAACTAATTTGAACTCATGTGTTTATCATAGGAGAAATAAATGCACATTGTATAGAAAATCAAGCGTCTTATTTTGGAGAATTAATACTTTTTCCAAAGGCTATAATTACGCTTAGGGTCAGTTACAAAAATTAACACACACACACACACACACACACACACACACACACACACACACGCACACACACACATATATATATATATATATATATATATATATATATATATATATATATGTGTGTGTGTATGTGTGTATACATATATTAATACTGTCAAACATGTCATAAATAGCATTTTATATATGAGCCTTGAATACTGTTCTTCTTTAATAACTTACTTCCAATATATGTGTATAAATAAATAGCGGCCGAGGCTTTAGATTTTGAAAGCACGAACACTACGTTGGGGCTCAGTCTGTCTCGATTGCCTTGCTGTTAATATATATATATATATATATATATATATATATATATATATGTGTGTAGAACTCTCTACAAAAGCAACTATTTTAACTATATATATATATATATATATATATATATATATATATTTAAAATAGTTGCTTTTGTAGAGAGTTCTATTTATGTCTGAAAATGTTTGGGAAACTGTTTGGATCAAATTGTTGTTCGGGACATTTAGCCGTTGTCAGTATGTTTGATAATCTATCATTTAAAAACTGTATGCTGTTCTACACTTTCTAGTTTATTAGAGAACATACAGCATTAAATGACACATAGTTAAGGAGGCACTGACCTCAATCTCGTACTATGACATATTTCTTCTTTTTTGAAATGTCGTTCCTGTCATCTAGTAGCTGCACTTAATCAGAACATAGTACAACTGTTGAACGCTTTGCAGTTGCATAGAAAAAAGAACCCAGCTGCATTTTAATTGCTCGTTATGGTGAAGAAAACTAGCCCGGACTTGTGGATCTGATCCCCGTGTCTTGTGAATCGCCTTGATTAGAAGGAAGACTCCCAGGTTCTACATCCAGTAAGCGAGGGTTTGACATTAATTATTAAACGGAATAATTAATCGACTCGCTCACGCACAACGGTTTCCTGCCTATCAGGGCAGCTTGTCTCCGGATCAAAATTATGTTCCGAAAGAATCGCCCAATAGCATGAAGAATTGTCTATGCAGCTTGTACTCTCTTTTAAGTACTTCCTGGATGTAGAGAGTTTGTTTTGGGCGTAATCCTCTTTTATTTGATCCAGGGGCTGAACATGAAATCTCGTAACTGCTTATACATTCGCTCGTATGGTGGTCTCATGCGATATGTCGTATTGATGTCAAAGATTACCCGATAAGAGTTCCAGTACGAAGATAAATTCAGTGATGTCAGGCTTTGTACTGAACACAGAAATGGATTCCCGGGACAGTTGTTTAACGAGATAATCAATATGTAGAGCCAAACACGTCCGTATAACTTCGGGATGGTTTAACGTCAGGGATGTCTAATACTCATATGATGGTCTCATTCAATATCGATATGTCGTAGTGATGCCAAAGATTAAATGATAAGATACAAAAAAAAGATCCAGGCTTCGCACTAACAGAGAAAATGGATTCATGTGACAGTTATTTAACGAGATAATCAATACGTAGAACCAAACACTTCCGTTGAACTTCGTGAGGTTGGTCTAACATCAGGAATTCCAAATGGTATTTGGTATTCGAGTTGCTTTATCATAAGTGGATTTTAATATCAATAAGATTTGAACCCATGGAATGTTTGAACTATATATAGATATATTTTCATTCTTAGGATAACGGTTTCTCCTTAATGCAAACAACTTTATTAAAAATTTAACTGCAGTGTTTCACCGCAGTAACT
>OU015490.1:48372542-48400042 GCA_907164885.2 Dolomedes plantarius
TTTTTGCAACCCACCTAAAATCATCTCATGACCCACCAGTGGGTTGCGACCCACACTCTTGCGAACGTCTGTGTCAGAGAGCTCCTGAAGGATCGATAACATTTATTTTTAAATTAGAAAAATATTAATAGTTTTCATATCTTGTATCTTTACTGGATATTGAAACAATATTGTTATATTTAAACTATCCTCTCTGAAATTGCTAATGCATTCATTCATCAAACTGGTCAGATAATTTCATCATGAAATGTCAGGGAAAATTTGAAATAGCCAGTTAAACTTACTTTCAAAAAAGGCGCGGGGAATCGTAAATTAGTTAATAATATTTTTATTGGCTTATATAAAATCTAATGGTGTAAAATTTCAAATACTTGAAAGGTACCTGGATCTAGCTCATTAGAGAAAAGTAACTTAAGTTAATTTAATTATTATGGCAGTGTTTTACTCCAATTTAAATTTACGCATACAATTAATTCTCAAAAGACTTTAGTGTTTCATAGCGTAAGCAAAAATATATCGAGATACCTTTTTTCCAACTTTTGTTCTAAGGCTCATTATGATAACATTGTGGAGCGTCACTATCGATTCAGGTCTTTTATTCATGTTTTTGAATTTTATTTCATATTTTCCTTTGTAATTGTTTCGTCCGTGAAGGCGCTGCTAATAAGCTTAATTCACTAATCTGCGATGTTGAAAGTTCTAATTCTTTCGCTTAATGGATAAGTGTTTGGTGACAAACAACAATTCCTTTGCCGGCTTAATACGTAAGGCTCTCTGCGATAATAGAATAAATTACTTTAAGCCATTTTCAAAACATCAATTTCAAAAGTATAACAGCTTTTTTTTTCTGTATACTCCTTGAACTGCATTTTAATGTAAGTACTCGTTTACAAATAGATGTTGTATCTCCAGCTAGTCTAATTCATAATCAGCAAAGTAGCTAGGTGTGTGTGTGTGGGGGGGGGGGAATTAGGGCATTTACATTCTGATTTAAAAAGAGGGACTTTTCTGCAGGCATAAAGGTAGGAGGGAAAATTATATCTTGTTATAACAATAGAAGGCTGAGTCAGGACTTGTTGGATTCGGTAACTTAAGCTGGGTAGTAAGCTTTCTAGAGGATTTAAATTGAAATAAATCAACTATGTCAATGTATATTGTACAATTCGTTATCATAAATGCTTGACAATCTATATAAAATTTCTTTTAGCAGTAAGTATTATAAATTTAAATGCCGAGCTATCTTTAGCACCCTGAGTAAAATGAGATATAGATTTCTTTTTATATCGACAAGGTGCAATTAGATTATTCTCTTTTCTAGATTTTCCTTATTTATAAAGCTAGCTGATTAATAAACTTGAATGAAACTGTATGTGATGAATTAATGCGAAGGGCAATTAGCATTTTATATCCTTTACTGAATTTTTAAATATAATTTTCTTTAATTCTTTTCAATAATTTAAAAGGATTAATAAAGAGTGAACAAAATTAACTGCCTAAATATTCATAGTTTCATTTCATTTTTGAAAATTATGTAAGGGGCTTGAATTTCTGACTATACTATACTGATTTATTTGAGATTGTGTTTTTTTATTTTATTCCAAACTGCGGATCAATATTACATTTTTACTTGTAGATGAATTCATTAGTTAGTTCATTAATTAATTCGTCTCGACCTTAAAGTTAAAATTCCTGTAGTTATTATTGTCAAACATAAGGACAATAAGCAGAGTGTGGTTGACAGTACTGATGACAGAGGCAGAGATAAAATAAAATCTTTTATTCAAAGTCATAAATAAAACGGTAACTGATATATAAACATAATAAAATAAAACTGTCTCAGGCACGCAGTCCATGAGA
This sequence comes from Dolomedes plantarius, assembly GCA_907164885.2. Taxonomy (NCBI): domain Eukaryota; kingdom Metazoa; phylum Arthropoda; class Arachnida; order Araneae; family Dolomedidae; genus Dolomedes; species Dolomedes plantarius. The sequence goes on from OU015490.1 coordinate 48,374,400, forward strand.
CATCTCACTTGTACTAGGAAATCTCTCAGCCGGCAAAACAGAAGGCGAGAGCAAAATCAAAGGCAACAAAGACTCGCTAAGCTGTAGCTATATATACACAGAATATTTGCATAAAACACAAGATAGCACGCAGCGAGTTGATCCCAACTCGTGATCAATAAATCATGGGGAAAAACAAATAAAACCCATTAATAGTTGAAAGTATATGACGTCATCCCAACAGGATTTGGTGTGATGACGTCATTTACAAACGATCTTACTTGGTCAACACTGTTGATTACCCGCTCACTAGGGTATTAAGAAAACGCATTTGGCAACTGACAAAATCAAAATAATAGCGTGAGTGCAATACTACATTGTGGGAAAACTACAGGTAAGTTACTTTTAGGTGAAATTCCCAACAGTTATGTTTGTTAAAAATCTCACATTTCGTACAGCGAGGAATAGAAAGTCAATATTTTCAAAATTTATACTATTGCAACAGCTAAAATATTTGCATTTTCTTTCTGAATCTGTATTTAAAAAATGCTCACTACTACAAGAATATAAAGGACTTTTTAGTAAAATTATTTTATACGTTATCCAATGCTGAAATTATGAAAAAATATTACTTTCAATTGTTTTTTGACACCCTAAACCCCTTCCCCCCCTTCCTTCTCCTCCAAAATAATTATTAAGACCTTTATAGAGCTTCTTTGTAAGAAATCACAAATGTAAGCAATATTTATCTCAAAATTATTCAAAACCAAATGAAAAATTTCGTTAAAAGTTTTCTGAAAATGCAAGATCATACAAATGTAATTAAAGAAAAATTGTGAGTGATGAATACATTAAAATATTTTACTAAGGGCTTCAAGAACTATAATCAGGGATACGTAATTTTTGTATTTACGAAATAGATGCGAATAAATGCGAAATTTGCCGATAGGAGCGAATCAATGCTAAAATTATTTGTTTACTATTTTTCAGATAAAACTTTTTAAGCAAAATTAGATAATAATTTTAAGCAAAATTAGATAATAACTTTAAGCAAAATTAGATAATAACTTTAAGCAAAATTAGATAATAGTAATAGTTTATTAACATAATTGCTTATGTAAGATCATCAACGGTCTTTAACTGAGACCATCAACTTTCTTTAACTATTTTTCAGAGAAAACTTTTTAAGCAAAATTAGATAATAATTTTGCTTTTTAAGCAAAATTAGATAATAATAGTAATAGTTTATTAACATAATTGCTTATGTAAGACCATCAACGGTCTTTAACTGAGACCATCAACTTTCTTTAACTATTTTTCAGCGAAAACCTTTTAAGCAAAATTAGATAATAATTTTAAGCAAAATTAGATAATAACTTTAAGCAAAATTAAATAATTTCGCTTTTTAAGCAAAATTAGATAATAATAATAGTAATAGTTTATTAACATAATTGCTTATCTAAGACCATCCACGGTCTTTAACTGAGAGATCTCACTTTCAAAATTTGCTTATTACTTATTGCTAAAGACTTAATTATTAGGGTCTTTCATTTGGTGGAAGAGAATATGGAGGCTACTACAATGTTATCTTTTCATTAAGAATTTTGATACCTACCTAACCAGGTAAATAAAACTGATTTTTTAAAATAAATGCAAAATTTTTGAATTTATATGTATATTTTTGCGATTAAATGCAAAATTTTATATATAGTAATTTTTTTGCGAATTTTTTTATGCGAAGTTTACGTACCCCTAACTATATTTTATTGGTCTTCTGGTAAGCTTCTAACTGCATTACTATGGATAATTCTGAGATTAATTTGATTCAATGAGCAAATGAATTTTCAGTATACTGTATTATGTTGTCACCTATATTGCATGCTGCCTAGTTTTCCGTATACACCAAACGTCACTAAATTTACTTTCATAACATAATATATATTATTTCATAGTATGTATCGTGTGATTCACTCAGGACTTTACCCCCACAAAGTGCTGTAATTTCGAAAAGGGATAACATTTCAAGCCGAAATTTAGAAACAAAGTTTCTTTCCTTTTTGCAATCACACCGATATTACAGAAAACGCTGAAAATGTCCTCTACTGACATTCAAACAAAGATCAACTCGTCGCTGCATATTATGAAATGTACGCTTCAGCTTTTGCTATTTATTGCTTCAATTTCCTTTGTGATATTGTTTTGTAGCAGCTGAATAGTCCTAGTTTTATTGATGTAAATAGTACATTTTAGATGGCAGCTTGAAATGTTTTTCCGATTCAAAATTATAGCGCGTTTTTGGTGTAAAGTCCGAGTGAATCCCCTTGTATTACTAGAAAACTTATATCATAATGTAAGTGTAATAAAATGACATGTCCATTGTATTACTTTGAAGTTTTTTTTTTTCAAATGTTAATTTCAGATTAAAATTTACTCAAATTTCTAAACCTGCCCTTTATTTTTATTTATTTATTTTTTTTTTTGTGGTACAGATCTTGAAGTCCTTTAATATTCGAGGGTCAGAGGCAAGAAATGTATTTTGTGCCAGTCCCACTTTTCGAAATACTTTCCCTCTGGAAAAGAAATGGGGTGCTAAACAGTTGCACTAAACAGTTAATTGAATCTATCACAATGCACAATTTTTCTCAAAAGTACATACTGCATGCAGTAGGCAATTCCCATTTAGAATGGTTTGAAAATTCCAGTATATAAAAATGACTTTTGTTTATGACTTTAATACACGAAAATATGACTGTACAATATTACATACCTTATATATTATATCGACATTACAAGTAGTGAATATAAGAATTTGGTAATTTGGTAAAATATTCTAAGTATTTAGTGACAATTTATAGTAGAACCATTGATTACTAAATTTCTTTCTTTTGTTTAATTTTTTTAAACTTTAGAAAACGATTTTTCCATTTTAAAATTAATATTTCAGTGTTGATATAGTCATCTATATGGATACCGGGTGTTTAAAAAATTCTGCTGTAAAAAAAAAAATGAATTTGGAAAATACAATATAACATACCTTTCATTGGCATATTACAAGTAGTGAATATGAGAAGCTAGCAAAATATTTTTATTATTTAGTGGCAATCTGTAATAGAACCGTTTGTCATTACATTTTTCCCCCCTTCGCTTGGATTTTTAAAATTATTCTAAGAAATGATTCTTCGATTTTCTAAATTAATATTTACTTGGGGATATAATCATAGATATGGAATTCGGGACCAGAACTTTTGAAAATCATGCTTTATGAAAATGAATTTAGAAAATACAATATTAGTAGTGACTATTATAAGCTGGCAAAATATTCCAAGTATTTAGTGACAATCTATAACAGATCCGTTTGTCACTAAATTTCTTTCCCTTGTTTAGATTTTAAAAAGTATTCTAGAAAATGATTTTTCCATTTCCTAGGTTAATATTTGTGTGTCGATATAGGCATAGATATAGATTCTGTAATTCTAGAATGTTTAGAAAATACAATATTGCATATCCTATATAATATATCCATATGACAAGTAGTGAATATAATTAACTGGCAAAATATTCCAAGTATTTAGTGACAATCTATAACAGAACCCTTTGTCATTAAATTTCTTTTCCTTGTTTAGATTTTAAAAAGTATTCTAGAAAATTATTTTTCCATTTTAAGTAAATATTTCTTTGTTGATATAGTCAAGATATTGATTTCGTGACTTTAGAACTCTTGAAAATTCACCACATAAAAATGAATTTAGAAAATATTGTATAAGTAGTGAATATAATAAGCTGGCAAAATATTCCAAGTACTTAGTGACAATCCATAACAGAACCGTTTGCCATTAAATTTCTTTCCCTTGTTTAGATTTTAAAAAGTATTCTAGGAAATGATTTTTCCATTTAAGTAAATATTTGTTTGTTGATATAGTCAAGATATCGATTTCGTGACTCTAGAACTCTTGAAAATTCGCCACATAAAAATGAATTTAGAAAATATAATATAAGTAGCGAATATAATAAGCTGGCAAAATATTCCAAGTACTTAGTGACAATCCATAACAGAACCGTTTGTCATTAAATTTCTTTCCCTTGTTTAGATTTTAAAAAGTATTCTAGGAAATGATTTTTCCATTTTTAAGTAAATATTTGTTTGTTGATATAGTCAAGATAGCGATTTCGTGACTCTAGAACTCTTGAAAATTCGCCACATAAAAATGAATTTAGAAAATATAATATAAGTAGTGAATATAATAAGCTGGCAAAATATTCTAAGTATTTAGTGACAACCTACAATTGGACCATTTAACATTAAATTTCTTTCCTTTTTTTAAAAAAAAATTAATATTCTAGAAAATAATTTTTCCATTTTCTAAATTATACTTCATTTTTCATAGATATTGATTCCATGACATAGAACTTTCGCGACCCGGGTTCACAGGTTGCTAGGCAGCCTTGACTTACTAGGAGGACAACGACTTGCCCTGTAGTAGCCTTGACAGCACCTGTGGCAATCCCACTCTCAGTTCATCAAACTCATCTTCGGACAGACAGACACACTCAAATACAGACATCCGTGAGAAAAATCGCATTATCCTCCGATGAAATGAAACGGGAGTTTTTATTTCCTTTTAAGATAAAAACTCACATCACTGTAACCGGGGGGGGGGGGAAAGGCAGGAATTCACTATAAGATTTAAGAAACTACAAATGTGTGTGTGTTTTTTTTTCTACCAGAATTTTTTTTTGTATCATTTCTAGTAGACTCACTGGGAGTTTTTTATTTTATTTTATTTTTTTTATCCAGCTCTGAAAAACTCCATCATCTGTAGGGAGCCGGGAAAAAAAAGGGATCGCTCAGGAAGCAGTTGCAATAATAACCTCGGAGAGGCGCTATCAACAAAAATACTTTTCAGAACGGAGGGATTCACTATTGACCTACTTTCCATCCATTGAGGAAACAGGAAAGGGGAAAAAACTAAGGGTAGTAAGGGTGAAAGAAAAAATTTCAAGGAGACTTCAGAATCTACCGGTCAGTGACCGAAAAAAAGACCTTGATTTTTTTTATATGTATATTTTTTTTCCCCTTTTTGCTTTACCCCTCCCAGGTGGAAACGATAATCGATTTTTGATCTTGCATCGCCTCCCCATCCTTTGGAAAAGTCGAGTATCTTGTATCTGCTGGGATAGAGTTTAGATGTTTTATGTTTCGTGAAAGTAGGGGGGTGTACTTAGATTGTGAACGAGATCTGTGACCTGAATTCTTCGGTTCTCTCGATAATTATCCGTTTTCTCTTTGAATGGAGTTTTCGTAGTACTCTAGTTACCCCCTTTTTATGATGAAAAAGAAAAATTGGAGGTTTTTTTTTTTTTTTCATCCCCCTCATGGTGTTGAATTTTTATTGCTCTTGTAATGTTTTTATGGTGATGTGTGTGTTCCGTTGCGGACAACTTAATAGTTGAGCTTTATTTGCTTTAAGTATTCATTCAGGGAAGCTTTTATTCATACGGTTCAAGGGAAGGTGCTACAGCAGTATAATGCCGCTTAAAATGTACTCTGCCGGTTAAAATGTAAGCTAAGAAAAAGTTATTTTAGATTTTTTTTTTCTTTTACATTTTGTGTAGTCAGGCAAATTTTGAGATTTTTTTTTTATTGAACGACGTCAAGCACGTATGCCAGGGGGGGGGGGGATCCAGTGTGTGCGTGTAAGGAGGAGGGGCAGGTCTTGCCGAAAACATAGTTGGGAGGTCCAGGACACAAAATTGTTCAAATTTTCGAAAAAAGTTTTATTGCATTAAACATTTCTGTGTTCTTTTACGCTTAAAATGACGTTTAAATCATGTTTCTATCTTAATTAGAACAGGCTAAATTATAATTTTGTTTTGCAACATTCTAATAGTAGCCAATGGTTGTTTAAACCTGTAAGTGCGTTTTTCTGCATGATGGGTTTTTTCCCCATTTCTCGTCTTTAAATTGTTATAAGTCAAGAACCGCTAAAGATAAATGGTTGAAACTTGGGACATGTCTTTTTAAACTATTTTACTTTAATTGTGATTCAGCAAATTTGAAAAAAAATATTTCCTTTTGAAAATATGATTTTTTAAAAATATGTTACATAATTTTTTTTTGTAATTTTCAATATAAATATTTTTAATTTTTTTAAAAAATTAATATTTAAAAAAATGTTGAATCAAAATTAAAATTTATATATTTCTGTTTAATTTAATGAAAAATAATTTAAATTCAACAAATAATATTTCGAGTTATAACAATTTTAAATGACCCCACTTTTTTAAAAATTTTAATGTTTAAAAAAATATTTCTAAAAACATTTTCAGAAGTTTTATGAAGTGATTTTGTTTACAAATTTTATGTTTAACCATCACAAAAGAATTCAAAATTTTAACTCAATAAATAATTTTTTTTTTTTAAATGTGTCCCGGACCCTCTTAAGGACCATTTTTGGCTAAAACATTGCAATAATATATGAAAGACCTAAACTTCAGGAGGAGGGGTTCTCTTTGGACAGTACCTGGAAAACATGTTATTATTTTTTTCAAGTAAAAAACCTTTCTTAAATCATCATGTGGTATGTAGGAGACGAATACGATCCTACCAGATGTCGCCCCTGTTAAGAAAAAACTAGTAAAAGAGTAAAAGTTAACTTAAAAAGTTAAAGTTAAAGTTAACTTTAACTTAAAAAGTTAAAGGTTTAAAAGTAAAAAAGTAAAAGTAAAAAAGTAAAGTTAAAAAAGTAAAGTAAAGTTACCATTTAACTTAAAAGTTTAATGGTCGGCCAAAATTGCGGTTGCTGCAGGGGCTATGTTTGTTCCCCTATACGGTGCATCCATTATAGGAAACCAACAAATTTTCCCTGTGATTAGGGGAAAGTCGAAAGACAAAAGAGCTTACCCCAATGGAACAACAACCTTACTTAAGAGGGCCGGGACACATTTAAAATTTTTTTTTTTATTGAGTTAAAATTTTGAATTTTATTTGTGATGGTTAACCATATAATTTGTATGCAAAGTCACATCCTAAAACTTCTCATAATTTTTTTAAAAATTTTGAAAATTTTATTTTTAAAAATAAGTGTGATAATTTAAAATCGTTATAACTCGAAATATTATTTGTCGACTTTCAATTTTTTTTCCATTTAATTAAACAGAAATATATGTTTTAATTTTGATTCAGCGTTTTTTAAAATATTAATTTTTTTTTTAAAATTAAGAATAAAAATTTCAAAAGAAAATGATGCAACTTATTTTTAAAAAATCATATTTTAAAAAGTAAATACTTTTTTTTTTTTTCAAATTTACAGAATGAAAATTATTCGAAGTAAATTATTTGAAAAAGACATGTTCCAAGTTTGAACCATTTATCTTTAACGGTTCTTGACTTATAACAATTTAAAGACGAGAAATGGTGAAAAAAACCCTACATGCAGAAAAACGCATTTAAAGGTTCCTGTTCTAATTTAGATAGAAACATGATTTAAACGTTATTTTAAGCGGAAAATAACAGAATTGTTTTTTAATGCAATAATTTTTTTTTTCGAAAATTTGAAGAATTTTGTGTCCTGGACCCCCTTAAACCAGAAGATACCTCTAGGCCCAGTATCACGTCTATCGCATTAAACGTTACAATAAATAACTAAATTTGAATATAACGTCTATCCCAATGCACTCTAGAAATTATTCAAAAGCAGGCGCTTAATCTGATATTTAAACTACATGTCTAAGTACATATTTTCAGTGATTCTTTTTAATTATCTTTTTTGCTGTTCATTTGACATATTAATTATAAACATTAACTTAACAGTATTAAAATATGTTTATATGTTTTTGCAAAATGAGCCATAATTCAGATTGATTAGCTCAATCTGGTGGCAAAATACAGTATATAAATATTGACAAAAAGCAGGTAATTGTCTATACAATACTTTCTTTTTCTTATTTATTCGCTTCTAGGATCAGCCACTCGATTGTTTTTCTAAAAAAAGCCTACATTTAAATTCATTTTCAGTAATATATATGTATTCGTATTTAAACTGAGGATCTTTGATAAACCTTCAAACATGATCTTTTAAATTTTAACAACTTTTTACGGACATTGAATTTGCATCAATTTTTCGGTCTCGTAATTCTCGATTAATTAATCAATGTTAAGAAATATATTTAATTAGAAAAAGAAAGAAATTAGTCAAAAATGAAATCAGATATAATTCAAGCAATCACGTGTTTGTGTAGTAAATAATGTTTTACTTCGATATTAAGCTTATAATCTTTTAAGATATAGAATCTATTAGGGTGTTCCATCTTATATAAAAAAAAATTCATCCAGCCAAGATTAAAAGTAAAATTAATTTTTTAACATTAAACGTGCGTATTTTATTTACCCCAGAATTTATTTAACTTGGGTAAATTATTTTAATTATTCAGAAAGTTTTTCTATTACTATGTTAAGTTAATTTTTAAATTAAATTAATGTTAATAAAGTAAATCTGTGGTAAAAATTGATTTAACCTTCAATTGTAATATGAAATCAACCAGTTCGTTTGAAAATAAATGCAAAAACATCTTTTAGAATGTGTTTTGTTAATTGAGATAAATCATTACATGTTTCTCAATCAAAAATTTAATCTTTTTATTTACATATTTAAAAAAATCACACAGCTAATTTAGATACCAAATTGGTCAAGAAAATATATAAATAAAGTAACAGATAACACTATATATATTTTACTATTTTATACTTATTGTATTACATTGTTTACAGATATAAATTCCTGGCGTTCTATTATTTTCAAAAAGGTATTTTTAATAATTATAACATAATAACAGGAAAGAAAAATTAAAATTTTTTTTATTCTAAGAACAGATAATATTTAAAACTCTATTTATATATTCCCTGTTCGTCATCAGAAAAACTTTCATCATTTCAGGATGTTTACAGTTACTTAACATCCACTCTTGATTTTTTTTCTAAAGAAAGTATAGATAAATATATCACTGTAATGTGTCTCTCTTCAATGAAAGAGGTAATTATAACTCTCTCCTCAAACTAAGTCACCTTATATTCATTCAAGTTGTTGAATTACGATCCTTTCATTCAGAGGGAACAAGTGAATAACTTTTCCTTTATAAGTGAAGGTAGTTTCTTTCCACCTGGGTTTCATACTTTACAAACAATATTTGAAAAATGCGAATTTGAATGTGCGAAAGTCTTCATTGACAAGTGCCCCGCATTGGCAAACATATTTGAAAAATAAATAAGGATATCTTATATTCATCCAGGTTGTTGAATTACAAACTTTTCATTCAAAGGGTTTTCCTTTTTAAGTGAAGATATTTTCTCTCCAGCTGTGTGTCATATACTAATAAATGAATTAAAAAAATAAATAAGGGAGGTGCCTATAATTCATTGGATAGAGATTTAAAAAAAAATTCAGTTAGGTCGTAAATACCTACTTAAAATACTTTTAAAGTGTTAACAATGATTAATTCGGTTTAGCAAATGCACCAAACATTTTCTTGTATCTTTGTACCTTTAAGAAATAAACGTGGTTTGTATTTTATAATCCTTTTCCCGATTAAAAGTATTTTTTTTTTCAATAAGCTGTTGCTTTAAGTAAAATACCAGATGAACGGGAATAATTTTTTTTATAAGCATGCATTTAATGCTTCATTTGTGTTTATAAAAAGGAGGAGGATTTAAAAAAACGTGTATTATTAGTGTATCAGAAAGACTCCATTTAGTTCATTCAAAAGGATTAAGTATAATTTTAAAAAAATAGTGCGAAATGTCAAATTTAATGCACATAAAGCGTTAATTTGACAGATTAAGGTATTTTTCTCATAAATGAAATATAAAGTGTTAACTATGATTAATTTGGTTTAGTGAATGCACCAAACATTTTCTTATACCTTTCTATCTTTAAGAAATAAACGCGATTTGTATTTTCTAATCATTTTCACTATCAACAATGATTTTTTTCCAATGAGCTGTTGCTTTAAGTAAAATTCCCGACGAATGGGAATGATTTAAAAAAAAATTTATATAAGCATGCATTTAATACTTCATTTGTGTTTATAAAAAGGAAGATATTAAAGAAACGTGTATTATTAGTGTATCAAATAGACTTCATTTGGTTCACTGAAAAGGAATAAGCATCATAAAAAAATTAGTGCGAAATGTCAAATTAAATCCACATAAAGCATAATTTGACATATTAAGGTATTTTTCTCATAAATGAAATATAAAGTGTTAACTATGATTAATTTGGTTTAGAAAATGCGCCAAACATTTTCTTATATCTTTGTACATTTAAGAAATAAACGCGATTTGTATTTTCTAATCCTTTTCACAATCAAAAGTAATTTTTTTCCAATAAGCTGTTGCTTTAAGTAAAATACCCAACGGACGGGAATAATTATTTTTAAAGTTGTATAAGCTTGCATATAATACTCCATTTGTGTGTATCAAATAGAGTGTATCAAACAAAGGAGGAGGAAGATATTAAAGAAATGTTTATTATTAGTGTATCAGAATGACCCCATTTAGTTCACCCAAAAGGAATAAGTATCATAAAAAAATTAGAGCGAAATGTCAAATTTAATCCACATAAAGTGTAATTTGACCAATTAAGGTATTTTTTCACATAAATGAATTATAAAGTGTTAACTATGATTAATTTGGTTTATCAAATGCACCAAACATTTTCTTATGTCTTTCTATCTTTAAGAAATAGACGCGATTTGAATTTTCTAATCATTTTCACTATCAAAAGTATTTTTTTTTTTCAATAAGCTGTTCCTTTAAGTAAAATACCCGACGAACGGTAATATATATATATATATTTAAGTTATATAAGCATACATTTAATACTTCATTTGTATTTATAAAGAAGAGGAAGATATTAAAGAAACGTGTGTTATTAGTGTATCAAATAGACTCCATTTGGTTCACTCAAAAAGATTAAGTATTATGAAAAAAATTAGTGTGAAATGTCACATTTCATGCACATAAAGCGTAGTTTGACAGATTTAGTTTTTTTTCCCCCATAAATGAAATATTAGAAACTTAGAGAACGTTTCAAACATGTTAAATCTGGAAATATTATAACGAGTGTCCTAATTAAAGCGCCGGACTTAGTTTTTGAATTAAACACATTAATTTGAGAAGCGCTAATGTTTTAATTTCATTGAAAAGCACAAATGTTTCGATTATGTATCGAATTAAATATCAGACAAATGCACACCACGGCCCTAATTGCAAACTCTTTCTCTTTTGATGAAATTTAAGATAACGTCATTGCATAACGCTGGATTTAAGTTTCACGCCATTTTTTTTTTTTTATCAAGTTGGCAGCGCTAAAAATTTTATTTGTTTCTTCTATCATCCTTTCGACCAGTAAATATGGAACTCTACACGAAATAACAACGCGTTATTGTTGTTAAAACTCATTATAAAAATGCAGAAATATTTACTGAAACAGTTCATAATCTTCGTGAGATTTTTGGTCAAAATAATGGTTCAAATGAGTCATTGGTCTGTCATTTTATTCCATACATAATCGGAACATTTGTACTTTGTGAATGAAATAAAAATATTATCACTCTTCAAATAAATAATGTGTTTAATTCAAAAAACTAAATCCGACGGTCTTATTGGAACAGCCTATATAATTACACTCATGAGTAATTTACTTATAAGAAATTTCTATAAACTCTAGGTTTTTACTAGTAACATCCAAGAGCTTTGAATAGACTACTAAGCGGTCATTATTAATGTGTCGGGTTCCATTCAAATAAAAGGGAAAATTAACAAAGGCGTTGAGTTGAGCTGGAGCATAAAAGACAAAAAATAATTTCCTGCCCTGACTGCTGAAAAAAATAATAATAACTGAAGCAGTAGAAAAGGTATGAGATTACAAATCGCTTCTGAGTAGAAAAAATAGCACCGCCACGCGCTTTTACACGTGTCTCGAAGAGAAAGGGATAAAAAAATACTTTTCATGAGGAGGAGTAACATGTTTCTTAAGAAAGCTCTTAAAAAACACCCCGTGCCGTCTTTCTTAAGACGTAGTGAAAGGGTTAGGAGAACAGGTTCATTTAACCCTTTCCTGACCCAAACAGGTGCTGAGAGACTGGAACATTTTTCTTTCCTTAACTTTTCTTTCTTGTTGTTTAATCTTTTTTTTTTTTTCCCTGTCATGGCTCGTCGAAATAGAGATGCTTCTAGAAAAGCGGAAGCTCTAGGAATATTTTGCTCAAGATAGTTTACAATTTAAAAGATGTACAACTGTTATGTACGAAGAATTACTTAATTACTCATTGCATGTTATTGATGACTTTAATTTGAAATTTCACTCTATTGCATATTACTAATTGCATGTTATTGGTGACTTTAATTTGAAATTTGAATCTGTTGCATGTTAATCATTTCACGTTATGGATGACTGTAATTTGAAATTTCAATCAATTGATGTTATTTATTGCGTGTTTACTTATTGCATGCTGCTTATTGCATAATTATGACTTTATTAACATTTTGTATTTTTTATCTAGTGGTGTTACTTATTGCATGTTTTTGCGGAATTTAACAACATTTTGAAATTTTAATCTGTTGACGTTACTTATTGCATGTTATTGATGTTTTTAACAACGTTTTGAATTTTCAATCTCTTATAGTCGGTTTTAAATTTGCTGGAAGATTTACAAAAAATTAAAGTAAAAGGGCTCCGAAATTTTTGGGCAATAAATTGCACATTTTCGTATTCGATGGCAATGATGTGGTCTTCATTCTGAATTTGATATTTAAAAAAGCATGAGGTTTATTTTCAAATGTTTGTATTAGGAAGCCAACTCAAATGCAATTAGAGAAAAAACATTTTCCAAAAATAATTTAGAGGAAACATTTCATCTAAAAATTTCACCGAAGAAGAAAATACGAACTTACTGATGTTCCACATTGTCAGTATTATGTTATATGGGAAAAAGAACCAACAAAATGTGTTTAGAAATAGGGAAAACTTATATACAGTGTTATAAAAGGAACAACTTGTTAAATTTTGTTCTAAAGATGATATTATTCTAGATTTTCCAGTGTAATCAAAGCGCTATACAAACGTGCCAATGATTTCACTGACTTACTGAATTATTGTTATAGGGTTATATTCTATCATTACCTAGATTTCCCTGACTTCGTAATTATAAACGCTTAAAAAATAATGACTTGAGATACAGGATGTTAAAAAGGATTTTAAGTTGAATTATTGTTATAGGGTTACATTCTATCATTACCTAGATTTCACTGGCTTAGTACATATAAACGCTTAAAAAATAAGGGCTTGAGATATAGGATGTTAAATAGGATTTTAAGTTGAATTATTGTTATACAGTTATATTCTACCATTACATAGATTTCACTGACTTAGTAAATATAAACGCTTAAAAAATAATGAATTGAAATATAGGATGTTAAAAAGGATTTTAATCTGAATTATTGTTTAGGGTTATATTCTATCATTACCTAGATTTCACTGACTTAATAAATATATACGCTTAAAAAATAATGAATTGAGATATAGGATGTTAAAAAGGATTTTAAGCTGAATTATTGTTATAGGGTTATATTCTATGATCACCTAGATTTCACTGACTTAACAAATATATACGCTTAAAAAATAATGAATTGAGATATAGGATGTTAAAAAGGATTTTAAGCTGAATTATTGTTAAAGGGTTGTATTCTATCCTTACTTATATAAATTACGTTTGGTATATCTTCTGCTTTGAATATATATATAAAGAAGAACGATGGTCATAAGAAAACTCTGCAATCTGAAAGGCGCCGCATATTTGCCTCATCGTATTTAAGAGTTTTATATTAGGGAGATCTGAAGTAGCAATATTACCTGAATCATTAGCAGTGAGGCAAAGCGTTAAACACATATACACGCGTATGCTTACAATATTTGCCGTTTTGTTTTCTCAACATTTTATCTTATTTTATGACAAGTGGCTAAACAAATTTTAATGCAGCAATAATTTTTATAATACTCGGTTTCTCAAATCTTTATTTGGCAAAGTAAATTTTGCTAAATAGTTGGAATCAACAAAAATGTTAAAAATAAACAGTGAAAGATGATGTACCCTGCAAACTTTCTCCACAAATTAATTTCGAAGTTGATAATTCACTATATGTATTTAAGGGATGTCGTTTTGGGATTCTCTTATCCAGTGATAAGTTGAAATCGTTAATAAAAGCATAAAATGGTCTTTTAAATCACCGTAGAGAAAATAAAGGTTCATAATAGCAGCATATGACAGTCAGTTTTTTTAATATACAAAAAACTACAATTTTGACAATAAATAAAAAATCAAATGGGATTTCGAGATTTCCTCATTACTTCTTTTAAACACCCAAAAAGTTTCAATTTGAACAATAAACAGAAATTCAAATACAATTTTGAGATTTCCTCATATATATTCAAATATACAAAAAAAATTTAACTATTCGAATAGGACAATAAATAGAAATTGAAATATGATTTTAAGATTTCCTCATTATTTTTTAAAATATTAAAAAAATTATATATATTCAAAAGACTTCAATTTAGACAAAAGATAGAAAATCAAATACAATTTTGAGATTTCCTCATTATTTTTTCAAATATTCAAAAAATTTTAACTATTAAACATTCTTTTTTTTAAATATACAAAAATCTTCAATTTTGACAGCATACGGAAAATCAAATACGATTTTGATATTTCTTCATTATTTATCTCTACTTAAAAACCGCTACTTAAAGTTGTCACTTTGCTAGTACTGCTATAATATATCTATAACAAGAACAATTTTTTCTTTCTTTTTTCTTAATGCAATCAGTCATCACCCCGCCTCGTTTTTGGATAGTCTCTCGCGAAATAGCTTCCGCGTGTCCAAAACAACCCTTTACAACTGCGAACAGGTGTTGAAAAACTTAAACCGCGGCGCGTGCGTTTTCGGGCCTTGGGGCTTCTTCTCTCTCCATTCCCCTTTCTTAATTTTTTTTTTCTTCGCTTGTCTAACCTATACTTTCCCTTTCCTTCCATCTATTTTTTTTTTTCACTTCACATTTAGGCCTTAAAGGAGGATGATTTATTTCGAGTAGTTGCTCCGTTTTTTTTTTTTCTTCTTTCCCGTAGTGTGTATAGTACACCTGTTGTGTTACACTTATGATAACACGTTTCTCCTTCGGCCACCGTAGGCGATAATACGGTGTTATGTGCGCGTGCCGAAAACCCGTTTGATGGCCGTGAAGAATTGTGGTTGCGTCAGGTCTATTCACGACTGAAGAGCGAGAGCTTTTCCAAAACTAGTTTGAGGAAGTGTGTTAGCGTAACATTTATCTTTATTTTATGCAATTCTCTCTCTCTCTTTTTTTTTCTTCTTCTTCGGGATGTCCATTAAAAGCTGTCTTATTATCATCGTCCATGATAAAAAAGTTCTAGGATTATGTAAGAGACACGAGATGCTTAGGGGCCGTTCAAGTATAATGTGTGTATATATATATATATATATGTATATATATATATGTGTGTGTGTGTGTGTACAGTGCCGTAACTAGGCAGAGGCAACAAGGGCACCCTCCCAGGGCCCACTTGGGGGACCCAAAATGCTGTATTTGTTTTATTATTTTCCCAAACCTAATTAATTGAGGGGCCCAAATGCAAATTCTTGCCCAGGGCACAGGAATGGCTAGTTACAGCACTGTATATATATATATATATATATATACACATACCTACAGTTGACGCTCGTTATAACGACCAGTTCAAAAGTCCCAAACGTAATTTCCTTTAATGATATTTTATTTTTAAATTTTCGATACAACAACCACTCGTTATAACGACCTTTTCTCTTGAGACCCAGGGAGTCGTTATAAAGAGCGTCGACTGTGTGTGTGTGCATATATATATATATATATATATATATATATATATATATATATATATATGTATATGTATATATTATATTATGTATGTATATATATATACCTATATATATATATATATATATATATATATATATATAAATATAAAGTCATTTTATTCCGCTCCCTCTGTAAGCAAAAATAAGCAGATGACCCCCCTTCCCTTTCGCTTACGCAAGATTTGCCAAAGTTTTTGTTGCTATTTCATAGGCAAAACTTTTTTTTCAATCATTAATATTTTTGTACATTCATAAGTAAAAGTGCATACATATCAAATCATTAACAGTAAAAACTTAACTACTAATTATCAGTACTGGATAGTAGGGGAGTTGGTGTGATCAGGAGCACATTAAAGCTCACCCTCTTGTGTACAAGAGTTCTGTCTGACGTAGGCATTGCCCTGACACACACACCCCCCCCCCCCCCCCATCCCTCTTGTCAGCAAAAATAAGGAAACTTTGATCTCCCTTCTCTCCTCTTGTATGCTTACCTAATACTTGGATGGCCCTTTGTTAGAACGAGGGATACATTCGGAATTTCCTTGCTTGAGATAAAGGCATTATTTTTGAAAGCGATACTTCATATTCTCTTATCGGTGGCTTTAATTGAGGGCTGGATATTGTGCTATTGATATTTCGAATGAAGCTTAAAGGGGCATAATTTCTTAATTATCTAGAGATCCTTGTGATTCCAAGATTTTTTTATCTGCAATTTTTGAAAAGGATGAATTCAATGTTATTTAACATCCTTTCATTATCTTAGAAGGTGTTATTTTATAATCCGTATAGAAGGTCCCAGATAAAAAGGCGTTTCTTCATATTTTTAGTTTTCTAAAGGAACAAATTTTCTTTAAGTCGTCTTCGAATGAACTATATAATGAAATATTCCATGTGTGCATCTCATATATGTATATATATATATATATATATATATATATATATATATATATATATATATATATATATATATATATATATATATATATATATATATATATACATATGTGTGTGTGTTTATGGGTATCTTAACACTAAATTAATTACCATTAAAAATGGGTATAGACTGCTATTCTATCTGTCTCTCTTTGTGTATGTATATATACACACATGCACAAACACACGCACACAGGTATATCTCTATATAAGAACATATGCTGTTTGAAATTATATTTTTCTGTTCATTAGAATTTCATTTAAATAGATCATTAAAAATATTTCATCATTAGAGCTATAAAATACAAAATAATTGGATATCAAGTGTTTCTTAAAAAGTCATTAAAACTGTTTTCTGAGAATGTGTGCCGTATATAATTCTATTGCCGTTATACAGTATTTTTTTTCGTGATATAAGTATGTGCATTAAAGAATTTTCTAAAAAGTCATTAAACATTTCTTCTATGAATGAGTGCCATATATAATTCGATTGCCTTTAAACAATTTATTTATCTTAATATAAATATCTACATTAAAGTATTTTCTAAAAAGTCATTAAACATTTTTTCTATGAATGAGTGACATATATAATTCGATTGCCTTTATACAATATTTTTTTCGTGATATAAATATCTACATTAAAGAATTTAATAAAAAGTCATTAAACATTTTTTCTATGAATGAGTGCCATATATAATTTGATTGCCTTTATACAATTTATATTTCGTGATATAAATATCTACATTAAACTATTTTCTAAAAAGTCATTAAACATTTTTTCTATGAATGAGTGCCATATATAATTAGATTGCCTTTATGCAATTTAATTTTCGTGATCTACATCAAAGGATTTTCAAAAAAGTCTTTAAATTTTTTTTCTATGTTTGAGTACCATATATAATTCGGTTGCATTTATAATAACCACATTGCCATATGCCATATAAATATCTACATTGATTTTCGACCCATACGACAGACTCTTCCGCGTTGCCGGAAGAAATAAGTAGACGGCATTTTAGTGATATTATAGAGAAAAAACTATCAAGGTTAATTAATATATATTTTTAAGCATATTTGAAAATTTCCCCCCATTCTATTTTAATCAAGCTCTGACATGCCTAACACGTTTGATTTTTATGACCTCATTTTTAGCCTAAAAAAAATTCAACTTATCATTGAAAGCTTAGTAGCTATTTCTAAGAAAACGATATTTTGATAAAACGATTAAAAAAAAAATTGAATTTTTTTTTTCTTTCTGCAAGTCCCATAGGAACGATAAATAATCTCATTGAACTTAATAATCCAGTCGTTTGCCAAATAAATATTAATCTTTAATGATGGAAAAAAACAAAAAAATGTTAAATTATTTTTTAAAAAATTCCCCTGCATCCCTGTTTTTTTTTTCTTTGCGCCATAATTAATTCTCTTTAGCGCACGCAGTTCATTATTATAAAATATTCCGTCGGTGAACATTTCGAGTTAATTAACTGCACCCCGCCGCGGCACTATCCATTAATTTTCGCCCGAATTAACACATTCTGAGATAAATAATTATATTCCTGAATAAATTATCCTCCCTCTGCTTAAAATCGGATCGAATCTCGCATTTTTAATTTCCCCCTTCCATCCAGTAACCACCCTCGTAACCGTTGTTCGGGCTGAAAGGCAGCTGCAAATAATAAAAAAATAAAAAAACGTCAAAAAAAAAACGTCAGTTGTGGCACCGCACCAATGGGAGGCCACCTTTTTTTGCCAGGCAAATGGACAAAGCCGGATCGAAAGGGTTAGAATAACAGATGGTGTGAACGCCCTGGCGGACAACTATTGGCTTCCGCAACCCTTTCGCAACTCCCTCTCATTGGCCGACGCCCAACTTCTGAATTACCATAACAATCGCTCATTGGCTGGACACCAGGCAACGTCCTTTCTCTAGCGGGAGAAGGTAAAAAAAAGAATTTTTAACGTTTTTTACGTGAGACAATCTTTTGCAGTGCCTGCACCTTCAGGATCTGGGATTTTAGGGTAGTGGGGAAAGGAGCATATGTCGTCTCTGATTTCGCAAAACCGGGTCTGTAGGGGGGGGGGTGTCGCGGGGGTGGAGAGAGCGAATGCGAAGTATTTTTAATTTTTGTATCGCGCCGTAATGATATGTTCGCATTTATAATTCGGTGTTTATTTTAATTTATTATTTTCCCTCATTTGCTGCATTTTAATTGTGAGAGCGATGTTTGTTTTTGCGTCGTTTGCATAATAAACCATCGTTAAGAAGAAAGACAATTATTTATTTTTGTTTAATTTGTGCTATTTTTTTTCTTTCCCCGTTTTAGGCCTTCTTTGTTTTTTCCTCTTTTAGGTTGGAATCGATAATTAAGTGAAAAATTGCTGTTTTTTGTTTAATTTGGGCAATTTTTTTAACTTTATTTTTCCATCATTCTTTATTTTATTTTATTTTTATTATTATTTTTTTTTTTTAGAGGAGATCAATAATCATAATTCGGGAAGTTCGTTGAAGTTTATCCATTAAAATGTAGTAATTTTTCTTCCGTGGATAATTTTTTTTTTCCATTTTGACAATCTAATGGATGGTTAAGGAATGTAAATGGTTTTCGTTGTGTATATTCAACATTACTTTAATGGTGTATTTAATTATATATTTACATATTGCAATTCATAAGCGACTTAATTATTACCATTAGTTTAAATGATCACTGTCTGAAATGATAGCATCCCTTTAAACAAATAATTTGAGGTATGGAAAATTATTACATAATAGGAAAATTTCTCTGGTTTATTTATTTATTTATTTACTTTTTTCGATGAAGAATGTTCTTTAGAAAATGAGCTTAAAATATCCTAGGGTACGACAAAGCTAGCTTTATTAAAGTTAATTCTGAATATTAGCAAAAGTTCAGGACGTCTCGATTTTTGTGGAACCAAAAATGCATACAGAAGTTCGTGGCTAAGGGCAGTGATTTCCAAACCCCTTGTGCGTCCCCCCCCCCCCCCAACTTAATTTGAAATAAATTAAAACGTTAATAGAAGTTGAGTTAAAATCGGAAAATTGTAGAAAACTTTTAAGAAAGTCGGTTTTTTTCCGCTGTGAAACTGAAGATTCCAATTATACCTTTAGCCTTAACATATTTTTTAACAATGATATGATCCATAAGAAAAATTCGATGCTATTTTTTTCTCATTTTATTTATATTATATTTTTCTCATTGTATAACTTTTGAATACTACTCAAAGATCAATTCTATTGTTATTCAATTTAAAAAAATCATAATATTTCACATTTTAAGGACCAGCCGGCAGTCAATGCGCTGAGGAGGTCCCTAACTGAATTCAATTCGTGTCCCCCCCTCCCCCCCCCCCAAAAAAAAATGTTAGAAGCACGCTACTGCTTATGCTCTCCACCCATATATAATGTCTATTTATCGTGTCCATGTACAGTCGTGAACGGAAGGAAAATTTTGAAGAAGTAAAGCCAAATTTACGTAAAACTTTAGAGTAGATTTTCTTAAAAATTCTGCCTCAGTGCTATACCCAACCGAATTTGTAATTTTTTTCCATAAACTTTTACAGGTGCATTTGAAAAGTCAAGCCAAATACTTATCTATAGCTTTGCTGTTAATTATAAGATGTAAGGGAAGAAATAAAAAAAAAAAACTAGCATAATTTAGATAATGACCATCTTAAAAGGTACAAGATACGTAGATATTAAAAGCAAACAAATATTTCTATAGCAGTTGTATGATTTAATATCCTGTATCTTTTAGATTCTTGTAAACTCCAAACATTTCGAGGCGAAAGTTTGAGCAATTACCGATTTTCTTCCCGCTACTATGTGATTGGGTAAACCTGTCTGAGTTAAAATTGGTATTAAAAAGTTACGGAAGAATTATATCCAGTAGTAAACCTTTTACGTTCCAGCTTAAAAGTACCTCATCACGCGAACATAGATGTAGTAAGAACAATAAATTTCAATTAACGCCTTAGCTCAATTACAGCAAGACATTTGATTGTTTTTCTACTCTCACGTGCTATTTAGTCACACGCAATTTTTATGGATAGCATACAATCAGAGCAAACGGTAGCAGGAAATGTGAAAACTGCAAATCGCCACTGGTGGACTCTAGGCTCTTTATTCTACTCCAATGCCCATTTGATAGCAGTTAAAAATAATTCCTTTAAAGGCTGCTAGGACAGAAATTAATTTCGTCAGATACTTTTTTATAAGGCTTCTGAGTAATAGCCATATATTGGATTCGCGTAACTCAATGTTAACCTATAGAAAATTTTTTTTAAAAATTAATCGTCAGTTTGGATTTAAATACACACACACACACACACACACACACACATATATATATATGATGCCCAGTATAAAGGGCTTAAGTCAAAAACAGTGACTTTTTTAGGTACTTGTTAGTATTGACCAAAAAAAAAAAAAAATCTTTTGACTGGAATGAAAATTTGATTATGAAACAAGAAATGTAATATTGTATACACAATTTATAGACCTAAGCCTTTTATACCAGTTAAATTTTTTTTAAAATCAATACTAGCAAGTATCTAAAAATCACTGTTTTTGACTTATGCTCTTTATACCGGGCCTCATATACTTATATATATATATATATATATATATATATATATATATATATATATATATATATATATATATATATATATATATATATATATATATATATATACGGTGTATATTAATTTATTCCGTATCAGAGAGCGAAATTTTTTTTATTCTGCTATCTTATTCATTTTAGGAATTTCGCCAAGGGAAAAGAAATGCCAATATTTCTTGCCAATAAAAGAAATATTGGCGCCAATAGCAGAAACGCCAATATTTTTAAATTTGAGTCATTCGGGGAAAGTTGTGATACACCGTGTTTTAAACGCACATATCCAACATTGGATGGTTTACTTACACACACACACACATATATATATAGAATGTAAAAAAGAGACTCCAGTAGAAAATGTACAAGAATATGTATATAGGTATATAAGTGCAGGTGTGTGCGTGTGTAAGTAAGGTTGGATATGGCGTTCAAAACACAGTATACCATAATCTTGCCCCAAATAGTTCAAATTTAAAGATATTGCCATTTCCCTAAAAGAATGAACAAGATACCCGAATAAAACAATTTCTTTCTTAATTATGAAGCACAATTTTCAAAAATACCTCTAAATCCAAGGCGACAATGATTGGGAAAAAATTCTCTTTGGCTTAATACTTAAGCTGGAGCAAATCCAATTGTTGTTGATACACGTCATTACACACTGAGATGAACTAAAAATTTAATTTTGCTCAAAAATCCCCTTTGCTGACTAACGACGCTGGATTTCAGGAATCTTCTGTGTTTGCTCCCCATAGCTTGAACCTCTATTTCTGGATAACGGCATCTCTTTCAATTTATTTTTAACTTCTTAGTTCGTAACCTGGGGTCGGGGCCCCCAGCCTGCAGCTGATGCTTTCAGCGGTGCAACTGAGTAAAGATGAACGAGATCCTGTAACAAGAAGAAAAAACATCGCGTAAGCATTTTCGGTTTATTTAGTTGTGAAATCAGAGTCTTAACTTCGAGAAACTGCCATCTGAACTCGTAAACAAACAGGTTTAATAAATGATCAAATTTCTCTAATTTCGGAAGTTATTATCGTGAAATTTATCCCGACTTCGTAACACTCAATCAGCCCCTATACTTGTTACTAAACCGTTAATAGTCCTCTAGTTATTAAACATCCAGAATCGATGCATACGGCGAATAAATAGTTGTCTATGAGAGTGTATCAACAGTCATGTAACCTGCTAGATTAGTCTCCCTATGGTAACTTACAACCTGGGAACCGCAAAATCATTACATCTGAACCAGTAGAAAATATACAAGAATGTGTATTTAAGTGTCTGTGTGTATATATATATATATATATATATATATATATATATATATATATGTGTGTGTGTGTGTGTGTGTGTGTGTGTGTGTAAGCAAACCATCCGAGGTTGGATAATAATTGATACACCTAATGATACTACCTAAGTAGTATCATTAAAAATAACGTAAATATATGGTGGAGGTAAAAATATGTATGATATGAACTTTATATATTTATAAGTACATTTGTACTATACGCCCTCCTCTATATGTATTATGATGCTTCGGTTTCTCCGTATTTGTTAATTATATACATATACACACAAGACACATACACACACTTTTATATAAATAATCGGATGGGGCGGGTCAGGCGTGGTATAGTTATTTTATTTTCAAACCTGGACAAAATATAATAATTTACGAAATAATATTGCTTACTGGACCTTGAAAGGCAAAACAACACGAGCAGGACAGAAAATATGCTTAATTGTTTTTAGGGACGGTATCAAAGTGTTGTAATCTTTAAAATGCCTGAAGAGATCGGTCTTAATCCCTCAATACATATACCTTCAATACATATATATTTTTTTTCATACCTTCGATGGTTCACTTAACAAACAAACAAAAAAAAACCCACTTCATTTGTTTCTAATCTCCGTAATGCATGTTTGATCAAATTTAGAAAAAAGGTTCCCTATTGTTCAAATCGCAAAGCTGATAAGAAGAATTGAAAAATTGAAGTTGCTGACAAACTTCATTGCTCTGTTCTGATTCCCCTATTGACACTTGAAATAAGCTTAAGGAGAGCCTTATTCAAACACTTACTTGAGGGATTATGCTTCTCGGGACGAAATTTCGTGTTCGAAGGTGATTTGAAGCACACATTATTTGGGTGGGGACAATTTTTTTATTATGAGATATATGTAGAATTTATACACAGCATTCTTGCAGCAATAGAAGTCAGGTTTTCTCGATATTTTGTGAGAGGTGGTCACAGAAGCGAGAAACTAATTACCTGAAGAATACATCAACTACAGGTAGTCCTCCTACAGCACGGCATCTTACAACACGGTTTCGCTCTAACACGATAAGATAAATTGCGGGAACCCTCGTATAGCACTGCAACCTGTAACACGGTTTCGCTCCAACACGATAAAAATTTTGCGAAAACCTTTGTACAACACTATACTTCTATAGCACTACATAACATGATTTTTGTTTAACACATTTAAAGACTAAATTACCTTAAAATAAAGACGGGAAGGAATAATAAACTATAGTGGCTTTACATGAAAATGTATAAACAAATTATAATTTATTCATTTATAACTCTATAAAATTACAAGAAGGCCTAAGCTTAGCCGAAAATCTTGAATCATTTTTCCTGAATGCTGACCCTTCCGCTGAAAGAAGCCGAAAATTCAAAAGGGAGCTGCAGAATTAATTGTCCATCTCCATACCGTGAATGTACAATGACCTTGTAAGAACCAGCAAACTAACCAAAATTACAGATTTTTTAAAGAGGAAAGAAGGTGCAAAAAATCTAAATGAAGAAAAAGGTTCTGAAAGTATAGCTGATATCCTTTAACCGAAAAAGGTTTTCGTTTGATTGTACTGAGCAGTGATGAGGAAGAAATTTATTAAACTAAGGTCGCATTAAATGAAAATATTTTTTGTTTCTTTTCGTTTTGTGTTATAGTACATACATTTATATTTTTAATAAAAATTAAGTTGCTTATATGGAATTTTTTAAAAAAAAGTTTGTTTTTAATAAGTTTTCAGAACGTAACCCCCCTTTTTTGAATTGTCTCTGAGTCTCATATAACACGGTTTCACACAACACGGTATTTTCTAGGAACCTATCTACCGTGTTATAGGAGGGTTACCTGTATTTAATTTATTTTGCTTTTTTTCAGTATATCTATGTTTGCACTGAAGACTGAAGAAAGAGTTAAACATTTACCTCTCCAAGTTTTCGTTGAACCCGTTATAAGGCAAGCAGCCTGAAGCGTTTGTCATGTCAATAGCAGCTTCTATTTCCCTTTTGTCGAGCTACTCTCATTCGCTTTGCCTCACGTCGATGTTTATCGCGCGAAAGAGGAGGACCTTTATTTATTTCACGAAAGTTTTCAGTCTTCTAATGTTTGCCTCACTCATTCCTCTGCAGCTAATTGCTCCATAAAATGCCAACCCCCCCCAAAAAAACCGCTGATCCCGTGCATTCTGAGTTACGGCAAACCCTATCTATTCAGCGCGAAAGCAAGAAGTTGCCGAAATAAGCCGCTTCCACGGGGATTGTGAGTAAACCTCGGGAAGATATCCTCACAGACAGATGAATGTGGTGTTGTGTCTAGACCCAATGTATTTTTAGTCCAGTAGCCTCGTTCTCTGTGTAAATAATCATCCCCGAGCGTGTCTGGATAGGGAAAGAAGCACGTGTGTCCCAAGGAGATATTCCACCGTGCAAGGTTTCCTGCCGGGGATCGAGAATCAAACAAGAATTATCAGTGAGTCAGGTGCTGGGAATTCTACTGGACGTTTTCCAAGGGAAATCTTTGAAGCCGAAGTGCCACTGAGTCGGTGGCAAACACTAAATTGGCACTGCTGGATTTCACTGCTGTAGCATTTTCGAGGAAAACTTAAGAAAAAACGATTTCCCTAAAAATTTCGGTAATTTAAAAGTTTTAAAAAAATGGCATTTAGACTCAGGAATTTTTAAAGATGTTTAGAATAGTATTTGTGTTTTCATTTGGTTAAGTTGTAATAGAGGGTGGAGCTATAGTAATGTTACAATGAAGTAACCTTTAGGATAGAACTGGCTGCTGTTTCGCCATAACCGTCACTTACGGAATTGGGGTGTGTAGGC
>OU015490.1:48402542-48482542 GCA_907164885.2 Dolomedes plantarius
GGAGGGTACGACAGACCGGCGGTATTATATATATATATATATATATCATTGGACTCTTAATATATCACTCAATGCAAACTTACTACTGATGCTTTTAAATTGCTGTGAAATAATTAAATTTTACAAATTAGATATAAATACTGTAAAGTACAATACATTAGACTACTGTGTTTATAAACATGGATACTTGGCAACAGTGCAAATTAAGAAAAATAAATCTTTTTTGATCATTGGTGATTAACTCTTGAATATTCAAATCTGCTATGCTCGAGGGTAATTTGTAGTTGGCTGTTATTTAATATTAAAATATATGTTTATATATATATATATACAGTGGAATCTCGATCGATCGTTTTCGGATCCATCGTTTTTCCGTATGTGTCGTTCATTTTATCCTGTCCCAACGATCATATTGCTTTGTTGTTTCCGCATCTATCGTTTTCCCGCATTTATCGTTCATTTCAATCAGTCCCTTGAAAAACGATAGATCGAGATTCCACTGTATATATATATATATATATATATATATATATATATATATATATATATATATATATATATATTGTAATTTAAGGTACGTAGCTATAGAGCCAAGGGATGGGGATTCTAAAGTTTTTTTTTCTTTACTGATAATTCATTAATATATCTTTTTTTTTTGTGGGGGGTTAGTTTTCCCTCTGTCTTCTTCCATGTGTTAAAATTATTTCTCTCTCTCTATATATATATACAAGTATATGTTTATATTCATGACGTAAATATTTACTTGAATGCAAACGATGAACTTTTATTCAATTTTGAATTTCTCATCGCAAAAAAAAAAGGGGGAGATAAATTAACTTACCACTATAAAAACTCCTTAAAAACTCTTTTACAGAGATTTTAGGAGCAATATTTACCCCCCTTCTAACACTTGTCTATGTAACACACCCTCCAAATAACTCCGAAAATGACACTTCATCCTGAAACTGACAAATGCCTAGCTTATCTCACATTGTAAAACCTTCACAGTGTCAATCGAAAAAATGGGAAGGATCAATGAGCGAACATAATGAAAGGGATGCATTTCATATTTATAAATGTATGTAATCACTTGAAGTTCTTAATTCAAGGGGAACAGCGAATCCCTCCCGTTCCTTTATGAATGGCCTGTAGACGTAATAACAGATGAACCACCCCCCGCGCTGCTTGAAGAAGAAACTATCTAAAAATCTCAATCTGCTGAGGACACTTTGTACCAGCATTTAAACCCTCACCCGGTAATAACAGCACTGCCGGCGTGAACTGCCCTGATAATATCATCCTCATGTTAACCGACCCAGCTGCTTACATTCCTCGCAACCCCCGGTGCTAAACACCTGGGAAACGGACTCGGGGGTCCCCTTAATAACAACCCTCTGCCGCGCGCGTTATAATCGGGGGCCCCCACGTAACATACCTGCGCGGGGCCCCTTCCTAATAACACGTTGCGAAGTGGACTGTTTGTATGTGTGAACTGGGAGGAAGGGACTTGCCTGCCATGGATATGAGCCGCGTACGTGGACTGCATGCGGCAGTACAGGATTTTGAGCTATTTACTTTTGCGTGTGAGTTTCCCTCCGGGTCCTGCATAAATGGCTCGACCATTAAGAAACGCTTAGTATTCGGAGGCCCAGGTAATTAAATTTTGCGGCTTCCGGTCTTGTTAAATGGTTCTCGCGTTTCATTTACAGTGGGGAATGCTCCTGATTGCTCAATTTTTGAGTTGTTTGAGGAATAGGTGCACTGAATTTCAAGAGGGGGAAACGTTCAATGGCCAGCTTTAGAAGTTGGATCTCACCAACTTCTTCGGCTCTTACTCATCTGGAGATTTATTCCGCAAGGAAATCTTTTATCCATCAGAGTACTTGGAGATCTCCCCTGGCCCATGACTGGGACTGTGGTGTCCGCCCTGGTTACGCTCCTATCTTCAAGGATGATTGAGCTGAGCAGACTGCAATCTCTGGGTTTGCAAGTGACCACTTGAGGTGCCTAAAATCTGATGGACAAAACAAAATCTTTCCCACTTGTAATAAGTGCGATAATGAGCAGGCCACTCCTGGTCACATCCTGACTTGCTTAAATTTATCTAGGGAGGACTTTATTACCGATCTTCGCCTATTAATGGACCTACTAAGGATATATGGACTCATGGACCTGGTCTAGTGCCAATAGACCAGGAGGGATTAGACACAACAACAGCAAAAGTTGGTCTACTTGCAATATAGTCGATTCCGGTTAATCGGACCACATCGGAAAGCGATCTTTTTGGTCCTAATAACCGGCTGGTCCGTTTACACGAATATGCATAATATTAAGCTTATGCAATGGGATTTGTTTCGGTTCTTTAGGATTCGGTCCGAATAAGCGACTGGTCAGATTAACCGGGGTTCCAATTAACCGGATTCGACTGCATTTCCTTCTGGAAAAATTTAAACTAGAGGAAGCCAAGTCTCTCTATGTCTAAAATCCTTCTCAGATTTCACTGTTCTTTGAAATCAATTGTCGTTTCATTCATTTTTAAGGATTTTAGATAATTCTTGAAATACATGCTACAGAATGCGAAAAGCTTCTTTAAAAAGAGTGATTCTGGTAGATATTTATGCAAAATGTTATGGAATTAAACTATTTGTGGAAATTTCAGATTCGGAAATTGGTATACAAGCAGCATTTAATTTTATGAAAATCTAAGCCTGTAAGTCTTTTGATGTCTGAAATCCTTCTTAGCTTTTGCAATTCTTTGAAATATATGTTAGAAAATGCGAAATGTTTCTATAACTAAAGCTATTCAGGTAAAAATCTTCTCAAAATGTTATAGAATTAAAATATTTATGGCCAGTTGGCATTGATGCCATTTCTTTTAATTCTTCCAATACCTTTTATGATAGATATACAGATAACGACAAAGAATATTAAAACTGTTTCTAGTATAATTTTATCTTTGACGAGGGAATAAGGACTATAAGAATCCCTGAGAAAAAATACTGTCTAACTTCAACTGAGATTTTCCATTATGAAGAATTTCATGTATTCAACAATTAACATTCTTGGCAACAGATAAACAGCTGGAGTTAGACAGTGAAATGAAGATAAAATCCACCTCGCTTAGTCAACATCAAATACTAGAATATTTGGTTAAAAACGGCCATACATAATAGCTTAAAAAAACTGAAATGAAATATTCTCATGCACAGCTAATTCCCAAATAATTTATATATATATATATATATATATATATATATATATATATATATATATATATATATATATATATATATATATATATATATACTAGCTGAGTGGCAACCCGTCGCGATATCCAGCTATGCTCGGTTCGCGAGATTAGTCCGTCCCCGTGTCTGCTCACTAAGAAACATACTTTTGTTTAACTTCAGCTGTTAATAGTAATATATATATATATATATATATATATATATATATATATATATATATATATATATATGTATGTATGTATGTATGTATATATTGCTGTCTTCCTTCATTTCCTTTTCCTTCAAGCTTTGGGTACCAGTATCAACTTTTCTAAATTTAGCGTATATTTGTTAAGATATTGTTTTCACCTCCAAAATTTTTCTAAACTTATAAATTTTTCATGACATTATTTTATCGAGATGGGGATTATAGGAACAAATTCAAAAGTCTGACGTTCATATCAATAAAGTTCAGAGAAAATCAAATGTATTGCGCTTCGCCTTTTTTCTTGTTTTATATACAACATGACTACTTCCATCCGACTTAGTTTTCTCAGATCTTTTCTCCACTTTTTAAAATATTTAGCTTATACGTAGCAGTAGAAAAAAAATTGATGCAATTTTTATTTACTTCACGATATATGTCCTCCATTTATCGGAGTCCTTGTTGCATACGTTGACTTCAACATCTGAAAATCACATGCGAAGTTTTTGCATTATTAAGTTTAGTCGTTTTGTTGGGTGAGTAACTTCTCGTCGAATTTGAAATGTTAAGTTGAATTTTCACACTCGTTCAACGTGGAAACTGTTATATCTTTTTCCTCTACATCTGAAAGCATTAAGAAATATATACTTTTTTTTTATTACGCTCAGAAATCAGAGTTATCCTATGTCTTAGATGCTGTGCAGATTTTTTGGTATCTTCAATATGATTTCAAATTACCTTTTAATTCTATTTATTGTGTTGATGTAGTCGAATTTATTGCAACAGTTCAATAATATTTTACATGACTGAACATATATTGTTAACAGATATCTCTATCAATGTTGCACATAAATTTGTATTATTAAAAAAATAAATAGGTAAAATAATTCCCTTTATATTTAAGTGTAAGAAACAGATAGACTGATGTAAATTACTTTTTTTAAGCTTTCATTCTCCCCTCTATTAGTTTATTCTCACACAGTTTATATCAGATAATGGAAAATGTAAGAATTTGTTAGACTGATGTAAATTAATTTACTTTTACTCTCAGCTCTCATTTTCTCCTGTAAGTTTATTCTCCCTCTCACAGTCAATATCGACTTATGAAAAGTATACGAAATTGATAGGCTGGCGTAAATTATTTTAATTTTTTCCCGAGATCGAATTCTTTCCTCTGTTAGTTTATTCTCGCACTCGCAGTTTATATGAGCTTACGGAAAGTATGAGAAACTGATAAAATAATGTAAATTATTTTATTTTTTCTGAGCTCTCATTATGTCCTTTATTAGTTTATTCTCACACAAATTATCCAGCATGCTTAACTGATTTTCAGTTCCCCCATTAATGCATTACTCCTCAGATTATACATTTAAATCAAATTTTAACATGGAGGCAGTAGAAATAACCTTCAAAATAAAATATTTCCCGTCACAGTACCAGCAGTATAAATTTTAACTAGTACATCACATTCTGTAAAGAGAGCTACTCAAAAATAGCTGTTTTACCAATTCTTTTTGCCCTTTCGGATGGTGGGGTACCCCCCATTTTGAGGGTCGTGTGCACGTATGATCTGTCGAGAGGCCTATATAAGGAACATATGCGGGACTCTTTTCATAAGTGATGCAGGGGTTTGAATTGCCATTGAAGTTACTGCTGATAGATTGAATATTCGATATTCAGCTGTTCTTCAGAGATTTATTGTGGCCGTACAGTTTTATCCTGTACGTCAGCTCAGAATAATTTACTGGTAAGCTGGGAGCCATATTTCCTTTCAGATGTCTTTGATTGGGTGTAGATTTTTTACCTACTACCTAGTCAAAAATTACTAGGTAGTTAAAAACTGTTTTTCGTAGTGCCAGAAAATATAAAATCTCTCTCTCTCTCTGTATATATATATACATATATATATATATATATATATATATATATACACACAGAGTGGAATCTCGATCTATCGTTTTTCAAGGGACCGACTGAACTGAACGATAAATGTGGGAAAACGATAGATCCGGGAACATAACAAAGCAATATGATAGTCGGGACTGGCTGAAATAAACGACACATACGGGAAAACGATGATTCGGAAACGATCGATCGGATCGGTTGAGATTCCCCTGTATATATATATATATATATATATATATATATATATATATATATATATATATATATATATATATATATATATATATTTGTTCTGAATATTCCTTACTAGTCATAAATCTATGCTTAATTCTCCCCATTTTTGACTAAGACACAGAATAAGGGAGTATTTATTTTTATAGATTATTATAGTTTTTTTATTAAGCTATGGTGTTATTTAGAAATCAATTTATTTTCGCTTAAGGTAAAAGGTTTAATTAAAGTTTTTTATGTTTTATTATTTCGTTAGTCGTGTTTTATTTTTTTTTCCTGTAAAGGATAAACCATTTACAAAGCAGTTAAAAATAAATTTTGATAATTATATAAATATATAAATATGTATATATATATATATATATATATATATATACATAAATAATTAATATGCTTGTTCTGAATATTCCTTACTAGTCATAAATCTATGCTTAATTCTCCTCATTTATGACTAAGACACTGACTAAGGAAGTATTTTTTATGGATGGTTTATTATTAAGTAATGGTGTTATTTACAAATCAATTTATTTTCTCTTAATGTAAACGTTATGATTGAAGTTTTTTTTTCATGTTTTGTAATTTCGTTAGTCGTGTTTTATTTTTTCCTGCAAAGAATAAATTATTTACAAATCAGTTCAATATAAATTTTGATTATTATATATATATATATATATATATATATATATATATATATATATATATATATATATATATATACATATATATATATATATATATATATATAAATATATATATATATATATATATATATATATATATAATATGTTTGTTCTGAATATTCCTTATTAGTCTTAAATCTCTGCTTAATTCTCCCCATTTAAAACGATTACAGGGATCAGATATTTACATTCACTGCATGTCTTTTTGAACCAAAAGTGGGTATGTGATATGCATTACTTCTCTCAAATTTTTCAAGCAATATTCTCAAATAGGCCTCACCAAGTGTAACCTGGAGCAATAGCTTAAAGAACGAGTGAAATACAACTTCCCATTTCAGGAAGAGTACAATAGAAAACAAAATATTCCCGACCAAGTGTGAAGGAAAACTCAGCTACATAGCCTCGGGTGGGAGAAATCGTAAATCCGGCAAAGTGTTTAGCAAATAATTCTCAAAACGCGTATCTTTTTTTTATTTTATTATTATTATTATTTATTTAATGTTTTCTTATTTATTCATGCCGTCTTACTTTTCCCTCATATTTCCCCCCGATTACGAATGTCACACATTCCAAGTGATCTACATCTCTTCTTTTTTTTTTTCCGAAGAGGTATATAAATACTTGGCGAGCTTTTTCATTTCTGATATTGAGATTTTCCCCCCGCTGCTTTTGATGTACTTTTAAAGAATCAGAGCACTTTATTTTAAGAAAACAGAAATGTCAAACCGATTTTATAATCATCGATCCTCCGGGAAAGGGGGTTGGGGAGGGGAGGGGGATGCTCGGGAAACATTCCATCTCTCCTCCCCCTTCTCTTGACGTTAATCGCGCCTTTTAACGGGAAAAACATGCTTCCGTCAATACGCATTTTCAACCAAATCGCTACGCTCGAAGAGTTTAGTGGCGCGTAACCCAATTTGTCATCGACGCTCCTGGAAAAAAAAAAAGAAAAAAAGAAAGGGGGAGGAGCGCGCGAGCTAATTAAAAAAAATTTTCGAAAGCCTCGGAGTAAATATTTCTCATTAAGCATTTTTCTAATGTGTGCCCAGCTCTTTTCATCAGCGCTTCGTTTTTTCACTGTGTTTGCGCTCGCGTTCTTTGTCTTGGCTCCTCCGCCCCCGCTTTTTACGTCCCACTGTCGGCCAATTAAATCGGTGGCTTAATGAGGGTGCGGCATAAGCAGGTACAGCGGGTCGTTTGTTTCGCATTGATTCGTTACGCATTAGCATAATTTTATTCGCGGAGGGGCTGAATGATAATGAACGAGTTGAAGAGTGGCTCTAATGAGATTCCTTCGTTACTTACCGTTTTCTTTCTTGCTGTTTGCCCGTAGGTTAGCCGTGGCCGCCGAGAATGAAGGACGGGTTGGAGGTAGCGGAAGGAGTAAGAACGGCCAGCAGCGCCACCAACGGCGACAAGTGCGACGCCATGCGACCCCTGGACGAGCAGAGAACGACGGGTAACGGCCTCGACATCGACACCCTGCCGGCCAACGGGCCACCGGCGACCAAGAACGGTGGCAGCGCCCAAAAGAATGGCTCGTCCGACAAGGCCTTCACGTGCAGCATCTGCAACCGACAGTTCGGCTACAAGCACGTCCTCCAGAACCACGAGCGCACGCACACCGGCGAGAAGCCCTTCGAGTGTGCCGAATGCCACAAGCGATTCACTCGGGACCACCACCTCAAGACGCACATGCGGCTGCATACGGGGGAGAAGCCCTACCAGTGTCCCCACTGCGACCGCCACTTCGTGCAAGTGGCCAACCTCCGGCGCCACTTGCGTGTTCACACGGGCGAGCGACCCTACGCCTGCACCCTGTGCGAGTCCCGCTTTTCTGACAGCAACCAACTCAAGGCCCACGACCTGATCCACCGGGGCGAGAAGCCTTTCCAGTGCACCGAGTGTCGCGGCAGGTTCCGGAGGAGGCACCACCTCATCCACCACAAGTGTCCCAAAGACGAGTCCAACTTGGGTAAGCCCAGGCGCGGAAGGAGACCGAAGGCCTATGACCACCACCAGATCCCCGCGTCCGACCACGACGAGGAAGAAGAGGAACTGGACCAAGACGAAGAGCTTCTGCAGATCTCCGACAATGAGGAGAACATGGTGGACAACAACAACTCCTCTCCGGAACCAGTGAAAACACCACCCCCCACTGTGGTGATGCACCCCATCAACACTGTTGTCCACGCCAGTAACGGTATCAACGGGGACCACGTGGTAGTCAATAACGGGAACCGGAGGAAGCCGAGTCGCACCATCAGAATCTTGACCCCCCAGCAGCGCGAGTTGTTTCTTCGTGACAAGGTGACAATGCAAACCCAGGCCATTGACATGAGCCTGTCGCAACCAGTTACAGTTATCGTTCCAAATCGCTTTCTAGACGATGGAGTGCTAGACCTGTCCAGTTCTAGAAGTGACTCTGAAGTTGAAATTGTCGAACCTGTATGTTCAACACCATCAAATGGCTGTCAACTGCACCAACTCCATCAGCTGTCTGTCTGTCCCTGTTCCATCCACAATCATTTCGAGCATCGAAGGCCCCTGTCGCAGCGAATCGCTAATCAGCAGAATGGTATCAAGATTCTTGAACCGGTGAGAATGGCCCACAGTAGCGGATCTGACGATTCCAACGAGTCTCACATGACAGCAGAAAACAGTCGAAATGGCCATCATATGCATAATGGGCACATAAGCGAAGAAGAGGACAGTATAGGCGCCATACCTCTCACCACAAAGAAGACTCATCTTGCGACGACGGCGTGATCCAAACCGTAATACTTTAAGGTGATAATTTGGTAGATGTTCCTGAACCACACTCTACACGGACGTTTAGCACTCACAGGACGCGGTTTCAAACCGTGGTCAATAGTTAAGCCATGGGGTACCTCACTCTAAATACAATGTCGAGCCCCCATCCCTCCCTATAGGCACGTGAGGGATGAGCACCAAGAGTCACTTTTGCCCTCATCCAATATGCATCATCATTCTCATGAGCTAATTTTGAAATGCTATGGAATTATTTGCCAATCTTTTTCAGTGGCATGGCCATTTAGCTGAAAAATGGTTTCTGGACAAATAACCTCATCCTGCACATCGGCCTCTGGCCTAAAAGCGAAATCATCATGACCACAGTGCTTTTACAATATTAGCTCTTGTAAAAGCGATCCTGACCTTACCCTAAACAACCAGAGATGTTTAACCTCGCAGAAGCACTGAATGCATTTCCCCATTCCCCTCAAATGTTTATTGATCTATAAATCAAAATGGAGGGGCAACAATCAAATTTAAAGTGATGTCCAATTTTTGTATTGGAGACTTATTTCGATCACTTTTTACATGCTCAATTTTTACAAGCAGTACATATTATTTCGCGGGCATAATACAGTGTAGAAATACATAGCCGAGGCTGTGGAAGTAAGTACCAACGTTGTTAAAGGTGTGTGATAAAAGATGATTATGACTTAAATACTTTATAACTTGCATTAATGCACTGAAAGATGCAACTTGCTGACAGCGTTTTAAGTCATGTATTAGCATGGTACTATTCATCATGTCTCCAAGGTTTTCTTTATTTAGCTTTACAGAGAGTTTTAAAACTATCCAATATATTAAGTTCAGAGATTTTTTTATTCCGTTAAAAATTCAAATTATTATCTTTAGTTCATCTGTAATCAGAGATTAGCTCTAATTTAACATTATATTGAAGGTTAATAATTGATAAGAAATTGTAGCTTCAGTATTGAAATTCTATGATTTATATTTTTGTTAAATTTCTTTTAAAAGAAAATGAACATTATCATTCTCTGAATCTATTAATTCGTTTGCTATTTATAAAAAATAACAATTGAAGTTGATTAGAATTTCTATCATCAAAATATTTTGGGAAGTTGAAATAGCATTTTTAATACCATGTTATGTTTTTAACATATCCCAGCATGCTTTACGGTTTTGCACTAAAAAAAACACCTAATATCAATATTGCAATCACTTTGGAAGCCTGTTTAAAGTTAGGATGAATTACAGTTAAGTTGTTAGTAGTGGATAGATTGTTTTTAATCCTCGTGATAACTTTGTTGTTTAGGTATATTTGCTACTTGTTTAAAAAGGATTTTTAATCTAGTTTGTTGAGTTGTTGTTCCTAATTAGCCTATTGAGATTATAGCTATGTGTTTTATTGGTAGAATATCAAAGTCTTTGGTTTTAATGTTCCTAAAATGCATTCACTGCTTGTGACAATAACATCCTGGTTGAAAAAAAATGAGTTGAATATAAAGTTAGGGGTATTACCTAAACATGCAAGAAAAGTATTTTGTTCCCAATCAGAAACTCGCAAAAATATCTCTAAAAAGGACTTTTACTGAATTAAGAGAACATTTACTGAATTAATAGAAAATATTTGATTTGAAATTCTCTCAAATTCAGCTTCTTTTCTTAACAAAATTCCTTATATAATCATTATGATCTGAGCAAAAATTAATAAGTATGAATTAATATTTAAATTATTATATAAATATAAAATATATAAGTTACTAATTAAGCATTCTGGTAACGTTTATATCAAAGCATTGTTTTCGAAACATGCCTTGAAATATGTGTAACAACTTGTTTTTTACAAACACAGTCTTTAACTGAATTAAATTGTTATCTAAAATTAATTTTTGCTTTTCTCAGTTGAAAAAATAAAGGAAGATTTTTCGAGAATAATTGTTTATTATTATTAATCAAACTTTGTTGCCTTTTAAATTTAAGTTGAAACTTCATGATCATTTTGTTGAATAAAATTCCAGTTTGGTTTCGAAGATTTCTATTAAACTTGATTTCAAATTATTAGACCCTAAATTGTAAGGAAACTCTTTACCGTATGTTATGTTATTAAAAGTATACTTTATATCAATAATTTGTTTTTAATTAAAGTCATTCTCTAATTTTTTATTTCTATATAGGGAAAATGTAGTCCAATTTCGTCTTGAAGATCACTTTTAAACTTGATTTCAAACTATTAGAGCTAAAAGTCTAAGGAAACTCTTTTCCGTATGTTATGTTATTATAAGTATACTTTATATCAATAATTTGCTTTTAATTAAAGTCATTCTCTAATTTTTAATTTCTATATAGGGAAAGTGTAGTCCAGTTTGGTCTTAAAGATCTTTATTAAATTTTATTTCAAATTATTAGAAACTAAATTGTAAGAGAATTCTTTTTCGTATTTTATCAAAAATGTATTTTGTATCAATAATTTGTTTTTAATTAAAATCATTCTCTAATTTTTAATTTCTATATAGGGAAAGTGTTGCTCAGATCATATTGATTGAAAAGAAGATCAATTAAAACAATCAATTAAAACAATGTATAAACTTCTGCAGAGTTTTGCACATTCTAGTTAATTTAAATTATAAAATTTATATGTCTTTGTTTATTATGAGAATCCATTTATAGTTTAACTGGTAAGAAAGTTATTTAATTTACAAGAGGCTTTGTGATAGTTGTTTTGCAATCGATTAAGTTTCACTTGTGCTGCATTATTAAGTATGCATCCTTGAAAATCATAAAAGTGGCATTATTGTGTAATAATAACACATCAACAAAAATGAAAGGGAAAAATTTTTACACGTGAAGAGAAGATTTTTATATCTTAAGGCTCTTAAAAACTTTGTACATATTATACATAACGATGGAGATAGATTGAAAAATTTTTTTGTTTTGTTTTGTTTTCCCTTATTCGGTTGTCAATCATGAAACTTTTATAAAGCTTTATTAACATCTTTGTCCTCTTATAGAAAATAATTAATCAGTGTATGTTTCCTGAAACTCGTAACTCTATGTCGTAATTTCATAACTAGTATTTGTATGATATCTTCGTTGTAGACTATCTTGGTACAGGCAGTTATAAAAATGACTACCAATACACAGGTTACTGAAGCTTGGTATAAATTAATATAAATAAGTAACTCTTAATATATTTTTTAACAATTTTATGAAAGAAATTTACAGAAATAATCCAGAAATTTGCATATTTCTCTAATGGTAAAAATTAGCATCATTAAAATATTCTTACTGTATTTTTAATAACGAAACCTTTAACCGGAAAAAGTATTATATATAAAGCAGTAAAAAAATAAACTCCTTTGAGTTTCTGTTAAAAAGATTTTTTGATATTTATTAAAATAGTTTTTTATATCTTCGGCAGGTTTCAGGGAATATCACTGCTTAACTAAAACTAATTTCAAATCCCATTTACATATGATTAATAATTTCATTAGAATTTTCATTGCTTGTGTGTATGTAGTTTTTGCGTTTATCAACAGATATCTCCATCGGTCATAATAAAATAAAATAAAAACTTACCTGTATAATTTTTCCATAATCAAGAAGTGTGTGCTTTTTTATCAATGTAAATAACTCAGTGATAGCTTGTTTAGAAAACACGGCTACATGCGATAAAGAAATATTACTGTATCGATTCATGGAAGTATTGACACGATGTAATATCTTCTATTGTTTATGTATGTAAGTTTTTATGACTATGTAATTATTTACAAGTGGATATTCAGGGCATTTTCTTCAGCTATGTAAAATTTGTGAATTTTCATAAACGTTGCATGAAATGGTTGTATAAAATATTGAAAAAGAAAATGGCTGTAAAAT
Organism: Dolomedes plantarius; assembly: GCA_907164885.2. Classification (NCBI taxonomy): domain Eukaryota; kingdom Metazoa; phylum Arthropoda; class Arachnida; order Araneae; family Dolomedidae; genus Dolomedes; species Dolomedes plantarius. The sequence goes on from OU015490.1 coordinate 48,415,442, forward strand.
AATAATAATAATAATAACAATGGCTGTGCCAAACGATTTCCCTTACAACAACACAACTTGCAAATGCGATCAAACTGCAATTCTGTTTTACGATATGGTGTGAAAGTTCCTCAACTGTTTTGTTTGTCAATGCAATCTGAAATACAGAAATCTGTCTCCTGTTCAGAAATTTCCAACAGTGATTTATTCTATGGTGTTTTTACGTTGATTTTTATCTTGCGACAAAGGTTTTTAAAATTGAAAATTCTTCTGCTTCCAAACGCTCTTTTTTTTTTTCAATTATTTTGAAATTGATGTAAACGTTGAAAATATAGATTCGAAAGATCGAACTCAAAAATTCCAGCCGCTTTAAATATTAATCTGATAACTATATTTATACAAATGATTTTATATTTTAAACAGAATATTAATAATTAATGATAACTAATTTTGAAAGCAACAAGAATGAATTTATCATATCATTTTCATGCTAGTTTTACAGGGATCGTACAATCTTTAAAAATTCCTTATTTTGAATATCTGTTTTTATGGGCCTTAAGAAGCCTTTAAAAAGTACTTATTCTTGAAATAAAGGATCTTTAATTTATCCATTTACTACCCGGTTATTAAAAATTACTTATTTTCGTGCTGAAATACAAGTATTTTTTTTAACGTTGATATTTTAGGAGAAATTATCGGTAGGTTGGTTGTACGTGACCTTAAAACTCAAATAATTTTTAATGTCTAAACTTTGGAAATAGAACATATTTTAAGACATTTACGAGGTCCTTAAAAACGCTACCACAGGTCCTTAAAAATTAATTTTTGGAAATGATTACGAACTCTGTTTCAGTTCTTTTTCAATTTGTGATAGAATTATACGTTACATTTTATTTAACTTCATGGTGCATTTGAATTTCTCAGGGATATCTAGCTATTTTGTCGCTGTAGTTAACAAAAAAAAAATTAAAAACTTAGCTTCTGTTTGCTAATTGCTGACATTCAGCTTTCTGTATTTCAGATTTTGATCATTTATATATGTATATGTGTAGTTGTAAATTGTATGTGAAGATTTGTGTCGTTTTTTGATCTTCCCATCTTTCGTAACACTATTACAACCTGTATCTACCTTCAAACGCAAATGATTTTTGACAGTTTTCTTTTTTTTTTTTTATTTGAATGAAACAGCTATTTTAGCTTATATTCCGTGAATTGCTGTAATGATTATTATTACTATATTATTATTATTACCACTATTATTATTATGATTATGATTATTATTGTTTTGATTTATATGTAATCCTAATCGTCGTATCTTACGAGAAATTGAAATGGTAGAACCTTCTATTAGAGTCTAGATTCAAGTTGTTATAAGTATTTTTTAACCAAGCATTATTTTTTTCTCTGTTTTAAAATTGGGGTAAAATATTCTGATGGCATTTTTTTATGAGGTTTTCGGATGATAATGATTTTTTATGGTACACAATTTTTTTGATTCATTCCATACATGACTCATGAAGAGTCATTCCATGAATGACTCTTCAAATGAGGACAAAATGTTGCTTTGTTGTTTTTAAGGGTAAAATGAAATAGAATAAGACAGGGGTGGCCAAGAGTTAAGAGCCTTTTGGGAATGTTTATATACACAGAAAAGCCCAAATCAGGAAAAAAAGTTATATTTGATATGAAAGAAATTTTAAGTATTTTTTTCAAATGTTTTTATTAAATATATCATTCTCCAATTTTTAGAGAAATTAATATTTTAAAATTATTAAACAGTTTAATCTTCAATAACTATATTTCTTTTAAATATTTTGCCAAAATAATTCAAATATGGCATATATTGAGTTATTACAGTGCGTAGCAATTCAGTTAAATATTAATTATGGCTAGAAAAAAAAGTGTGAAATAAGAAAATTAAAAAAAAAGTTCAGAGAACGACTTTGGGCATTCTTCTATAAATTATTTGAAAAATTGATCATTAAGCCATGAGCCACAAAGAGCCCCATGTTTGGTCACCCCTGGTATAAGTGTTCCAATTTTTTTTATCAATATTAAAAAGATAGTAAAATGGAATCAGAATTTTCTTCTTTCTTTTGAACAATGTTTGAACCATGAGCCACAAAAATAAGACAAAGAGCCCCATGTTTGGTCACCCTGGTATATGTGTTCCAATTTGAAATTTTTTTTTCAATATTAAAAAGATAGTAAAAAGAAAGCAGAATTTTCTTCTTTCTTTTGAACAATGTTTGAACCATGAGCCACAAAAGTAAGACAAAGAGCCCCATGTTTGGTCACCCTGGTATATGTGTTCCAATTTGAAATTTTTTTATCAATATTAAAAAGATAGTAAAATGAAAGCAGAATTTTCTTCTTTCTTTGGAACAAAAATTTAACCATGATTCACAAAAATGTGAAAAAAAGCCCCATGTTTGGTCACCCCTGGTATATGTGTTCCAATTTGAAAATTTTTTTATCAATATTAAAAAGATATTAAAAAGAAAGCAGAATTTTCTTCTTTCTTTGGAACAAAGTTTGAACCATGAGTCACAAAATTGTGAAAAAAAGCCCCATGTTTGATCATCTCTGATATATGTGTTCCAGTTTGATTTTTTTTAAAAATCAGTATCAAAAAGATAGTAATAACAAAGCAGAATGTTCTTCTTAGTTTTTTTTAACAATACATAGGTGTTTGAAACTTTTTCATTTAAATTTTGAGTGAAAGGTTCTAGAATAAAATTACAAACTAACGAATTAGGAGGTTTTACCATTGATTCCTATTTTATTTTTATTATCATTACATTTGATTTGTTAATAAGATTTATTTTAGGTAGGAGTCTGCCTTGTTTCTTTGGATGTTGGTAAATGACCTGCTGCTTGTATTTTTTTTTTGTGTGTATTTTGTGTATAGAGACGTCATTGCCAACGTATCGAGTTTATTCTCTGGGTTCCTATTTATTTTTTTCTTTTTACTGTACATTGAATTTTTATAGGATTTCTCCAAATGCAAAGTTTTATCGTTCCTTTTTTAATATAGCAAAAAATGGTTAAGGTTATAATTTGGCCGGTTTGAATCGCAATACTGTATTTATTACTTACAAATTATTACCTTATTAATTTAAAAAACTGTATTATCTCTTTCAGGGAGTAATTTATTAAAAAAATTTTAAGATCGTTCATTCTCGAAAGTTATATGAAATATTACTTTAATTGTAGTAAAGTTTCTTTTTTGGAAATTATTTAGCTTTGCTTCAAACAACTGCAATTGTATGTAAATAATTTTAAGACATGCTGATTAATTGATATTTATTGCTTATATTTACTAGTTCCTTTCTTCGTTGCATTTTTTTTTGTAAAAGTTCCTGAAGTATTGAATCACGAATTCATAGCAAAAAAAAAAATTGTTTTTCTTATTTTTATCTAATCTAATGGATATTTATTGGGAAAAGTTCCTTTTTTTATCAGTTGTGATTAATTTTGTACTGTATGATTTTCCACTGTTTTATTCACTAGTATGTGGTTTTTATGCTTAGCGGTTCTTGCAGGTATAATATATTTCTTGTTTGAAAACCTTTTTGGTCTTATTTGATTTACCTTCAAATATTTAATCTCTGGTGTAGGGTAATTGCTTGACTGGAATGGAAATATAATTGTGTTATTTTAAAGTAAATTTTTTATCGCATAAGATATTAAAATTTAACTTTATTGAGAGCCACTTGTAGTTTCACAGACTTTAGGCCCATTTAGGAATAGCACTCTAGCTTTGATGGCCATAGCAATATAAAACTGATTCGTTTTTCGAATAATGTTTGACGGTTGCAGATATAGAACCGATAAAAAAAAGTTCACTATCCATAGATAATATCAAGTAAAATTAAATTTAATAACAGTAACAATTATGACATAGTACAAAATTCATAAATCACTGATCATTTTAGACATTCTTTGCTAGTAAATTACTGTTGCATTACCATATTTATCCAAATTTTAAAGTAAATGATATTTGAAGGAATCTAGTGCTTAATGCATAATATTTTTAAAAATTAATTAAAAACGTTAATCAAGAATTAGGAATTGATATTCAATAATTTTTTTATTGCTTCAAATTAACGCAACCTTAAATTTTTCTTTTCAATTGATAAATTAAAAACTCTTGAATAATAACTGAACATTTCTAGATTCCTCTTTTTGAAAAGTAAACTATGAAGTAGTCCTCCTCTCTTCTTTTCAATTTGTAGTCTCTGCAGTTAAAGTAAATATTGGTCAAGAGGCGTATATTTATTGGTACGTTTCTGAATAATATGAAATTCAGAGCTTCCAAAATTTTACAGTGAAGAAAAAATTGATCATCATGACGTAAATTCGTTTAGGATGATTTAATTAAAACAGAAAAATAAAATTTGATATAAAATCTCTTAAAAAAATGACAAATTTGGCTCTGTTCGCATAAAATTTTATTTCATTTCAGTTGAGTCATTTATTTTCAGAACTCTAATTATATTTTCCTATTTTGCTGCTATCTTAATGTGCAATTGCTTCTCCTTATCTTTTCTCACCTATTTAACACAATCCTATAATAAAGTGTAATATTTGAAAAGTTAGTATTTAAATTTCAGTAATGGATATTCAGTAAATGAATATTTTGCAAAATCTGAAAACTCTCAGAGAATTAAAATTTATTATGGCAGTTATTTTCAAATATTTATTACCCCAAAAAAATGAGTATCAAAATATTTTACAATGAAAAAAAAATTATCCCTCTTTGTGTTTGTTGTTTTATGTGATTTCAAACGTCAAAATTTCATTTGTGTGCTATAGTAACTGGGTTTATTTTGTATCGACCTAATCTGTTGCATCCCTGTGTGAACTTATTTTTAAAGCTTGTTAGACCCTGTAAATCCTCGTGTTGTACTGGTTGATGTCCTACGTTTATCTTTATATACGTATAAACGCTTGTCATATGAATGTTGTGCACCTGAGTGCGTCCACATGCAACCGATTAAAAAAAAAAAATTGAGGCAGATTTGTTATCATTGATTTAAATTGTTCTCATTGATATCATTGTTTTAAATATGAGGATTGTAGTTCTTTAAAATCTTCCCCCGTTTAAATATAATGTAAGGAACTTCTTTCAACTAGTAATTTCTGCTTGGATTTGCGAGTATTGAAAGAATATACATAGTAGTATTGTAATCCTCATTTTATTATAATTAGCATAAATATTCATGCAACTGATAATTACGCTAATTTTTTTCCACTGAAAATTAAGCATTGAACAATTTATATATTTTATGTTAAAGAAAGAGTTAATTTTTTAGAAAATAATAAATAAAAGTTTTGCCAAAGGGATTGCTTATATAGATATATGCATATATATATATATCTATATATTTATGTATATATTTATGTATATATTTATATATATATATGTATATATATATATATATATATATATATATATTTATTTATGTATATATATATATATGTATATATATATATATATTTATTTATGTATATATATATATATATATATATATATATATATATATATATATATATATATATATATATATATATATCGGAGTTGAAATGTAAGTTTTTGTTTCAAAGGAGAGTTTTTGATAAATGACTGGATTAAAATTTAATTATTTTTCTAATACTTTTAAAAATCTGAATTTCTAAAACAGTTAAAATTGTTTCTGACCCGCTAGTTTCTAACTTAGCAGCTATATTCGTTAGCATTATTTATATATATATATATATATATATAATTGATTATTTTTATTTTCCCCTATGACTTTAACTGAAAATTGTAAATCTAAATCAACGCTGGAAAAATCACAGGAAGCGCCAAAAAAAAAAGAAGAAAGTTTAATAGTTCATTAAATATGATGCCAACAAAACCATTATAAACTTGATTTGTTTTTGTTTTCACAGCAATCACAAATTATTGTCATTATCTTTTGCTGTGATAACAGCATTTCAATGCGATGAATGCTATAACGGAAGTTGCATGTGGTCGTAAATAAGGTCTGTGATTGTTTCACTTCTCTTGATATATATCATTGTTTGAGCATTTGAATATAATGAAGTTCCTACAGAGGCTGCAAGATCTCGTCAACATGTTTATATTGTAATTGTAGAGAAACAGTTTTAGTGCAGTGGATTAGTAATCGAGTGGGATATTGGTTTTTCTTACTTTGATTAACTGATAAACATATGTTTTATAAAATCATTCTAACTCAATACTTATCGAGTTTCTGTGATATTCGATCAAATTGATTTCATAAAATTTTTTGGATGGGTTTTTAAGGAAAAAAAATTGAATATTTGATGTAATATTGAAATGAAAAGTTCAAGGAACTGACACCTATGTAGATTCTTACTTACAGAATTTTTAGATTTTTTGTTACAGTGATATTTTATGGAAAACTCTAGTAACTTTAAGCGTAGTTAGGGAAATTATACCAAAAAAAGTCTTATATTAAACAAATATTGCTATGAAATTTAAATACAGTTCTTATCTTCCCTAACGAGTTGATCTTATTACGATGTTATAAAGTTAAAACTATAAAAATCGCTCCTGAAAAGTTAGTTTATTTTACTTAAATTGTATAGTTATTTTCTGATCATAACATTTCTTAATCAACATGTACTGTTTCGGAAGTAATCTTACGAAAAATTTCTAAGGTAAATTTTCAATTTCAAAGGTAATTTTACAAAATGAATGTAATTTATTTTTCCTCTATATAAAAAAATTAATTTAATTCAAAAGTTAAGCTGCAAACTTGATAAAACTAATTCATAACAGATAATCCAACTGTACGCTTCGACTTATATTACGTTAAATTTAGAACTATTTACATTCTGATTAGAATTATTTGTATAAAAGCAATAATTACAAGATAAAAAGAACTTTTTATATACCACGTTTTTAAATTTTCTGTTGAATCATATAAACTTGATAATTATATGTATTAATAAATCCTTTTTAAAATTTTTTTGATGAATTATCCCATCAACTTGATAGAAAATGATCAAATGCGTAATAAAGAAAGCAATTATAAGAAATTTTCAAACAACAAAATTAACTGAAAATGAATTCAATTCTGCTTAAAGATGGCTAAAAGTATTAAAAGAATGCATTGTCATCGTGTTCTGAGCTATTCTAAAAGTTTCAAATGTCTAGCTAGTCGGGAAGTCAGTTAAAAATCGATTGCAAGGTTTGTACTGGACAAACACACAAATAAGAAAGCGAGTTAATAAAAACATAGTAAAAAAAATAAATGTAATTTATTTTTCCTCTATATAAAGAATTAATTTAATTCAAAAGTTAAGCTGCAAACTTGACAAAACTAATTCATTACAGATAATCCAACTGTACGCTTCGACTTCGAATACGTTAAATTTAGAACTATTTACATTGTGATTAGAGTTATTTATATAAAAACAAAATTCTGTTTCCTTGGAGCGTTCAATAGGTTTGACTGCATGCCTAATGATAGTTTCAGGGCTGTCTCTTAATTTCAAAGTTTCGGATTCATTGTCTATCCCAACTGGGTTGCGATGACACTGCACCGGGATCTTTCAGCCGCTCTGCACCTTAACGTGTCATGTGATAGATACTCGTTTTCGTTACATTGTTCACCCTTTATTTGCAAAACCTTTATCATTAGAACTCCCCTTCCCCCCCTTGTGTACAATCCCCAGATCCTTTCATAAAATCTCTATTTATGTTTGTGAATGTTGTTTGTGAATCGTTAAAGCTAGATGATGTACTGGTGAATGTCACATTTAAAAGCTGAGTGACTGTAGAGTATGTTTCAAGGAGTCCACTGGACTTTATTTCGGGAAACTCGATGGACAGTGAGTTTTTCCCCCACAAAAATGGCAAGATATATCTTCAATTACATTGCTGGTAAAGTTTCTGTGCAAGAAAAAAAAAAGAATTCAAAAGTAGTGATGTTTCTCTTTAAAAAAAAATAGATCTGATGATCATCTGTTTCTTTTGTCTCATTTGGCACAAGCTGTATATATTATTCTAAACGCAAGAAAAAGTATTTTTAAAACATTTTTTAACGAATAAAGATTGCTGCTTCTTGCATTGTTGAGTGTTTTCTTCTTTTCACCTGACACATGATTAGTGACACAATTTTAAATCGAATTACTGCCGAAGGATGTGACTAATTCTGACTTAAATGTTTGAAGGCATTGCTTATAACATCTTCGAATGAGCTAATTATATTGTTGGTTAAGATTCATTTCATAAAATTCAGTTAATCGAAATAAATCTAAACGCATAGGTTTATTTCTGTATTGATGTTCTTAGACGTTTATCGACAACGATATTTTCTTTTAGTTTCAACATATCTATTCACAAATAACTTTTAAAATATAACATTTTAAAATGAGACCCTTACCTAAAATGAATTTTTTTTTTGTAGTTTCATCATATTTATTCACGATCGTCCTTTAAAATAAGATGTTTTAAAATGAGACATTTACATATAATGATAATTTTTTTAGTTTCATCATACTTTTTCACGATCGTCCTTTGAATCAAGTTTTAAAATGATACATTTACCTACAGTGATATTTTTAAAAATTTCATCATACTTATTCACGATCGTCTTTTAAAACAAGACGTTTCAAAATGATACATTTACCTACAGTGATAATGTTTTTAGTTTCGTCATACTTTTTAATGATCGGCTCTTAAAATAAGGCGTTTTAAAATGAAACGTTTACCTACAATAATAATTTTTTTTAGTATCATTATACTTAGTCACTATTTTCTTTTAAAACAAGACGATTTAAAATGATACATTTACGTGCAATGATAATTTTTTTAGTTTCATCATAGTTATTCACTATCGTCTTTTTAAACAAGACGTTTGAAAAGGATACATTTACCTACAAGGGAAATGTTTTTACTTTCATCATGCTTATTCACAATCGTCTTTTAAAACAAGACGTTTGAAAAGGATGCATTTACCTACAAGGGAAATGTTTTTACTTTCATCATACTTACTCACAATCGTCTTTTAAAACAAGACGTTTTAAAATGATAAATTTGCCTACAATGATAATGTTTTCAGTTTCATCATACTTATTTACGATCATCTTTTAAAATAATGATTTCCACTTTAAAAATGAATTCTATGTTTTAGTGTATCAGTCAGAAAAGAGGAACATTTTGTTTAGGAAATAAAATTTATTTTAATAAGGTTACAGAGAAAAATATTTTATTTTAACAAAGTAAAGAAACAAATAAAATATTCATACCTCCAGATGTTTGGAACTGGTCAATTTTTTAAAGACAGGAAAAATATTCGTATTCACAAATTTACATTCGCTTTACAGTTGCTTTAGATGACTTTGAGATTTTGTTTTCATAACTTGCATATCTGTTAACTTTATAAAGGGGTATTTTAGTTTAAAAATTTTCTTAGAAGTAACTTTTTAGCTAATATTAACCATTGCTCTATAACTAGGAATGAAAAAGTCTTAAGAGCTTTTCAAAAAAAAAAAAAGATTTTTTTAACATTTGACTATCTGTACATATTTGTCTGAAACATACCTTCAATTATTCCAATTTCCTCAGTAAAAAGAGATCACTTTAACAGTAAATTTTTCGTAATGCAGGATACATCGAAAAGAAGGGAGAAATCTTTGTAACACGTTTGTTATGTGGTGTTTCTTGTTCACTCGAAGTAATAGCACTGTTTCTTTTATTTCTTACACCATTTTACCTGAAATGTGGCATTCAGAAACTATCATAATTCATTCAGTTCTCCATATATAAATGGAGTTTGGAGACCAGGGCCTTCACGATTTATGAAAATCCATGAATATCTCTAGACATCTCCCAACATACACACACATACCTCTCAAACTTAAATTCTTTACACCATGTTTAACTCATATCAAAGTAAAGAAAAATGCATTGTTCTTCTGCAATATTTTTTATTGTAAATTTATAATCACAGTATTATGTATATTGACTTATACACACAAATGGTATAATACATTTTGTGTATCTTGCACAAAATACAAGCACAGTTTTTGATAGCCAGTCGCTGTTACACACAATAGAAGACAACAGAGTAGAATAATGAATTTTAATAAATTTTAATAATTGATGATTATGAATAGATTTAAGAGTTAAAAAAATTCCTAATCAGAAATTAATATCAAACATTCAAATTATTAAATCGACGAAAATGAGACGTCGATAATACATCCAACCAGTAGTGTTAGATAACAGATCAAAATACTCCTTTCTAAAATGTTTAAAAAAATTTGACGTAATTAATAAAATCTCTGGTATTTTGCATCCTATTTCTAACTACATATCAGAAATATTTCAGTTTGAAGAAATGCAAAGATTTTTATGACCCTTGTCTCACATATTTTTGCCAGTTCTTTGCGGTTTCAGAGATGATATGATATGCCAAAGACACATCTACTTTACATTTTAACCCATGTTCTTTTCTTTCAATTCAAAACAAATATGTTATTTCAGGAAGCGAACCCAGACCTCCGGCTTTGTCAGTTTACCATGTCCTCAAGCCTAAGACGCGATTTTTCTTATGGACGCCTAAAATGTTTCTATACTTAAATAAATATACGTTTGTTAAAAATATACCAAAATAAGAAAAATTATCTTTTTCAACATCAAAATTTCATGTTTTATGACATGATGTGTACATAGTTGATATACTTATGCAAACTTGCATTTGAAATTATAAATTCATTGAGCAGTGGGGTATATTTAAACTTCAACAGTTTAGGTGGGTCCCACATGTTTTCTAAGAACATGAAAGATCGCAGACGTCTTTCTTGGAATAAAAGACGATTCCCTTGTTGAAAAGCTCATTGTTCAATTCTATCATTATTTAAAAAAAGAAAAAAAACTTTAGATAAGTGTACAGGTAAATTGTCAATATGTAATCAGAATTTATTCTACAGAACTCAAATGATCATCAAATATTCTATCTTTCGAATATTTTTACTTTCATAGTGGGTATCTACTTTAAAGGCAAAGATATGGAACAGGTGCAGAAACTTTTACTCACAGATAAAAAAAAGTAATCAGTGCTCAATAGAAAAGTATCGGAATAATCAGCATTTTAGATTTTACTGATGTAATTGTCCAAAGGAGTTTATTCAGGAGATTGAAGTTTTGTCTTTATCACACAACAGCTAGTATGGCGTATTCAAAAGTTTACACTCAAACTCCTGATTCAAATACTCAAAGCGTTATTGTCGAAGAATCCCCTTCTCTAATTAGTACAAAGTTAACTTTCTTTATCTTGCTATATTATAAGCCATAAGTCATAATATGACGTATTATAACATTCAACAAACACTAGCAGCATAATACAGCTTTGAAATATTACAGAGGCTGTTCGCACATTTTTTAGACGATTTTGGTAAGCGGTAATAAAAAATCGTTTGCTGCAAAAGAAATAATTGCAATTGTATTATGTTTTTGAAAGTCAAAATTATCGTCTGCGGATTGAAAGTTTTGTTTTTATTAAAAATGGCGATTTTAACAATGCATTGGTTCGAATGCTACATTTATGCTATTTCCGAAGAGAAATATGCATACTCCGTTATCCAAAAACGATGTGAGAGTCATGGTTTTGTGATATCTAAAGCATCGATAGGTAATATCGTCAACAAGAAAGGGAAAAAAACGTCAAATTGGAGCCTCAAGTGGGACAAAAATTCCAAACAAGTATCCAAGGAAAAAACGGACATCTTCGACTATTGCAAAGGTACGTTGTTTAATGTTAAAAGAAAATCCCCTAGTCAAAGGACAGCTGCAAAATCATTAAAATGCTCGGTGTCCACTGCAAACAAAATGATAAACGTTGATTTAAATCTTAAGAAAGCGAAAAAACGCAATGTGCATCGTCTTCTTCCAAATCATGTCGCTGAACGCAGGACACGCTGCAGAATTCTATATGAGAAACACTTATCCAAAGAAAAATGGAAAACAATTGTCACAATAGATGAATCATGGGTGTATTTAAATGATTGCAACAAAAAAAGAGCCATTTATTATCATAAAAGGGGAGAAAAAAATTTAAGTACATGGTTCAAAGAATCGAAAAAAAGTTTTTCTAAGGGATCTGTGAGACTCCATCAGGACAAAGCTAGCAGTCACACATCAAAATCCACTGTAAATTTCCTAAAAGAAATGGAACAAAAAACTTTTATCAAGGCCATACCCTTCACTGATATCCCTACTAAATCTCCCGATGTATCACCTATGGATTTTTGTGCTTTCGGACTTTTAAAATCTGCATTATCCAAACGTAGTCCCAAAACCCTTACAGGACTCTGGAAAGCTGTTCAGGAGGAATGGGATAGAATACCTCTTCTGACACTTCAAAAGGCATTATTATCCTGGAAATTGCGGTGTCGAAAGATAGTTCAGAATAAGGGATGTCAAATAGAACATTTAAAACACAAGAATTTTATGTAATTTAGTTTTGTGAATACAATATACATCGTCTAAAAAATGTGTGAACAGCCTCTGTATATGATTCATAAGTTTACTTATGTTTAGAATACTGAATTTTGAAATGTAGCTGATTATGACAAACATTAAAATTACCACAAATGCTTTCGCAAGTGAAGATAGAAAATTTAATTATTACTGAAAACTAGGGCAAAAAGGTATTTACCTAACAATCTATCTTTTAGGTAGGGGCAATTCATAGGAAAAATTTGAACTGAAGATGTAAGGGAGCTCAAAAACATTGATTTCAGTGTTGTAAAGTTCGCCATTATAGCTGTTCTGAAACAAATAAAATTTTAATACTGATGCATTTATAGCAGTTTTTCCCGACATCTATTGTAGGACTTAGTAACAAATATTATCTACCGAAATGAAATGTTAAAAGGGTAGGGTATTTAACTTCCCATGGTTAGTACTAATTGATACATACATATGAGTACACACACACACACACACACACACACACACACACACACACACATATATATATATATATATATATATATATATATATATATATATATATATTCATTCGAACGCAGAGGTACTTGTCGCTAGACATACACACACACACACACACACACATATATATATATATATATATATTCATTCTTATTATTCATTATATATATATATATATATTTTCGCCTGTATGTACACCGTGAGACTGCTGGCCATTCATTTAAGGGGACACCGTATAGGTGGCCAGCACTACCCCCTACAAGCAGGTCCCGTAATTTTGAACCAAGACAAGTGACGAAACCGGTACACTTGACCCCGCACCTCCAGAGGTAAATTTGAGAACTTGGAGGACATTGCAGCCACGACATACTTTTCGTGCACCAGCTGCCATTAGTGTGCGTGGCGGTGGACTTGTTAGCGACGGTCATCGAACCAGTGACGTTCAGTTCACTGTCTGGCTGCCTTTGCCGACTGGGCCACCGGGTGTAGGTGTTTTAAACGCTGATAAATTTCTTTGGGGGACGAAATTTATAAAAGGAATACTGTTGCAAGATGCAGAAAAGTTCAGGCTACCTGAAAATGTCATTTTTATTAGATTATCAGCATTTGTGTAGCTGTCAAAAGTATACACATTTTCTCCATAGGTAAACATTGAGGCGAGGGATTCTAGTAGTGTTAGTATACAGTAGCCTTAAACCATTTAATCCGCTTTGCTGATGGAAGGCGGGCAAACATGAAGAAATATCTCCATACTAAAACTTGAGACACCTCGCAGAATTAATAGTGAAGGGAAAAAACTCTAAAATACCTCAACAAAGGACATATAAGTGTTTTCCAAAAGCAAAATTTCGTGCCAAAGTGATCAAATTAAACCATGACACGTATTTATTACTCTTATCATGATTATTAATTACCGCAGCGAATCTTTACGAAACGCTTTAATAACACAGTATACACTGGACGACATTAATACACTTCATAGTTAAAAACCTTTCTATCTATGTTTTCGTGTATGTGATGGCAGCAGTCAATGATGAATAGACGAGAGGATCGATGTTTCGGCAAGATATCCTGTACGAGATAGAAATCTCGTACAGCGGAGTTGTTGAAAATGCACTGACCCTCGCGTAATTAGGCTGTTGTCGGTGCAAAAATTACGTTGGACGTGAGAAAACCCTCACCTGCCCTTATAGATGCCATCAATAAAGCGGGAATTAAAAAGTGATCGATTCAGATGCTATCGGAAAACATATTTCACAGGTGCCGGAGTGAAATCAAACGGAAACTTTATTGAATTAAGTAGATAGCTTAATAGCTTTAAACCGACAGAGCTAAACTCTTGGCGGACAATGAGTTATACTTTACGCTCAAAAGAATCGAAGAAATTTAACGCACATACCTTTATTCGAACTATAAAATCGTGTTGTTTGTCCAATAACCCGACTCTTAGATTTATTTAGGGGGTCCCCGGACACAAAATTCTTCAAATTTTCGAAATTTTTTTTATTGCACTAGAAAAATTTTGTGTTCTTTTTAGCTTAAAATGGCGTTTAAATCATGTTTTTATCTTAATTAGAACAGGAGATATTAATTTTTTGTTTTGCAACATTCTAACAGCAGCTAATCTTTGTTAAAAACCTTCAAATGCGTTTTTCTGCATGATAGGTTTTTTCCAATTTTTCGTTTAAATTGTTATAAGTCCAGAACCGTTAAAGATAAATGGTTCAAACTTGGAACATGTCTTTTTCAATTATTTTTCTTTAATTTTGATTCAGAAAATTTGAAAAAATATTTACTTTTGAAAATAGGATTGTTTAAAAATAAGTTACATAATATTTTTAAAATTTTTAATTTAAATATTTTTAACTTTTTTTAAAATTAATATTTAAAAAATGCTGAATCAAAATTATATATTTCTGTTTAATTAAATGAAAAAAATTTGAAATTCGACAAATAATATTTCGAGTTATAACGATTTTAAATTACCCCACTTTTCAAAAAATTTGAAATTAAAAATTTTTTTAAAAACTTTATGAGAAGTTTTATGATGTGATTTTGTTTACAAATTATATGGTTAATCATCACAAAAAATTCAAAATTTTAACTCGATGAATAATTTTTTTTTAAATGTGTACCGGACCCCCTTAAAATGAAATTCGGTAACAATACTTGTGATAAAAAGAATGACTCATGTTTTAATATTTCTCATAACAAGCTATTGACCGGTACCGAATAAATTCATGTTTTTCCGCCCAAATGTTGAAGACAATTTATGATAAAGAAAAGTCACATTGGAGATATTTTTGATTAACTCATCATTCGAAAACCACCTTTTCTATGACCTGAATGAGTTTTAGGCAAATTCTCTCCGTTTATCATTTAACCTTTAGCTTACGTGGCCAATTTTTCCGATTTCTGATTTAGAACGGGAAATTTCATATCCCCTTTGTAAGAACGGCTATTAAGGGGGTTAAATATATATATATAATATGCATATGTATGTATGTATGTATATGTATGTATATATATATATATATATATATATATATATATATATACATATATATATTCATTCCTAGGATATCCTGTATTCCTAGGATACACGGTATCCCACCCCGTAAGGAAAAGGTTAAAATGTGTGTCTCAGACCCCCCCCCCCCCCAAATAAAGAAAATAGATTTAAAAAAAATAAAAATGTCGTACTTTATTTCAAAATATCGGTCTATGCCGGTGACTTACGTATACAAATAGCCGGTCAACAATGAGTTCGGTAGAAAGGGTATGGACAGCATGATTATCTATGTGTACAGGGTTTGTATATATTTATTAAGATAAATTACTATTCCATCAATCACACATTAATTATATTTTCTTTACAAAGAAGATATACGCTTAATAAAGGAACGTTTCGATTCATCAATTTCTGGAAGCAATCAAAGCACAATGTCTTGTCAAAGCACAATGTCTATCAAAGCACAATGTCTTATTTCAGGTTCGAGGTAGCTTTGTATATTCCATAACAATGCTGATTAAAGATGCTGATTACCTAACAGAATTTATCCTTTAACATTTGGCAAAAGGACGTGTAAATATTGCAAAGGACAATTCTTGAATACCCAATTAAAATAATTTCTAAAATCACGATGATAAGAGATCTGAGAACTATAAATCAAATAGTGTTGGTTGGAGCATTTGAAAAATAACAATATTTCAAATGTTAATATTATCAGCAGAACACAATTTAAGCGAATTAACTTGGCCCATGTGACTCATTTCCCCATGAAACCTTTATTGATTATTACTGTGATATTCGCATAATATTACCTTTATTATTTATTTGTCTTCATTAACTTTAGTGTATTATTAATGTTGATCTTATCAGTAGATCACAATTTAAGCAAAATGATTTGACACATATGACATATTTCACCACCATACCTTTACTGGTCATCAGCCGTGTTGTTCATAGGAAATAATATTTATTATTTATTTATCTTCATTGATGTTAGAATATTTTCAATGTTAATATTATCAGCAGATCACAATTTATGCACAATCATTTGGGCCATGTGACTTAATTCACCGTAAAAACTTTGCCGATAATCAGCCGTGTTATACAAATGGAATAATCCTCATTATTTGTTTATTTTCATTAAAGTTAGAATAGTATTAATAATTATCTTATCAACAGTTTAGAATTTATACAAATTAATTTGACCCATGTGACTTATTTCGGCGCCAAACCTTTACCAATTATTTGCCATGATATTCACATGAAATGATCTTTATTATTTATCATCTTTAATGTTGGAATAATATAAAAATTAGTCTTATCAGAAGGACACAATTTTCACAAAGTAATTTGACCCATGGGTTTTACTAAATCTTTACCAATCATTATTTACCGTGGTATTCACATTATATAATCTTTGTTATTCATTTATCTTTCTTAACGTGGTCAGGATGCTATCTAATAAATGCCTCATAAATGATTTGGAAATATTGTAAGTTTTTAAGTATATTGATGACCTTATAATTTTTAAATGCAACGATTTGGAATTTCTTAATCAAATCTACCCAAAGGAACTAACTCAAAACAGGACTAATGATAATTATCATTTTGCGACTTATCTCGATTTAAAAATTAAAATTCAAAATAGCGAATTAAAAATTGGGATGTATGATAAAAGATTAGATTTTAACTTTGAGGTTATCACGTTTAACAATTTCCATAGCAACAGAAACTATAAAATTTATTATAATATCTTCTACTCAACTACACAGAATTAAAAAAAACATATGTTACAACGCTGAAGATTTTTTGGAGGCATGCAGCATTTTCGAGGAAAACCTATGTAAGAACAATTTCCCTAAAAATTTCGGCAATTTAAAAGTTTAAAAAACAATGGCATTTAGACTCGGGAATTTTTAAAGACGTTTAGGATAGGGTTTCTGTTTACATTTGTTTAAACTTCAATGGGGTGTGGCGCTGTGGTTATGTTACAGTGACGTAACTACTTGGGTAAAATTGGCTGCTGTTTCACCATAAACGTCACCTACGGAATTAGGGTATGTATGCATCTTTGGCTTTTCATTAGGATTGTATGTGTACTTGCATGTATGGTGCGTTGAGCCCTTACTGTAAGTTGTCTCTGTCTTTTCATTTTCTTTTGACTAAATGTTTCAATGGGGAACTCGGGGCCTTGGGATGTCTTCTGGTTATACCTGCATCCTATTTAGAAAGTTCCCCTTGAGGTAACTGATTTGGTTAGGCTCCCTGATGACGAGACCAGTCGGTTACCTCAATTTCTGGTTCAGTTCCGGCATTACTACAGAATCTTGCCTCTGGTGCGTGGAGCCCCAAG
This sequence comes from Dolomedes plantarius, assembly GCA_907164885.2. NCBI lineage: Eukaryota > Metazoa > Arthropoda > Arachnida > Araneae > Dolomedidae > Dolomedes > Dolomedes plantarius. The sequence continues at coordinate 48,433,280 of OU015490.1, forward strand.
TGCTTGATTTCTGTTTGTCTGCATTCTTCTTATAATTATCTAGCTCTGATGTTTTATTTATTTTTAGTTATATTTGGATATATTGTAATTAAGTTATTTATATTACATCAAAATATATAAATTCACTACAAAAAAAACTGCCATTGTGCAACATTAATACCATAACACTATATAAAATTTTACAGTCAATAAGAATCCCCCCCCCCCCCCCTTACTTAAGTAAAATGTCCAATGTTTAGTTTCGTTCTTTATTTCGATCACTTCTATTTTCGATTTCTTGTGCGCAAATTAGAAGTTTTCTAGATTAAACGTTTTTAATGTATAAAGAAATTGGGAAATCACCCTAAAATAAGGATTAAACAACCTTATATGAAGAAATTTTAGAAAAGTCTTAAAATCTGATAATAAAACCTGACTGAAAAGTAAATCTCATTATAAACACAGGATGTAAAACTTAAGGAGGTAATTTTTTTTCCGTGCTCACAGAACTCTGTCAAACGCTTAAATCTCTATTCTAAGACATTCTGTTATAAAATTACCTTTTTCTATTTCGTTTTGTTTTCACAAAGCATGTATAAAGGACGTATTTTAAGAGCAGAGACTCTACATAATACATGTGATCAAAGACTCGCAATAATAAAAAGTAAAAAAAAAATAACTTCCACCGTTCATTTATGCTCCTATTTTAACCCCTTTAAAAATTGGATTTAAAAAAATTATTAGTAAACAGCTAGGGCATAAGAAGAACCAGAATTCAAAATTTTAGCTTCCTGGGCATTTTTGTCCCAGATAAGTCAGTCAATCAGTGGTATTTGGCTTTTACATATGCAGATTTAAAGCGGCAAAACGTATTACATTGGAACACCTTTGAAAAAATTGAATTTTCAAAATTCTTTAGCTCCGTCTGTTTTGGGCCTGTTTCAATGAAATTCGGCATTTATTTGTTTTTTGAGCCTTATTTTCATTTAAAAGTAACCCCTCCTTGAACTTCGAGGTTTTTAAAAGATTTCTTAGTGAACACCTAGAGTCTAAGAGGTTCCACCATAGAAAATTTCAGCTTGCTAGGCCTTATAGTTCCAGAGATATAGTGATCAGTCAATCAGTGAGCATTTGTCTTTTATATCTATAGATTGCCTAAATACGAGTGGGAAAAAATAAAGAATATCAGATAGCATACTTAGAAAGGTTTAGAGATTTTTCTCTCGCAAAGACCTCCTTATGCGCATGGAAAATAAAATGTAAAAACAACAAAGAACTCTTTTCAAATGACATCAAAAATAAAAACAAAATAGTTACTTATTGGATTCGAAGATCAAGCTCCCAAGTGCCTATTGTTATTCGCATTATGACATTGTTATTCATTCGTTGTTGCTCATTGTTGCTCCTACAATTGATAAAATACATGTGAGAAAAAATTTAGAGAATATCCGACAGCACTGAACAAAAGGTTTTTTTTTGAATATTTTGGAAAGATTTAGAGGTTTTTCTCCCCTAAAAGATCTTTTTATGATAGTTTAAAATATGTTATAAATATATATTGTTGTTTTTAACTCCTTTTTACTGTTGTTAGACTCAATCCAACATTAACGTTTTATGTGCGAAGAAAGTAGAGGTCAGCTGGTGCTTTTGAACAGGCTTGACATTAATTCCTTCGTTGTTGCTCATTGTTGCTCCTACAATTGATTAAATACATGTGAAAAAATATTAGAGAATATCCGACAGCACTTAACGAGAGCGTTTTTTGAATGTTTGGAAAGACTTAGAGGTTTTTCTCCAAAAAAGATCTTATGATCATTTAAAATATATTATAAAAATATATTGTTTTTAACTCATTTTTACTGGTTTTAGACTCAATCCAACATTGACGTCTTATGTGCTAAGAGAGAAGAAGAGGGCACGATGTTTTTGAACAGGCTTGACATTGTAATTCCTTCGTTGTTGTTCATTGTTGCTCCTACAATTGATTAAATACATGTGAAAAAATATTACAGAATATCCGACAGCATTGAAAAAGAGCGTTTTTTGAATATTTGGAAAGTATTAGAGGTTTTTCTCCAAAAAAGATCTTATGATCATTTATATCATAAAAATATATTGTTGTTTTTAAGTCTTTTTTAGTGTTTTTAGACACAATCCAACATTGACGTCTTATGTGCTAAGAAAGAAATAGAGGGCAGCTGGTATTTTTGAACAGGCTTGACATTGTTATTCCTTCGTTGTAACTCATTGCTTCCCCTACAATTAATTAAATACATGTGAAAAAAAATTAGAGAATATCCGACAGCACTGAACAAAAGCATTTTTTGAATATTTTGGAAATATTTAGAAGTTTTTCTTTTAAAACGATCTTCTTATGATCATTTAAAATATGTTATAAAAATATATTGTTGTTTTTAACTCGTTTTTACTGTTTTTAGACTCAATCCAACATTGACGTCTTATGGGCGAAGAAAGAAAGAAGTATAGGGCAGCTGGTGTTTTTGAACAGGCTTGACATTTTTATTCCTTAGTTGTTGCTCATTGTTGCTCCTACAATTGATTAAATACACGTGAGAAAAAAAAAAATGGAGAATATCAAACAGCACTGAACAAAAGCGATTATTGAATATTTGAAAAGATTTTGACGTTTTTCTCCAGAAAAGATCTTCTTATGATCATTTAAAATATGTTATAAAAATATATTGTTGTTTTTAACTCGTTTTTACTGTTTTCAGACTCAGTCAAACATTGACGTCTTATGTGCGAAGAAAGAAAGAAGTAGATGGCAGCTGGTGTTTTTGAACACGCTTACTGCTAATTAGGATGTATGAAAGACAGTCTGTTATGGATAATTTACATTTTATCCATTATTTCTTTCTTTTGTAAGTGTAATAAACTTGATTTTAAAAAAACTGAATATCTCCTCATTTTGTTAACAATATTAAGGTTCAGAAATATACAGTACTGATTAAATACATATATTTTTAGTTTAAATGTGGCATAAAATCGTAAAAACAAATATAATTTTGGGGAAAATTTCATAGTACTTTAAAATAGAGGGAATATTTTTATAAATATTTAGTACAATTGAGTGCTTACGCCAGAGACCCTAGACTCCATTCAACAAAACATATTTCAATTTCCTTTATACTATATGCTACTGTGACACTTATCTGTGTTCTGAAGTAAAAGTTTTAAAATATTTCAAAAAAATCCCTGAAATATAGCAAAAAAAGTGAAAAAACACTGAAATTATCTTTTTATAATTACAGGTACCTGTAGAATGATTAAATTAACACACGTAGCTTAGCTTTTAGGTCAAAACATAGTAAAATGTAAAATACTATTGAAACGTATCATTGAGTGTTGTATATAAGTCACTTGTTTTTAAGTACAGGTACCTGTAGAATGATTACATTAACACATATAGCTTAGCTTTTAGGTCAAAACATAGTCAAATGTAAAATACTATTGAAACGTATCATTAAGTGTTGCATATAAGTCACTTGTTTATAAGTACATGCACTTGTAGAATGATTAAATCAGGACATATAAGTTAGCTTTTAGGGCAAAACATAGTTAGTAAAATGTAAAATACTATTGAAACGTATCATTGAGTGTTGTACATAAGTCACTTGTTTATAAGTACATGTAGAATGATTAAATCAGAACATATAGCTTAGCTTCTAGATCAAAACATAGTTAGTAAAATGTAAAATACTATTGAAAAGTATCATTGAAATATATTGAAAACTTTTTGCATTATTAGCTTTCTCGTTTACAAAAGTAACTGAAAAGTGAGGTTTTCTAGAATATGCAGTTAAAGAGGCTGCTTCCGGTCTTGTAATATCGCTTTTGGTTTATTAAATGGGCCATAAGTTCTCACCCAATGATAGTACGAATAAAAATAAACCAATTTTAGAATACAAAAATATTGGCCTTTGAAATAGAGCAATATAAAAAAAAATTAGAAATTTTGCTCTAAAACAACCGTTTCAATGTAGGGTTCAGTACTTCCTTATAAAATCAAGATAATTCTAAAGTAGCAGATAACTCCTGGCGCGGTTTGGTGAAGTTTTCAAAACTGACAACACTGTAATTCACAAGAACAAAAATGCAAACATTATTTAATATTTATTATGTAATAATGGGTTTATGGTGCTGCATATTGCTTAAATTATATTCTTGCTAGCATACGACATTTTATTCATTTTATACTTTCATATCATTTTAATAAACAAGACATATCATTTTAATAAACGAGTATCTCGCCATATAAGTTATACTTATGAATTCTTAGGGTTGACATTTGTTTTATGCCCACTTGAAGCATTTATCGACCACGTCACAGGGGTCTGTTCACTTCATAGTCCATTTCATAGTTGTATGTCCACTTTCCCCCATATCATAAGGGTCTAGCCCACTTCTTTAAAGGAGGCAAAACCAACATCGAGCAAAATTCCACGTTTCTTCAGTACGTTTTCAGTACGTCTTCTTAAGGTTTCTGTGTGATAACCCTATTGGATTCACTCACCTCAATGCTAACCTATACAGAAAATTTGTCCAAGGATTGCGTACTTGGATTGAAAGATTTTTTTTAAAAAAATTGTACTCCGTAATAGAGAAAGAAATGTTACACCTTCGGGCAGTTTTTTAATGCAAATAATATTTTGAAATTTAAATTATCCGGAGAAAGAAAATCTGGTATAGTGTATTTTAAACGCTCATCAATTCCTTTGGTCGGTGAAATTTATAAATTGAATCCTGTTGCAAGGTGCAAAAAAGTTCAGGTTATCGGAAAATATCCTTTTTATTTGATTATCAGCATTTATATAACTGTAAATAGTAGACACATTTTCTCCATGAGTTAGTACACAGCAGCGTTAAGGGGTCAGTGGACCTCCAAACCTAACTTTTTATGTTTTGAATGGATTTGCTTGAAATTTGAATATGTGATTAGTACCATGGATATGTAAAAGTGGTTAAAATTTAAAGATGAAATATTTATAATTTATGAATTATGAATTATTAATTATATCAAAAATTGGCCTCATTAAAAATGTTCCATGCTCATTTCTTTTACATATAATAGGGTAATTTTTATTTTCAGGATACCTTATAGAACTAACAATGAAACTTATTGCTTATTTTAAGCATTCATTAAAAATATAAAGAGAAAAAAATAAGAATAGTGAAAACGCACTTTTTATTACGCAAAATACCTATAAATCTTCTTTTCAAGTAGAAAATTTAAAAATTCTAAGCTACGAAGCATAATTTTTTTTCAATAAGATTTATTTGGTATACAGTTAAGTATATAAAACTTAAATTTCAAAGCAATACGATCATTAGAAATGCGCCTGGAGCAGTTTGAATATTCGTATGACACGAAAATTTTTATTTTGAGAAAAACACATTTAAAGTTATCGCTATTAGTAACCACATAATATCTAAATTAAATACAAATGCCTATAACTAGGAAAGTAATCACAGAAATTAAAAATTCTTTTTGAAACACATTCCTACTCGTCCATAGTTTCACAATTCAACAAAATAAAAAAAATCGAATTTTTGGACAAATTTCTCAATTTTGAAAGTCCACTGTCCCCTTAATGTTAACACACTGATTATTTTGAATGTGTACTAATCCTATTGGATTTGCTCACCTCTGTGTTAACCTATAGAGAAAATTTGTCCAAGGATTGGATACTTGGATTGAAAGATTTTTTAAAAAATTGTATTCCATAATAGAGAAAGAAGTTTTACACCTTAGGGTATTTTTCGTTAAAAAAAATGCAAATAATTCTTTGATTTTTAATTATTCTGGGAAAAATTTGGTGCAGTGTTTTTTAAACGCTCATCAGTTCCTTTGGTGGACGAAATTTATAAAATGGAGGCTATTCAGTCTATCTGAAACCACCATTTTTATTGGATTATCAGCATTTATGTAGTAGTTGTCAGCAGTAGACACATTTTCTCCATAGGTTAACACTGAGGTGAGCGAATCCAATAGGGTTAGTACACAGCAGCCTTATTTCCTATAGTTCCTCAACGTATAGTTCCTCAAAATACAGAAGGTCGTTCACACTTTATGGAAACGATTTTGAAATTTATTTTTGTCGTTTGCACTTTGAGATAAAAATCTGGCAACTTTAGAATAATCATCAGCTACTGTTTTGTTTTTATTGGAATCTAAAATAAAAGATTTATTTCGAAAATGGCTCCTAAAATTGATAAGAGGGCTCGAAGGATACGTAACTGCGCTTTCCGAGGAGAAATATTCGTATCACCAAATTATAAAGCGTTGTAAAAATCGCGATTATGGACTTTCAAAAAAAGGTATTTACAATACATTAAATTTGAAAGGGGAAGAAAACGTATAATTAAAAGTAAAAATGAAAACGTGTCCGCGAAACTTCATCCTAAGACTGTTCGAACTCTGGTAATATCAGTAATAGTGAAGTCTATGATCCTAAAAGAAAATCCGCCGACTCAAAGATCCACTGCATCGAAACTAAAAATGACTTCTGGCACTGTAAGTAACATCATTCATAAAGATTTGAAGTTAAAAAAGATTTTAAAACCTAAAGTTCATCTGCTTTTGCCAAAGCATATTGCTGAAAGAAAGACAAATTGTAGAAAATTATATGAAAAACCCCTAGCTGCTGAAAATGGAAATTTGTGGTAACACTCGATGAGGAATGGGTATATTTAAGTGACAGTAATTAAAAAAGATCCATTTTCTGTCACTCAACTGGCGGGAATAACCGTACGAAATTCGTCAGTGAACAGAAAAGTTCCCAAAGGGATTTTGTTACAACGGCGAATTAAAAATCAAAAAAGTCTGAAGTAAAGCCAAAATTAATTCACTCTACTAACAGCAGAATATTGTAGTACCAATTTTTGAAGAAGGCATTCCAGCCTTATATGGAAAGGACATTGATAAAGTTGAGCTTCATATGGACAAAGCCTCTAGTCACACGTCTAAATCAACTCCCGCTTATTTCGCAAAGAAAGAATCAGATACAGGAAAAGTGTATCCCATTTCATGAGATACCTGTAAAATCCCCTGACGCTTTTCCAATGCTTTGGACGGACTTTGGTGAACACTGAACGGACCAAGGAACGGAACACTGAACGGACCCCATTTCTTTGGTGAACACTGACATCCAAGAACACTGAACGGACTTTGGAAAACGGTCCAAGAGGAATGGGGTAAAATCGACATGAGAGTACTAAGAACAAGTTTACTTTCATGGAAAATCCGAGCGAGATCTATTTGCAAGAACCATGTCTATCAGATAGTAGCAAATTGCCACAAAAAATACGGCATTTATACATAAAACTTAACTATCAAAATCGTTTCCATAAAGTTCGAACGACCTCCTGTCTATATCTCAAGAGTACAGGCACCCCGGGATCGAGGTTTCGCCCTTGTTATGTTGCTTCTCAGCGAGGCATGACCGATGAGTATGCAGAAGGGAGTGAAATTCCTTGTGCGAAATTTCTGTAAGTTTTTACTAGTGACTGACAAAGTGCAGTCAACTAGCCCATTCCGGAAAGAACCAGCGTTTATCACGAATAGTGGTACAAAGTTTACGGCAATAGGAGATGGCTAAAATTGCATTTGCTATAGCTCCCAGTCGGTATTTTTGTTTAAAATTATCTCAATTTATGTTTCAATCACCTTTGATTTCCTGTTAATCGAGTTCCTTCCAATGTATTCTCTGTCACTAAATTATTCTCAGGTAAATTTGTGTATTTTATACTTATTTTTCTATGTGCTCAAGAAACCTAGATTTTCATTGTCATAGAAATTCTTTAGTCTTATTCTGTATCTAGGGAACGGTGGACGTTAAAATTTACTTATTTTTTAATATTTATCATAGATATCCTCTGTCACTAAATTATTCTCAGGTAAATTTGTGTATTTTATACTTATTTTTCTATGTGCTCAAGAAACCTAGATTTTCATTGTCATAGAAATTCTTTAGTCTTATTCTGTTTCTAGGGAACGGTGGACGTTAAAATTTACTCATTTTTTAATTTTTATCATAGATATCCTCTGTCAGTAAAATACTCTCAGGTAAATTTGTGTATTTTATACTTATTTTTCTATGTGCTCAAGAGACCTAGGTTTTCATTGTCATAGAAATTCTTTAGTCTTATTCTGTTTCTAGGGAACGGTGGACGTTAAAATTTATTTATTTTTTACATTTTATCCTAGATATATGAAATTTTGTACATGTATACATTTAACCATAAGTTTATAGAATACCTTAAAAAAATTTACAGTCTTATTATAATTTTAAGATTTTTTTAAAAACATTTTAAATTTATAAAAAAATTATAAAATGCTCCTTGCGACTTAAATTTTGAGATATTTCCTAGATTTTACATTTTAATCACTTAAAGCTGTATTACAAACAAATCTGGGTATCAATTATTTAATCCCTTAAATAGTTAATTTTTGAGAGTTTTTTCTTTCTGAATTCCATCCGAATTTTCGTCAAAATTTGGCTTTTTAATTCGATATAAATCAAATTTAATAAACTTAATGGAGTCAAATTGTAAAATGCATACGTAGTTTCTCTGTAAACAGAATCAGAATTCTTCCTTATCAATTTCATGAATTTTGAACAAATGTTAAGTCACATAGAGCATTTAAAAAATCTAAAATCCTTGAAAAATTTGTTTTGAGAAGAAGAAATTTAAAGTTTATTACTACACTTTACCTTTATTACTTACTTCCTAGAAGCTTAATAAATTATTTTTTACTTGAAAAAAAAACTATTTTCGTTCTATTATACTACAGACATATATATTTTTTACAATAGCACAGTCAATATTACAGTAAAAAAGATTTGTTCAAATAAAAGGTCCACGGTCCTCTAAATACTTATTATTAACAAAACAGACTACCAATTTTAAAGACTATATATTTTCAGTCCTTAATTATAAATTATTCTAGTTAATTGCTTGATGTCATAGAAACTAGCTGTCTTAGTATCTTGAGCATGAAATTTTATATTTTATTCTTAAGGGGGCACAGGACAAGTTCGACGAAATGACTATAAATATGGTTCTAATTCTAACCACAAAAATTCAAACAATATTAGAAAAAGAAATTTTCTATCTTTATACATACAAAGTACATATCTTTAAATATGTCATATATAAAAATAGAAATTATAAATCTATAAATAATTTTCAAATTAGCAGTTTAGAATTTTATATGATTAACTGGGGATTAAAAATCATAAAGTGTTGCGGGCATCATAAAATTGAGATTTATGCCTACAGAAAATAATTAATGGTCATAATACACTTTAAATTTATTTATCTGTAATGTAAAACCAAATAAATTGTAATAAATATTATTTAAAATAAAAATTGAGCATAAAATTGGAAAACTTCAAAAATTATCACAATAATTTGCATAACGTTCACACATAAAAAAAGTTTTCCAGAATTGCCCATTTTTTCTGGTTTTAAAATGCAGAGTACCATGAAATATACATATGAGTGTAGTTTTATCAGTTTCCTATTGATAGTTTAAAAGCAGTGCTGCACGCCAACTCAAATTAGCAGTTAATCATATAAAATTCTAAACTGCAAATGTGAAAACTATTTATAGATTTATAATTTTCATTTTTATATGTGACATATTTATAGATATGTACTTTATATGTATTAAGAAAGAAAATTTCTTTTTCTAACATTATTTGAGTTTTTGGGGTTAGAATTAGATCATATTTATAGTCATTTCGTCGAGCTTTAAGATCCTGTGCCCCCTATTCTTAACTTTATAATATAAGAAAATACTTCTCCTCTCTTGTGCTTTAATTTGCTATCAAAATACTCAGTGCTGTGAAAGTTAATCTCCCGAATTTTGAAATGTGCTAGAGGTTTCAAAGATTTTATATTCGTAAAATTGTGTTTTAACGGGTTGTAGTTCAGGTGACTGCCTGCGATGAAAATGTCATTTTTTACCATGTTTTTATTAACTCGCTTTCTTGTTTTTTGTGAGCGTGTTTGTCCAGTACAAATCTTGCAATCCATTTTTAACTAACTTCCCGACTAGCTAGAAATTTGAAACTTTTAGAATAGCTCAGAACACGATGACAATGCATTTTTTTAATACTTTTATCCATCTTTAAGCAGATTTTTACCATGTTTTTATTATTTTCAGTTAATTTTGTTTTGTAGACTGGTGCAGCCATCTGTCGGCCGGAACGGGAAGGAAAAGTTAAAAGCAAGTTAACTTCCAATTAACTTCATTTTCTTACAAGTTGATGGGATAATTCATCAAGAAAATTTTAAAAAAGTATTTATTAATACATAGAATTGTCAAGTTTATATGATTCAACGGAAAATGTAAAAACATGGTATATAAAAAGTTCTTTTTATCTTGTAATTATTTGCTTATTTTGGTTAATTTCATTTTTTGCACGAATCATGTAATTCAATCTTTTCTCTTTTCAAAACTGTTTTGATTTTCATTCTAGATCAATTAGAAGCAGAGTTATAGCTATTTAAAAAGCATCTTCTACAAAATTGAAGTGACAAACACCTTTAAATGCGTTTTTCTCAGAATTATGTTTTTTTAGCACAAATCTCTACGGTTATCATGATATCTCACATAATAATGTATATAATTGGATAAAAATTTCTGTAAATGTTTTAGATGTAATTGTTAATGAAATGACGAACAATATATTAAATAGTTTTTCATTTGGGACTGTTTTTATAAGGAAAGGAATGACGAATCGGGGTAAATTTTCATATTGGAACATAAAATTGCGTGTATTATTTTTGCATTTTGAAATTTCTCTTAGACTGTAGGTCATTTTTAAGATAATTGTCATATGTATCGTGTGTGAGAAGGAAATTAAAATAGTAGCATTAGGATTTTGTGCAGAATGATAGGCGTTTGAGCTAAATTTCATTAAGAATTACTTCAAATTGACCAGTTTTTAAATAGTATGCTATTTACAGGTAAGTTTTTGTTCCTTTTTTAATTTTTAAGTGCTATTTTACCATAAAAGATCAAAAAAATCTTTTAAAAAAATTATTTTTTTCAAAAATTGACTCTGAACGTAGGCATCCTTAACATTGTGTTATCACAGAAAAAAAATACGTTTTTATGCTGTAATACGAATGAGACTTTTTACGATCCCTTTTTCTGCAATAAGGATGTTACTTTTCCCTTACTACTCCCAGTTTGCATTGTTTCAGAAATTATTTCTGTCAATGAGGGGCTCATCTATATATATAAAACAGTTCCGTAACTGACTGACTCACTGACATACAACGCATAGACCAAACCGCTGGACCTAAAGGGCTGAAATTTTGCATGGCGATTCTTCTTATAGTGTAGGGGTGCACTAAGAAAGATTCCTAAATGCTGATCACGTGATTTATTTTTCTGGTACTTTAAATAAATTTTTCATCACGTCCATAACAACGAAATAGACAAAAGACATATATATTTTTTCGTGCTAATGCGGCAGACGATTGGATATTATCCAAAAAAAAATATTAAAATACAGTAAAAGATATGTTCCTCAAACTGTACTATATTAACTGTACTATATTCTTTAGCATGTCCTATTTGATTTAATTTGAATATTTCTTCTACATTATTTTGTCTACACTGCTGGCCACTGTAAATGCAACACCCTGAAGGAAACATGCAAATAACATGAAATTTACAACATGCATTAGCGTAGGTGAGATATGCAAATGATTAGAATTTCAGCGCAGACGCACATCACGCGCGATTGTGGCGCCACTTCAAAGCGCTATTTAAGGCTTGGAGATTTCGACGATTTCAAGTTCGGCAATTGTGTTTTTCTTGTGGTTTTTTAAAAAAAAACGATCAATTATGCCTCGTCGAAAACAGCGATCATCTTATGATCAAATATTCGAGTTCGACAGAGGAAGGATAGTGGCCTACCGAGATTGTGGATTATCTTTCAGGGAAATCGGTAGTCGTGTTGGACGAAACCAAACAACTGTAATGCGGATATGTGATCGTTAGATGCAGGAGGTTACGATGGACCGGCGTGTTCGATCGCATCCACCTCAGCGCACCACTTCACGTGATGACAGGCAAATTGTGCGCATGGCAGTGACGGATCTCTCAGTCACATCACGAACCATAGCACAGCACATGCAGTCTGTAACGCATCATCCAGCGTCTGCGCGTACCATTCGACGCCGTTTACAGCAGAGTGGTCTGTCCGCAAGACGTCCATTGTTTTGTCTACCCTTGACGCAGAACCACAGACGTCTCCGCCGCCAATGGTGCAATGACAGAAGGATGTGGACAGCAGATTGGAATGAAATTGTCTTTACTGACGAGTCACGCTTCTGTCTGCAACACCACGATGGTCGCATTCGAGTCTGGAGACACCATGAAGAGAGGATGCTGAACAGCTGCGTTATGCACCTCCACACTGGTCCTGCACCGGGTATTATGGTATGGGGCGGTGTTGGATATCACTCTCGCACACCTCTAGTACGCATTGCCGGTATTTTAAACAACCAGCGCTACATCTCCGAGGTGTTGGAGCCAGTTGTCCTTCCTTACCTTCAGGGCTTGCCAACAGCCATATTTCAACAGGATAATGCGCGACCACACGTAGTACGCATTGTCCAACGGTTCTTCGTCAATCGCCAGATTGAATTGCTTCCCTGGCCGCCTTGCTCTCCGGATCTTTCGCCGATAGAAAACATGTGGTCCATGGTTGCTCTACGATTGACCCAGATTCCATCCCCAGTTGCCACAGCAGATCAACTTTGGCAACGTGTGGAAGCTGCTTGGTCTGCTGTACCCCAAGAACACATCCAAAGTCTCTTTGAATCAATGCCGAGGCGTGTGGCAGCGGTGATCTCCAACAATGGCGGCTACTCTAGCTACTGATTTTGGCAGGAACCACATTTCACAGAAGTCTATAAATTTAATCATTTGATACTTGGTCAAGATGCTATCTACAAAATAAATTTTGTTGTGATATCTCTTGTCTTTCTTGGTGTTGCAATTTGGGTGGCCAGCAGTGTATAAAATATCCCTTACGATTTTTTTATAAATATATATATATATATATATATATATATATATATATATATATATATATATATATATATATATTTTACATCAATTGCATACATTGATCGTTGAATTTATTATGAATATATATATATATATATATATATATATATATATATATTTATTTTTTGTTTGGCATTAATTGCATACATTGACCGTTGTATTTAATTTGAATGTACTCCGTAGCGAAGTGCGGGTTTTCTGCTAGTATTTCATAAGCATGCACATATCTAATCAGTGCCAATCTGCCGATCATTGGATTTTTAATCGACGAAACTCATCCTATGATTTTGCATGATAATTTTAAATTTTATTTTGTTGTTGTTGTTGCTTATGCCACTTGACCAACACCAACATCAGATCAAGTCCCGAAGGCTATGGGCAATGAAGGTGCGGCTCCTGTTTCGAATTAGCACCATAAGCGTAGGAGCCCGACTTGGCCAAATGACCGGTCCCGTAATTTTGAACCGAGACAAGCGACGAGACCGGAACACTTGACCCCACACCTCCAGAGGTAAATTTGAGAACTCGGAGGACATTGAATCCACGACCTATTTTACGTGCCCCGGCCACCATTAGTGAACACGGCTGTGGATTTGCATCTACGAGCATTGAACCAGGGACGTTCAGATCACTGGCCCGCTGCTCTTGCCAACTGGGCCATCACCCCAAAAATTTTATTCTTTAACTAGCTGAAAACCCGCACTTCGCTACAGAAAACATTAAAATAAAATACAACGGTCAATGTATGCAATTAATGTCAAAAAATAGACATAGATATGCATAATAAATACGACGATCAATGTATACAATTGATGTAAAAAAAAATATATATATATATTTATAAAAAAATCGTAAGGGATATTTTTATAGACAAAATAATGTAGAAGAAAATATTCAAATTAAATCTAATAGGACATACTAAAGAATATAATACAGTTAATATAGTACAGTTTTAGTAACATATCTTTTACTGTATTTTAATATTTTTTTGCATAATGTCCAATCGTCTGCCGCATTAGCAAGGGAAAAAATATTTCTTGTCTATTTCATTGTTATGGACGTGACGATAAATTTATTTAAAGTACCAGAAAAAGAAATCACGTGATCAGCATTTAATAAATTAAATTCTAAAATTTAATCTTTAAAAATTCACCAAAAATCAGAAAATAGAGGTAAAGATTCGAAAAAAATTTCATTTTAAAGGAATTTTTACGATATTTCTTGCGATATAAATTTCACAACCCTCAAATTATTATTTTAAATGCAAACTTAAAAAAAAAAGTTACTAAAGCAGCTTAAAAATTTAATTTAAAAAAATCTAAGAAGAATTTTACAAAATTCTTTCTTAGTGCACCCCTACACTATGAGAAGAATCGCCATGCAAATTTTCAGCCCTTTAGGTCCATTCGGTCTGTGCGTTGTATGTCAGTGAGTCAGTGAGTCAGAAACGGAACTGTTTTATATATATAGACTATGAATAAACTGTCATATTTTTTTAAATTTGGACAATACATTTAAAACATTTTTTGACTATTTTTCAAGCAGTTTAATGAAATAAGAAAGGAATTCAGAACTTAGGGCTGCTGTGTATTAACCCTATGGGATTCGCCCTCCTCAATGTTAACCAAAGGGGAAAAATTGGCTACCATTCACAGGTATATAAATACTGATAATCCAATAAAAATGGTATTTTCAGATGGTCTGAACTTTTCTGCACCTTGCCACAGGATTCATTTTAGAAATTTCGTCCACCAAAGGAATTTAGGCGCGTTTAAAACACACTATACCACATTTTTTCCTCCGAATAATTTAAATTTAAAAATATTATTTTCATTTTTTTTTTAAATGAAAAATTCCCCAGGGTGTAAAATTTCTTTCTCTGTTACAAAGAAGAATAAAAAAAAAATCTTTCAACTCATTTTCTCCATAGGTTAACATTGAGGTGAGCAAATCCAATAGGGTTAGTACATAGCAGCTTTAATGTCAGAAGAAAGCTAAGTGAGAAGATAATGTTGTTAAGGTGATGAAAGCGATGATATACTGATTGATTTTAGCTTTTACACGAAACAAATTTTGATCGGAAGTTAAGAAGTAATTTAAACTTTTTATATTGATACTGAAAATATAACACTGAAATTTTTAGCTTTATAATAAAAACTTGCTGAAAACCCGCACTTCGGTACGGAGTACATTCAAATTAAATACAACGGTCAATGTATGCAATTAATGCCATTATATATATATACATATATATATATATATAATACGACGATCAATGTATACAATTGATGTAAAAAAAACAAAAAAATATATTTATAAAAAATTGTAAGAAATATTTTTATAGACAAAATAATGTAGAAGAAAATATTCAAATTGAATCTAATAGGACATACTAAAGAATATAGTACATTTAATATAGTACAGTTTGAGGAACATAATATCTTTTATTGTATTTTAATATTTTTTTGGATAATGTCCAATCGTTTGCCGCATTAGTAAGAAAAAAATTTTTTTTGTCTATTTAGTTGTTATGCACATGGCGATAAATTTATTTAAAGTACCAGAAAAAGAAATCACGTGATCAGCATTTAATAAATTAAATTCTAAAAAGTAATCTTAAAAAATTCACCAAGAATCAGAAAATGGAGGTAAAGATTCGAAAAAGATTTCATTTTAAAGGAATTTTTATGATCTTTCTCGTGTCATAATTATTTTAACCCTCAAATTATTGTTTTAAATGCAAACTTAAAAAAAGTTACTAAAACAGCTTAAAAATTTAATTTAAAAAAATCTAAGAAGAATTTTTTTAAAACACTATAAGAAGCATCGCCATGCAAAATTTCAGCCGTTTAGGTCCAGCAGTTTGGTCTGTGCTTTGTTTGTCAGTCAGTCAGTCAGTCAGTGAGTCAGTCAGTTACGGAACTGTGTTATATATATAGATTATAAATTTTTTTATTCAAAATATCGAGAAAAATAGATAAGTATTACTGAGTAATTTTATAGTTTAAATTCTTTGTTTAAATTCTCAGGAAAGCATAAAAAATCATTGTTTTTGATTAACCGTATAGTCTTTTTACGCTTGAAAGCCGATAGCAGCAATCGACATGTTAAACATCGTGCATTGTATGTTTTCAAAAGTTTTTGGAAACAGCTAAATTTTAATGACTGCAGTTCACTAATGTTAAGTGAGACTTTTGGAATTTAGGATATCCAGCCAGAAAATGCTAAATAGATTTTGTGCCAATGAGCAGTGTAGAAGAAAACTTACAGATGTTCTCCATTTCCATGTCAGTTATGTTTTATGGCTTGACATGGCATCTAATCTTGACATTATCCAAATAGACGTCAATGAAAGCTGGAAAAACAACGATACCGCATATGCTGGCCAACACCTGCCAGACTTAATGAAGATAATGAAAGTCCCATGGACAGAAATAGCCAAAAATATCGTATGTCCTCTGCAAGATTGATGAGATAGGACTCACTTGCCGTACTCAGTCGGAACAATGTTTATTCCCGGATAATTGTTTAATGTTAGTTATAATGAAAGTTCGAGTGATCGCTATTGAAACATCAAACATCACTACTTTAAATGAGAAATAAAATTTAGATTGGAAGTTTCTTTTGGGTATTCCTGGATTTCAGATGGCAGTATTGTAGAGTAACGAATCCTTAATGAACGATATGTGAATGACCGTGAAGTTCTAACAATAATATGGAAGCAAATATGGTCAAATATGGAAGCAAATTTGGTCAAATATGGGAGACGATAGGAAATTTTGCGTTGGTAATCTTCATTGGTTCCTGTAAAGAATTTGTAATTGGATCGGTATTTTGACACTCTCGATGAATCCATTGTTGAATCGTTAAAATAACGATGAATAATTCAAGAACGGTTTCTGAATGATCATGTAGATAAGAAAACTAGTCAAATATAGTTGGCGAATTTGTCCCGACAGAAATATTTTTAAAGTAAGTTGAAGCTTGGTCCATTGGTTTGTAAGGAATTTGCAATCGGATTGGCGTTTTGATACCTTGATGAATCTTTCATTGAATTTGTACAATAACGACGAATCATAAAAGAATGATTTATAAATGACCGTGTAGTCTACATTCGAAATATGGAAGTGAATCTGTCCCGACAGAATTTTTTTTTAAACCGCTTGGAACTCAGGTCATTGGTTCTTGTAAGGAATTTGCAATCGGGTCAGTGATTTTACACTCTTGGTTATTACATCTTGCTCACATCCTGGTTGTATCGTAGAATACTCACCATTGCCTATTAAAGCTTCTTGTCTAGTGCACATTAAGTGCAGGAAGGGTTTGTTGGGAATGATGCTGAAATGTTAACTGGTATTTTAAAAGTAAGTACCTGGTTCTCAATAAACCAAACAAATATATTAGCTTTCGAGATCCATACTTGTGTTCTAATTTGAAAAACTGTTATTAAATAAAGCTGATAAATGCATAAAAATTTCTACAAACGACCTCCTATTAATCCTTTCTGAGAATTTAAATATCAACTATTCAGCGAATTCATAAAAGAGTATTACTTTCATTTTCATTAATTTGAAAGATTCCTGATTAAAAAAAACATGAAACTAAAGCAAAGGCAATTTAGTGATTTGATATGTATTTCAACTCCTGTTGGAGTTTCTCCCTAGATTTGAGTACTGGGTCTTCACTGAGAGATCACCACTTTTGAATTAAGGCATCATTTATTTGACCTAAAATAGAAAATATCCATAGGAACTTTTCTCTCAGTTATAAATCTGGTTTCATCAGGTGAAGGCTTTGAGACCTATAAAGAAAAAAAATATATATACAGTGTTGAAGATCATGAACGGATCATTAACAGATGTACAGTGAATCTTATCATTACAGACTTTCAAAGGTAAAGTTAGCCATAAATAAAATACAAAAGGATACACTCTGATATGTCAATAGACATGCATAGCCAGATTTACGTATCTCGTAATTTCTTTGCGAGAACTAAATATCGTTATATGCTCATTAAAAATGAGGGTTAGAATGACACAGTTTTAATAAACGTTAGCAAAAAATATAAATTCCAGAAGCCGTATTTTTAAAAAAAAAACTTCCCGGGAGACAAAACTAAGCATACATCCTCCATTATCCAGTTCGTTTGTTTGTCTTCAGGGTTATTACTTTAGTTCCACGGTTATATTGTGTTACGCGGTGGCTAACCGCACCCCTTCTAGCAATATATATATATATATATATATATATATATATATATATATATATTATATATATATATATATATATATATATATATATATATATATATGTATATATATATATATATATATATATATATATATGTATATATATATATATGTATATATATATATGTATATATATATATATATATATATATATATATGTATGTATATATATATATATATATATATATATATATATATATATATATATATATATGTATGTATATATATATATATATATATATATATATATATATATATATACATATATATATATATATATATATATATATATATATATATATATATGGTGACCGGTATAAAGCGTTTACGTGGAAAATAGTGATTTTTAGATATTTGTTAATATTGATAAAAAAAAAATCTTTTGACTTGTACAAAAACCTTAGGTCTATCAATTTTGTATACCAAAGTATGTTTCTTTGTACAAAAGACTCAAATCGAAATTTTTGTTCTGCGACTGGTAAAAAAGCCAATAACTAGGTATATTTAAATCCCTGTTTTCGACTTAAGCCCTTTATACTGGGCACCATGTATATATATATATATATATATATATATATATATATATATATATATATACTAGCGGACCCGACAGACGTTGTCCTGTTCAAACATTGTAATTCTAGCTGAAGTACCCGGCATTGCCCCGGATTTTAAGAATGTTTGTTAACCAAAATCAATTTAAAAACTAAACACAGTATAAGTAACATAGAAAAGATTTAGCCTTTATCATTGGAGCACAAAATCCTGAAAAGTAAAATATAAAATATATAAATTTATAATAAACCTACAAAAATCCATTAAAAAACTAAACGCAGTATAAATAACATAGAAAAAAAGCATACGAAATGTTATACATATTAATAATATGAAAACCCAATTAAAAATGTATAAATGTATAATAACTCCTCAGATTTCAGCTATATTCGGTATTTCATCATAAAAAAGCTGAAAATAAATAAAAATAAATAAAAATAATAGTTTTAAAAAATAATAAAATTAAATTAAAATTAAAATTTAAAAAATAAAATAAAATAATAATTAAAAAAATAATAAAATAAAAGCTGCAATAAAAAAGCCTTAAAAAATGCTGAAATAACAGGTCTAGCAAAATTTACACGACTCTGCATTCGAACCCGTGTCGACAGCATGGTACTTGCGCGACCTTCCGAATACGCCACGATGACACGGTATTTGACTGAGTAAAGTGAAACTTATTCGTTATTCGAAAGTTGTGGGCTGGTGATTATACATGTCAGAGGAGTTTTTAGTCAGAAATAAGTTAGCAGGATAGAAGCTTAGTCTTTAGCTCTTCAATAGACACAAATATATAGGCGAGGGGGATTGCAGTAGCGATTAAAAAAGATCTCGTGTCACTTAGCGTGGTTGATTCGAATTTTCCATCGCGTCTCGAGAGTATGAATATGCCGTTGGATCTGATGTATTTTAGAGTATAAAATCTGACTTGAAAGATTATTATTTTCATTTACTATTCTGGTTTAATATATGACTTGAAACTTTTTGATTTTATTTAGTTTTATCTTTTCGCTCGCTGTTTGCTAACTAAACCTAATGTGGACGGCATTATCCAGACGGCCGATTCCAGAAACTGTAACAGCTTCCATTTACCGGACGCACCCCCTTATAAATTGTTGGTTTTTTATTAATTAATTAAAAATATAAAAACATTTTCTATCGGATCAAATTGTGAATCTAAACCATTCTCGATTCAACTTAATCGCACACACAAAATTTCATAAAAATCAGTCCAGTCGTTTAGGAGGAGTTCAGTTACATACACACGGACAGAAGAAATATATATATAAGATATATATATATATATATATATATATATATATATATATATATATATATATATATATATATATATATATATATATATATATTACATAATTGAGGATTAATATTCTATTAGAATCAATCAAAAGTGACTAATATAAATTAAAAACAGCAAATAAAAAGTATCTGTAATACCCACAAACAAGAACTACTCATTAAAGAATTCACAACTAAATTGAGACTTTCTGTAACTGCTAATAATTTTATTCTCACGTAAAAGAAATTTTCAGTTTGTAATGTGTGGTACAGCATTTACTAAGTGTATGGATATAGTAAGAAAATGGCAGGAAACGAGATAGACGACTGTGTTTCAGCGAATATAAATAATTCCAGAGCAGTAATGATTTAAGTTTTCTGTTTTAGAGACACGGTTTTGTACAGCCTCCCTTTTTTCTCTTCTCTCTATGGGCGCAAGCGCTAAACTTTTCAAATCTTTTCTCTTTTATTCCCCTAAGCATTGATTACATTTTCAATTCAATTTAGGGAATTGATTTTAAACATTTTAGCTCTAGATAACACTAGATTTTCGAATTCGTAACATTCGCAAGCACTTAACTCTTCTGATCTTATTTTTCTTCGAAGAGGTGACAGCATTTTAAATTCAGTTTTGGGAATTAATTTTCTGCATTTAACTCTAGATAACATCAGGTTTTCGAATTCTTAAAAATCGCACCAGGATATGTATTAATTGCGACTAGTTCCTTTCTCTTGCACGTCTGTGATTTATCTATACCTGTTCCTATTACTCTACGGCCTGCAAAAATGCCATAGTAATAACTTTTTACTGTTTTTTAGCTTCAATGTAGCATTTAAGAAACTATTATTAGCTAATTTATTAAAATCCATTATTTTATGTCATAAACGGATATCATTTTATCGGAAATGATAATATTTTTATCATTTCATCGGAATTGATAATATTTTTATCATTTCGTCGGAATTCATAATATTTTTGTCTTAAATGGAGGGATTTATAATTATCTTAAATGGAGGGATTTATGGTTGTCATATATGGATATCATATCAATTTCGATAATATTTTTGTGGTAAAATGATATCATACTATAAAATCCGATTATATTTTCGTTATATCCCTATCTGAATTAATGGCATATATTTCCATAAATGGATATATATAAGAAACTTTTATTAACTAATTTATTATAATCCATTATTTTATGTCATAAATGGATATCCTTTTATCGAAAATGATAATATTTTTATCACAACATTTTTATAATTTCATCGGAATTGATAATATTTTTGCCTTAAATGGAAGATTTATAATATGGCTGTCATATATGGAAATCATATAATTAATTTCGATAATATTTTTGTGGTAAAGTGATATCATACTATGAATTCCGATAATATTTTCGTTATATCATTATCTGAATTGATGGCATATATTTCCATAAATGTATATATATATAAGAAACTATTATAAACTAATTTATTTTAATTCATTATTTTATGTCATAAATGGATATCCTTTTATCTGAAATGATAATATATTTATCATTTCATCGGAATTGATAATAATTTTGTCTTAAATAGAGGGATTTATAATATGGTTGTCATATATAGATATCATATTATTAATTTCGATAATATTTTTCTGGTAAAGTGATATCATGCTATGAATTCCAATAATATTTTCGTTATATCATTATCGGAATATATATTTCCATAAATTGATATATATAAGAAACTATTATTAACTAATTTATTATAATCCATTATTTTATGTCATAAATGGATATCCTTTTATCGAAAATGATAATATTTTTATCACAACATTTTTATAATTTCATCGGAATTGATAATATTTTTGCCTTAAATGGAAGATTTATAATATGGTTGTCATATATGGAAATCATATAATTAATTTCGATAATATTTTTGTGGTAAAGTGATATCATACTATGAATTCCGATAATATTTTCGTTATATCATTATCTGAATTGATGGCATATATTTCCATAAATGTATATATACATAAGAAACTATTATAAACTAATTTATTTTAATTCATTATTTTATGTCATAAATGGATATCCTTTTATCTGAAAAGATAATATATTTATCATTTCATCGGAATTGATAATAATTTTGTCTTAAATAGAGGGATTTATAATATGGTTGTCATATATAGATATCATATTATTAATTTCGATAATATTTTTCTGGTAAAGTGATATCATGCTATGAATTCCAATAATATTTTCGTTATATCATTATCGGAATATATATTTCCATAAATTGATATATATAAGAAACTATTATTAACTAATTTACTATAATCCATTATTTTATGTCATAAATGGATATCCTTTAATCGGAAATGATTACATTTTTATCATAAAATTTTTATAATTTCATCGGAATTGATAATATTTTTGTCTTAAATGGAGGGATTTATAATATGGTTGTCATATATAGATATCATATTATTAATTTCTATAATATTTTTGTGGTAAAGTGACATCATACTATGAATTCCAATAATATTTTCGCTATATCATTATCGGAATCGATCACATATATTTCCATAAATGGATATATATAAGAAACTATTATTAACTAATTTATTATAATCGATTATTTTATGTCATAAATGGATATCCTTTTATCGGAAATGATAATATTTTTATCATAAAATTTTTATCATTTCATCGGAATTGATAATATTTTTGACTTAAATGGAGAGATTTGTAATATGGTTGTCATATATGGAATCATATTTTCAATTTCGATAACATTTTTGTGGTAAAGTGATATCATACTATGAATTCCAATAATATTTTCGTTATATCCTTATCGGAATTGATAGCATATATTTCCATAAATGGATATCATATTATCGGAATGAACAATATTTTTCATTAATGTATATCAGACATTTATAACAATTTCTATTACAATATTATGTTTTTCTTGTATAATATTTCTGGTTGCTTAATTTTTCATAACCCTTTAAACTTGATATTATAATAGAAATTATGAAGATTGTTGTAAATGTGTGATATCCATTAATGAAAAATATTGTTCATTCCCATAATATGATATCCATCTATGGAAAAATATGATACCGATTCCGATAATTATACAGCGAAATATGATATCCATATATAACAACCATATTATAAATCCCTCCATTTAAGACAAAAATATTATCAATTCCGATGAAATGATAAAAACTTTATGATAAAAATATTATCAGTACCAATAATATGACAATCATTTATGATAAAAATATAATCAATTCCGATAAAATGATATCCAATTATGACACAAAATAATGGATTTTAACAGTTAAGTAAATACTAGCTACAAATTACAACAAATTAGTAATTAATAATGTTTTTATTTTATTATACTTCAGGTTGCTTAATTTCTCATAATGCTTTAAAACTACATGACAAACATTATTTTAAAATTCTGATAAGGTCCTTTGTTGGTTTGTTTATTTGAGGGACTGTACTGATATCGTTCTGTCAGTGTCGTTCAATGTCATTCAAAGAGTTAGAAATAAATAAGAGTTTTGTTCGACTTTCAGTTTTAAACCGAGAATTCAAAACCACTTTACAACACCTTATTTAACGATGTAAACGGAGCATGTCATTCCTCCTTATCTAGGCTCAAGGTGGCCTTGCAGTAACATGCTGGTATTCGGTTCTGAGGGTGCTCGGATCGAATCCCGGAACGCACAGTTAAATACCTCCGTGTCTAGGCCGGATATGGGCACGTTAAATCCGTAGATCGGAAAGATGCTCTATGTAGGTTAGTGAGATTGGGAGAGGGTACGATATCCCCAGATATCGTCCCTGGGGTGCTCGGTCAAAATTGAAGTGGAAACTAGCTAAGACGGGATGTGACCCTTGTAGTGCTATTTAAAACCGGAGCCGCACATTTCAGCCTGTAGCCTATATGGACCTGAACTGGAACTTCAAGCCGGGAGCATAAGAAACAACAACAACAACAATCCTCCTTATTTCTGTGGCTTACAAGTTGTTGTTTGCCAATGTGGGACTTTTGCCAATAAACACATCCGCATTTTAACCACGAGAATCATTGATTTCTGTCAATGGGGACACCGCATAGGTGGACCAATACCACCCTCTGAGATCACCTCAATTTCGATCGAGCACCCCCCCCCCCAAAGGGGAACATCTGAGGGCTTGTACATTCTACCAACAGCTGACTTCATAAAAGGACTTTCCGGCCTACTGATTTAACGTGTTCTTATCCGGCCTAGAACGAAGATATTTAATGGCGTTCATTGGAATTCAAAATGAGCAACCCCCCCCCCCCCCCCCAAAAAAAAAAAAAATCAAAAAAAAAAAAATCCAAAGTCCAGCTCGCTACCCCCAGGCTACCTCGGCCTCTTGTGATTTAAAGGTAAAACAGAAAATTTTAGCGACTGAATGAATTTTACCACAAATCAAGTAGTAATAGAATGAAGGTAACTAACTTCCCATATGAGTAGACTAGCTGAAAACCCGTACTTCGTTACGGAGTACATTCAAATTAAGTACAACGGTCAATGTATGCAATTAATGCCAAAAATATGTTTAAATATATTTATAATAAATACAACGATCAATGTAAGCATTTGATGTAAAAAAACGAAAAAATATATTTATAAAAAATTGGAAGGGATATTTTTATAGACAAAACTAGCGGAAAACCCGCACTTTGCTACGGAGTACATTCATATTAAATGCAACGGTCAATGTATGCAATTAATGCAAAAAAAATAAATATATATATATATTTATAATAAATGCGACGATCAATGTATATAATTGATGTAAATATATATATATATATATATATATATATATATATATATATATATATATATATTTATAAAAAAAATCGTAAGGATATTTATTTTTGTGGGATAATATCCAATCGTCTGCTGCATTAGAAAGAAAAATTTTTTTTTGTGTGTATTTAGTTGTTATGCACGTGACGATAAATTTATTTAAAGTACCAGAAAAAGAAATCACGTAATCGGCATTTAATAAATTAAATTCTAAAAATTAATCTTTAAAAATTCACCAAAAATCAGAAAATCGAGGTAAAGATTCGAAAAAGATTTCATTTTAAAGGAATTTTTATGATATTTCTCGTGATATAAATTTTATAACCCTCAAATTATTATTTTAAATGCAAACTTAAAAAAAGTTACAAAAACAGCTTAAAAATTTAATTTAAAAAAATCTAAGAAGAATTTTTCAAAAATCTTTCTTAGTGCACTCCTACACCATAAGAAGAATCGTCATGCAAAATTTCAGCTCTTTAGGTCCAGCGGTTTGGTCTGTGCGTTGTATGTCAGTCAGTCAGTCAGTGAGTCAGTTACGGAACTGTTTCTTATACAAGGTGCGCCCGTAAAGTAACCGGACAATTTTTTTATAAATAAGAAAAATATCACTCACCTTCAAATAAATTTATCTCCTTCAAAATAATCGCGAAAGGAGTCCATACAATTTTTCCGACTTTTCTTCAAGTCATAGAAACACTGTTTATAGGCGTTGAAACTAACCGTTCGTAAAACACGCGTAACATTTGATTTAATATCCGAGACGGTTTCAAATCTCTGTCCTTTCGTGACCATCTTAAGCTTTGGAAAAAGGAAAAAATCAGCTGGCGATAAGTCGGGAGAATAGGGTGGGTGATTTATCACTGTAATTGAATGCTTAGCAAGATATTGTTGTACAGAAATTGCTGTATGGGGCCTAGCATTATCGTGTAAAAGAAACCATTGCCCAGAATGAAACAGTTCCTTCCTAACTCGCCTTATCCCGTTTCTTAATCGAAAAAGCACCTCCTTGTAAAAATACTGATTAATTGCTTGGTTTTCAGGAACAAATTGGCGGTGAATAAGTCGGATACTGTATTAAATCAAATGTTAGGCCGTGTGCACACGGGGCAACTCAAAAGAAACTGATAACTGACTCAAATCACAAACCAGTCCGTGATGAGTCGTAACCTATGTAATTGAATGGAGCCACGCACACGGCGCAACTGGTTACAAACCCGGTCGACGGGTTTGTAACCAGTTGCGCCGTGTGCGTGGCTCCATTCAATTACATAGGTTACGACTCATCACGGACTGGTTTGTGATTTGAGTCAGTTATCAGTTTCTTTTGAGTTGCTCCGTGTGCAGACGGGCTTACGCGTATTTTGCGAACGGTGATTTCCAACGCCTGTAAACAGTGTTTCGATGACTTGAAGAAACGTCGGAAAAATTGTATAGACTCCTTTGGCGATTAAAGGTTTGGCTATTAAGGAGACTCCTTTGGCTATTAAGGAGATAAATTTATTTGAAGGTGAGTAATATTTTTCTTATTTATAGAAAATTTGTCCGGTTACTTTATGGGAGCACCTTGTATATAGACTAGCTCCAATCAATTAAACAAATAATCGCATGGATGCACATATAAGAGATGTGCGGTATACTAATATTGGAATCCTAAATATGATGTTTTTACGTTACTGCCATGAGGAAAATGCAAATATAAAGCGAAAAGATCGCGTAGCTAAGAATGAAATACGAATATTTTTGAAAGGTACGTTGCCTTCGTGTTGGACACCAAAAGATCTATAACGTGTTATGAGGTGAACCTGGAACTTAGGCGAGGATTTAGCAAAGAATTAATTGCGTTATATAGCGCAGAACATTACATGATACGTGCAATTAAACACACAAACGCACTGTAGTCAAAAATAGTTTTATCTTTACGATCTGAGATTTTTACATTATATCAAACTTGTGAAACTCATAAAAACACAGGATAAAGCCATGTCCTTTGCTAAACATGCTATTTTGTTGCAATGAAAAATGTAGATGAATTGACCCACCGAACATGTTTCATTCTTAAAAATTTACTATATTTGAAATGATAACGGGCTTTTTTATGCATACGCTCGGATAAAAAAAAATGTACTGTAAACATTTTCGCTGATTGTTTAAAAATTTCTAAATCTTCATTTTTTGAGGTGGCAACTGACTTGTAACAAAACGTCGTAAAGTAATGTAATGTTTTTTTTATAAATTTTACTTCTAACGGCGGGTTACAAGACTATATAAAAATGAAAACAAGAACAAACAAATGAAAGAGAACTGAAACGTCCATGAACACAAAAGTTTCGCAGCTTTCCAATATCTCTACCCCACTGGAGCTGGAGATAGAGCGGGCCAATATAGTATATGGGCAAATAGATCCTCATGTCGATTACAGAGCTTGCAAAAAGGGTTCTTAGATGATATTTATATGGCAGAGATACCCCGCAGTCGAACCCCGTTATAGCGAATCCGGTAATAACGAACTCCCGGATATAACGAACGAAAATTTTGGTCCCGCTGTTTTCCTATTGTATTTGAAGCTAATTTATCCTTATAGCGAACCTCCGAAATCTTAAAAATCGGCTATAACAAACCTTTTTTTTTCAGTCAACTACTGAATTTTTTTAAAAAAACTTTTTAAGAATGCTGAAGATACAACGAATGTTGAAGAAGACGACGATAAAGATTTACCTATCGCGATGTGAATAGAAAAGCACAAAATTTCATCATTCTCAGATTGTGACATGCAGTTGTTCGAAACATGTGATGAAGAAGTCATACATGTGAAAATCCGACTGATGAAGAAATACATTGTGGAAGAAATTAAAATGAATCATTCTGAGATTCTGACGCTGATGAAGAGGATCACATAAATGACGAAATCCCCACCATCTCAGATGCTACAGAAGCGATGAGTGTCAATAATAAGTTTTTGTCTACACAAACAGTGGAAGAAAGATTGTTGGAGTCATTTGATGTATTGGACAAAGAAATTCATGAAATGTTTTTGAAATAGGCATCACGTTAGCAGAAGATAACCGATTATTTCTGCATCTAAACAGTGAATCATTAATGATCATTTTTAATAGATTTAATCATTTTTTCAATACATAATTATTGAATACACATAGCAATTAATGAGTTATATATTTTGTGAACTCTAACAGTTTTCTTAACGGTTCGGATATAGCGAATCACCGGATATAGCGAACAAAACCTTTGGTCCCTTGCAGTTCGTTATAACGGGGTTCGACTGTAGTATATCAATAGGCAATCAGGGTGAAACAAGGCGACCGCTTTCTCCTCGACCACTCAAGGACTTCAGTAATTTTGTCCCACCAAATCTTTTGTAAGTTTCTTGACAGCAGTTCTTGTCAGAAAGTTTTGCAATGTAACACCAGCATTCAGTAATCAGTGCCTGAAAGCGAGCGACGAACCTACTCGCTCGAGTGTACGAATTGTGCTCCACTACACTGTCGATTTTTTCGCGATTTCCTTTGATTGTTTCATTAGAAGTCAGTGCAGGTCACACTGAACTGTCTCTGTAGTGGAACAGCTTTTGAGCCGAGCATTCAAAACGAGCATTCGCGAAGAAACATCGGTGCACTTGTAAAGCAATGCTCGCCGCGAGCATTATGGGTAACCGTATAAGTGAATCAACACCACCCCATGGTTCCACATCCATTTTGACCGAGGACCCCCAGGGGTTGACATCTGGGGGTCTCGTACCTTCTCCCACCTACTGATTTAACATGCCTCCATCCGGCCTAGATACGACGATATATAATGGATCCAAACTTTGGATCCATCCTTAGTCCGATGCCAAACGAGCTACCATTAGGCTACAATCAAGGTACACTTGTAAGGGGTACTCTCAGTTCTCGATTTCTAGACATGGAGGTGTTGTAACCTTCCAGGATGGGTGTGGGGTATTCAAATTTTTTTTATATATATATATATATATATATATATATATATATATATATATATATATATATATATATATATATATGTATATATATATATACATACAGTGGTACCTTGACTTACGAGTTTAATTCGTTCCATGACTTAGCTCGTAACTCGAAATACTCGTATCTTGAATAAATTTTCCCCATTGAAATGAATGGAAATGCCATTAATTCGTTCCGGGCTGCCCCAAAACACCGCAATTTTTTTGTTACATGTTTTTAAATAAGAAAAACGTTCTTATAAAAGACGAACATTGTATAAAAACGCAATACAACAGAATGTACTGCAAAAAATTTGTTTTATTAAGTGTAATGTACAACATTTACCTTGAAGATCAGACTTGAAGATGCTTATGGAAGAGGAGGAGAAAGGTTGAACTGAAAAATTAAATCTTATTTGTTGATTTTTCATCTTTTCATCCCGCTTTCTTGACTTTCGCTTTTATTACCAGCTATTCTCTAAAAGTGAACGAGTGAGACACGGAAACTGGGCGATTGTTGTATCGTTCACTTTGGCTGTATTGTCCAGATTCTTCTATCTGAGAATCTGTAGAACGTTTTCTCAGAATCCAATCTCTCGGTTTAAGACTGGATAGCAGTCTCAGAATAATATTATACAATTATATATTAATTGTGCACAAAGGTTGTAAATATTATATGCTTCTTGTGTTCTCATTTAATGAGCACGTAACATGGCATTCGCTGCTCAAACTAGCAATGGTGGGGTATCTGAAGCTTGCTCGAAACATGAATTTTAGCTCGTAACTCGAAGCAAAAAATCGTAACTCGAAGCACACACACACACACACACACACACACACACACACACACACATATATATATATATATATATATATGTGTGTGTGTGTGTGTGTGTGTGTATGTATATATGTATACATATGTATATATATGAATATATATATATATATATATATATATATATATATATATATATATATATATATATATATATATATTCATATATATACATATGTATACATATATATATATATTCATATATATACATATGTATACATATATGTATACATATGTATATATATGAATATATATATATATATATATATATATATATATATATATATATATATATATATATATATATATATATATATATATATATAATAGGCCAGGCCCACTCACTAACAACAAAGTAATATTTAATTGAATAAATGTTTTTAACTATCATAATTTTTTTTCCTAAAGAGAGCTACCGGAATGCCGTTCCGGCACGTTCCGCCTAAAATCAAGCCCTGGGTGCACTTAAAATGCAATGCTCGTCACAACATTACATTAGAACGTTACATTACTAGTCAGTCGCTGCCATTATGCATTAAATGATGATACAGATTCCTCAAACTATTATGTGCATTTAAAGAACCTAGTATGTGAATAAATCATTTTTCACACTTGTTGAGAATGCACACAAAATATACATTTTCTGGCTTTAGGAAATTATCCAGATTTCTTGGCAATTCTTCAAGATTCAGTTTTTCGACATGAATTTTCCTTTTAGTCAAACTTTACCATGCTTCTTGCTCAAGTGAACATTTAGATGCCATTTTGGGAAAAAAAACAAAAAACAAAAACAAAAAAACACCGTCATTAAACTTGTAAATAATGACGTTCTGCGTAGGACCATCTCACACAAGATTCAAAGAGAATTGCTACAAACGCCGTAAATTTAACGAGAAATAATAAATAAAAAGTCATGAAAGAAAAACCATTAAGGCACACAACGTGACCAGTAAAAAACCAGCATTATGCACTCTGCATTTCTACAGTGCGAGTAGTGAGTAGTATTTGCTTTTCTTTTTCTCAATGAAATCTAAAATTAATGATTTTATAACGTGAGTAGAGTTTAATGTTACCTATAGTGTTTCGTCGGGGTTATTTACCTTTAATTTTCACGCTCAAAAGAGTTGCGGTTTTCCTTTCCCAATTAGCTATACGCCCTTCAGTGTAAATCAGCGGGCTACTATAATGCCTCATGAATAGATGTCGTTAACCATTACAGAATTAATTCGTGATATTAAAAATTAATATCAGATATATTGAACTAATTATAGGGATTATAAACCCCTATTTATCACAAATGCCAACACGTATATCTTTCAAAACAAACATTTGTATTCATGTTGTTCGTAATTAAAGGTCAAATTTTAGCACCTTCTAAAATAAATATTATTAGTCAGATTAACTCCTAATTTCATCTATTAGAAAAAATCATGGGAAAAAAAATATGAATTTAAAATTTGGGTTGAAAAGTGACCACCCAGTGAGAGTTTGGCTTTGGAACTGCAATATATAATGTGTTATCGGGGGACAGAATATAGATGATTTACATCAAGATAGGATACGTTCTACACCATATCTGCTATTGTCGGCAATAACTTAATTTAAAGGCTTTATGGTCAACTGAAATAGTGTCTCTAGAATTATGGGTTGTAGGGGGCTAGAAGACTGTTTCTGGTGAGTTGACATAATTAAAAAATCATCTTGCATTCATGGTTTACATTTTCCTCTCACTTTGTCAAAGTCTTCTTTTGCAAGTCAAAATCACTCAACAGAGTAGATAACGCAACCAACTTCAGTCTCACTGTTAGCATGGATGTTTGTAGCCGTTCGGCTTTAAGCAGTAGGACCCAGTCTAGTTAGTTCTCATGTAGCACCCGCCCCCCCCCCCCAAAAAAAAAAAAAGAACCGTAGCACTCTCAACCAATGAACCAGCCAACCACAACCAACTTCCCTTAAGGCTGCCATGTACTAACCCCATTGAATTCGCTCACCTCAATGTTAACTTATAGAGAAAATTTGTCTACGTATTGCCGACTTGGATTCAAAGATTTTTCAAAAAAAATTGTACTCCGTCATAGAGAAAGAAATTTTATATTTGTGTACATTTTTCGTTTAAAAAAATGCAATTAATATTTTAAAATTAAAATTTTTCGGGGAAAAATCGGGTATAGTGTGTTTTAAACGCTCATAAATTCCTTCGGTGGACGAAATTTATAAAATGAATCCTGTAGCGCTTTGCAGAGAAGTTCAGGCTATCTGACAATACCAATTTTATTTGATTATCAGCATTTATGTACCTGTAAATAGTTGACAAAAATATATTTTAAATAAAAAATTTGGGGGGGGGGGCAGCGCTAAACCACCCTATAGAGAGAGAGCCATTACAATCGCTCAAAATGTCAATCCTAAGGGGGTGGAATTCTCGAACTGTCAACTGGACTCCTCCCACCACAAGGGTCTGCAAGAAGAGGAAAAGGGAAATACGATTTTTTTTCTTAGTACATAGCAGTCTTAATGGCCCACGATAAGTCTGATTTAGAACGTTGGAAAATATATTTTCAATACTTGGAA
Source organism: Dolomedes plantarius (assembly GCA_907164885.2). Lineage (NCBI taxonomy): Eukaryota > Metazoa > Arthropoda > Arachnida > Araneae > Dolomedidae > Dolomedes > Dolomedes plantarius. Next base: position 48,465,716 of record OU015490.1, read on the forward strand.
AAGCTCGTGTAGCAAAGAGTTTTTTTTTTTTTTTAGGCGGAGGTACTTGTCGTCAAACATTCGCCTATACTACGCCACTGTTTAGGTCCATTTTATTATGGGGGCATCCTATAGGCCGACAGCATTACCCCATATGAAGGGACGACACAAAGAGGTATATTTTCGTGGCGCGACGCCGGGATTCGATCCGAGAAACCTCAGCACCGAAAACCTACGCGGTGTACCACAAGCCCTGTAGCAAAAAGTTGACCGTAGCGTTTCAAACCAAACCAAACCAAACCTGTTAGAAAAAAAAAACCTTAAAAGCTTAAGCAAATTCACGTAGAAAAGAAGACAAGTTAAATATAAAGTAACATACCCAGTATTTTCAGTTAAAAAAAAAAAATGTTTTTCATCGAACCATATTCCTGTATGTAACGTATTCCCTGGTTTTCCTTTTTGATACTTTTCTGGCAAGCTGCATCTAGCCATTTTTATCATCTGTATTATAATTACTTATTCAATGTTTTCCGTGTTTGAGCGCATCTGTATTATGTGGTATATTAGAAAAAAATTACCACTTTTTATAGCAAAGGGTTGTTGTTTGCCGACTTGGGGCACCTGTCAGTTACATCTAAGTGCCTTCTGCGTTTGACATTTAAAAAAAAAATCTTTGTATTGTTTAGCATAATACATGGGGATGGAACCTACTCTGGTTTAATAATTTATTCAGGTAGAACAAATAATAGTATTTCACGTTAGCAACCTGGCTATTTAAATTTTTCTAAGCTCTTTTAACCTTTCATCATGTCAGTCTGAATATCTTAAAACTGCTTTTTTTCACTCTGCTACTAGAGTTTTTCTGTTTCTATTTAATGACTATTCCTTAAAAATGTGTCTCATTTAATTTTCTTTATTTCCGAGGATTAAAATACAAAATAGATCTATCCTCTAGTACAGAGGACAAATGACAACAATACATAAATTAATCACTCAATTAAAGTAGTGCAAAAGACGTGGGCGTGGTGGCCCGGTTGGCAAAGGCAGCGGACAGTGATCTGAACGTCACTGGTTCGATTCCCGTCGCTGACAAAACCACCGTCGTCTACACTAATGGTGGCCGGGGCACGTAAAATAGGTCGTGGATGCAATGTCCTCCTAGTTCTCAAATTTACATCTGGAGGTGCGGGGTCAAGTGTTCCGGTCTCGTCACTTGACGGGGTTCAAAATTACGGGACCGGTGTTCTTCGAGGTCAAGTCACACTTCAGCCCTAGTGGTACCTTGCCAAGGTGACAATGGACCTTCAGATTGACAAAAATATGTCCCCAAAACGATTTTTTCTCTTTTCTTTCAGAAAATGATTCTGTAACTCATCAGATTTAAATTTAAAAAAAAAAGTATGTTGATCCGATCATTATTAACCGAGTTATAAGTATTTTTGTCAAACGTAAACAATGGAAATGTTAGTCAAATTAAAAATTTAAATGCCATTTTCTCAAAACAAGTTTTCATGTCGTTTCAGTAAGTTCAAAATGTTCCATGCGTCATAATTTTTCTTGAATTTTCATAAAATTTCATGAAATGATTATTTATATATGTTAGAATAAAACTTAGTAATCAATCCATTATACTATTTTAAAACAACTTAAAATTTTTATAATAAAAAAATTTTTTTTGATAAAATTTTGCATAAAATGACCTATTTTTATCGATTTCTTTTCTAGTTTTTATAAATATGACTGCAAATCAAATATTGCTACTAACTTTTATTATAACTATATAAAGCTAGCTTAAGAGAGAAAATTAGATATCTGAGACAAAAATTGATGCGCATGGAGCATTTTAAAATAGAGTAATTAACAAACGGATTTTAATTAATATCTTAATTAACTACATTCTGATTATTTTTTTAAAATTTAGAATTTCCATCTCTAAACAACACTGTATAAGTATACAAAATTTCATAGCAATTGGTTAATAAATAAAAAATAAGTTTTTCATGGTCCATTGTCGCCTTAAGTGAAGCTGCTTACTACCCTTCCCATAGACCAGTGGTCGGCAAACTCATTTATCAACAGAGCCAAATGTCAAAAGTACAACGACTGAAATATCTTTTGAGAGCCAATTTTTTTTTAACTTAAACTATATAGGTAGGTGCATTGTTATTAATTTAATTAGAATACTCCAAAGCTGGCCTTTGCTAAAAACGTCCTCAATCTGAATAAGGTACGTTCGCTGAAGTCGACCCTTCCAACTCTTCCATCCACACTCGTCTTGTATATTTATTTCGTCTATCTACTTTCGTTCATCCTCTCTGTATGTCCAAACCATCTCAACATACCTTTCTCAATCCTCGACACTATATATTCTATCACTCAATAGCGCTCACTAACATTAATTTAATAAACTGTACTTAAAGTTTCTTTAAGTTTAAGTTAAACTATAGGTACGTTGAATAAAACTTGATATCATACTTAATATCGATATTATTTATTGATAAAATTAAATTGTAAAGTATCCATAAAATTAAATCATGACAATGACAGACAAACACAAATATGAACAATGGCTTCGCATCTCCTTGGAAAGTTTGGGTAAGTCAAGTTTGTATGTTGTTTTATATTTTAGGCACGATTCAAGGTTCTCATCAATAAAATGACTTCTCAATTTACTCTTGATAAGGTTCATTCTTGAAAATGATTGTTCGTATGAATATGTAGACCCGAATAAGAAAGAACAGCAAACACTAGTTTTTCCAGCTGATTATATGAATCAGCAATACTATTCTAGGTGTCAAAAAGCATATCTTCCTTCTACAGATCTTTCAAAGCAGACCACTTGTGCTGTGAACTGAGTTCACATTTGTTTCTCTTCAATATTTCTATATCATCACAAACACGTTCAAATTTCGAACTCCACATTTCTTTGTTTTTTAAATTCAGTAACTTTTTTTCAAAGTTTCTAATGTCAATATTAAAGGGTTTGATTTGGTCTTGGAGCGCTACGTCATGTTTTGCTACACGAGAGATAATTAGACCGGTACCTACTGCTTAAAGCCGATTCCGAATGGCTACAAACATCCATGCCGATTGTGGGACTCGAACCCACAGACTCTGGTACCGAAGGTCAACGCCCTAGCCATTCGGCCATCGCCCGTCTCAATATTAAAGGGAGAAAAATTTAATTCTGTTACAGTAGCATTAAGAGGTTTTTTAACAGAAGCTAACGTCGCTTTGCTGTTTCTGACTTCCTGAAACCTGTCGAGAAAAGCTTCCCTAATATTTAAAAGTGTTGTTTTGAAATAGAAAATGTCAATATCAGAATTATTTTCTTGGCGATGATTCAACAGGCTTGGAAAGTGAATCTATGTTTCTCTATCAAAATCTTGAGTAAAAAGAGATAATTTGCTTTTGAATGAAATAACTTCTAACATCGAAAAAAATGTGCATCCTTTCCCCTCTGGTTTACGATTAAGCTGATTTAGATGAGACGTAACGTCTCCCATGAAATAAAATTTCTGGATCCACTGATCGTTCGTTAGTTCTGGATAGTGAACACCCTTCTCAAGGAGAAATGCTTTAATTTCTATTTTTTTAAGAAAGCGAAACGTTTCAAACCGTTTCATCTTGAAAACCAAAGTACCTTGTTATGCAGCAGAAGATCTGCGTACTCACTCTCCATTTCAACTAAAAAGTCTTTAAATTGGCGATTATTAAGAGCTTCAGCTATAATGTAGTTGATAATCTTAATCACCAATTTCATAACTTTGCAAATTTCTGCTGAAAATGTCTGCGCACAAAGCGCATCTAGATGAATGATGCAATGGTAATAGACTCATTGTAAGTACCTCGTGATTTTTCTCTCAAAATAGCAACAAACCCGTTTCTTACGCCGGTCATACTTTTCGCCCCATCTGTTGAAATTGAGACAATTTTATCGAGTAGAATATGAATTTTTCAATGCACTCAATTACAGCATTTGCTATATCCTCTCCACGTGTTTGACCTTTGAGTGACAATAATTCTAAATGTTCTTTTTTAGAACCTGTAGATGAAATAAATCGTACAAAAAGTGAAACTAGCGCTGTATCATTTATGTCACAAGACTCTTCAACTGCTATTGATAAAGCTAAAACCAATTTAAGATCTTCGACTTGCTGGTTGGTTATATTCGAAGACCATTTTGACTAGTCTAGTGTTTTCTACCGGGAGACGCTCTCGGAAGTAATACATTGTAAAACACGATGCAAAGATACGACTTGACGATACGCGTTGACATTTAATCTTTCTGGAAATGTTTTCTCATTAAGTCGCTTCAGAGCATTCGCCTAAAGATAAAGACACATAAACACCAAGTATGTAAAAATATAAATAAGAAAACCAGTCATCACAAAGTTTCAATCGCACTGTACGTTCGCGCCCGCACGTTTTATTTTATGGAAAAGCCACACTCAAGGGGCCAAAGAGCCACATGTGGCTCGCGAGCCACGGTTTGCCGACCACTGCCATAGACCAAGATCGTTTGGACTTGGTGTAGGATTTACTACACCAACGGGAATGGAAACTGGCTTTTTATCTTTCTGTAAATTTATTGCCTTTGCTGCTTCTGTTTTTAATTAGTCTTGTTTGTAATTTGTTTGTTTGTTTTTTCTGTTGATTTTGTTTGTTTTTTTGTTGTTTCTACTTACTACTGTAAGCCTTGTGCTGTACTTTGTGGTGCACAAGGACTGCCTTATTTTTAAATTAAAAAAAAGGGTGAATGGAAGCAGTACAAACGACTGTAGAGAGAAACAAATGTTTCCCCATTGCACCGGTTTTTAATGCCTTATCATGCAATCAGTTAGAGATGAAATGATGCGCGATCACTTGTAAAACTTGTGTCAGCTGTTGGTCGATATATCATGTTGCAACACTTATATTATGATTATAACGTCAATTACCACAAACCAACCTGGGTTCTAAAGTGTCCTTTCTTTCTCGGGTGATCAAACAACTTTCCCGCTTTAAACCAAATGTTTTTAAAATGAAGCACAATACTTGAGAAACAGGTATCAGCGACTGAACACAAAAGAACGTTCTCGTTGTACAATGCCTGCTTTAAAAAATGCTTTCAAATGAAGCCCAAGACTTGAGATACAAGTATCAGCGATCGAATACTAAAGAACGTTCTCGTTGTACAATTCCTGCTTTAAAAATGCTTTCAAATGACGCACAAGACTTGAGATACAGGTATCAGTGAATGAGCACTAAAGAACGTTCTCGTTGTACAATTCCTGCTTTAAAAAATGCTTTCAAATAAAGAACAAGACTTCAGATACAGGTATCAGAGACTCAACACTAAAGAACGTTCTCTTTGTACAATTCCTGCTTTAAAAATGCTTTCAAATGATGCACTTGAGATACAGGTATCAGTGAATGAGCACTAAAGAACGTTCTCGGTGTACAATTCCTGCTTTAAAAAATGCTTTCAAATAAAGAACAAGACTTCAGATACAGGTATCAGAGACTCAACACTAAAGAACGTTCTCTTTGTACAATTCCTGCTTTAAAAATGCTTTCAAATGATGCACTTGAGATACAGGTATCAGTGAATGAGCACTAAAGAACGTTCTCGGTGTACAATTCCTGCTTTAAAATTGCTTTCAAATGAAGCACAAGACCTGAGATACAAGTTTTAGAGATTGAACAAGCAAAGAAAAGTTGGTTTGTTGGTTGGGGTTTTATGGCGCATGATCCAAAATAGGACATAAAGCGCCAAACACAAGACTAGAGCCAAAAGAGAGTATACAAAGAGTCGCCACGCTCGAACCAACGGTGAAATAACAGATTTATAACCAACTAATAAATATAAAAACACGTAACCATGAAAAACTTAATAAAAGGCATGATAAAAATTATGTATAAACGTGTTAGAATGATATATAGAAAGGTAATATAGAAAGATGATATGTAAAAGGGATAAAACACGGTGATATATAAGGTGGTAAAAACAATGATACATAAAATTGATAAAAAGATCATAAGCAGGGAAAGATATATTTGTAAAACGCAATAAAAGTTTAACTATAAAATCAGTGGCTAAAACACAGACTGTGTATAAAACCAGTAAAAAATAAGAAGGCAAACAGAGCAGAATGGGGGGGGGGGCTCCCCCAGCAGTTCAGATAAGATAGGTGAACTGGAGCCAAAAAAACTATTATACTGGGCTTGAAGCGATGGGCAAGACGTGAAAATATGTCCAACTGAAAGTAGAGCCTTACAATGTTGACAGAGAGGGGCATCCTCACCCATCAACAAATGTCGATGCGTCAAAAGAGAATGCCCGATTCTCAACCATGTGAGTATGACGTCTGCACGGCGCAGTTAAGCTGATGGCCAAGCACCAATACATGGTTTAATATGTCGCAGCTTATTATTAACCTGCATATCCCAATCTAATTGCCATTCGTTCCTAACTAACTTTTCCACTGCGAACTTCACATCACTGATAGGCACATGCTGATTCAGCCGATGCACAGCACCTTTAGCCGCAGCATCTGCCTGATCGTTACCCGATATGCCGACATGACCAGGCACTCAGCAGAAAAGGACACTGGAGCCACGACGACAGAGGCGACGATGCAGATCCAACACCGGAGATACAAGGGAATGGGAGTGTGACACTTCACCATTCTCCAAAGTCTCTAAAACGCTGATGGAATCTGTATGCACAATAAATCGCCTATCTCTCTGCCGGAAGACATACTTCAGAGCTTCGTGTACAGCGACAAACTCTGCTGAAAAGACAGAAAAACAGTGGGGAAGTGAATAGCTCCTAACGTCTCTGCCACAGACGTAGGCACATCCAACATGATCTTCTGTTTTTGAGCCGTCGGTATAAACATCAACATAGTTAGGGTAACTAGCGAGGTGCGACGCAAAAAGCTGGTGAAAAATGATAGGATCCGTATTCGATTTTGCAAAACCCTGGAAGGGACGCAAGTAAGAAATCTTGTGGTTTCGCCAAGGAGGAAAATGCAAAGTCGGTTGCAGCATGACATCCACATCACAGAGCGGAGACGAAGTAAGAAACGTCCTCATGCGAAGTCCAAACGGTGACAAGCAAAGAAAGGAGGAAATGGGTTTTAAATCTGTTAGCTAAGAATCTGGCCTCTTTCTGGCACAATATTGACTATGGGTTTGTGAGATTTGACAGCTTTTCACCTAAAACATTTAAATCCCACCACTTAACTTCAAGAACGCAGAAAGAGAACCTTGGAGTAAAATGAAAAATTTCAATCAAATAAATATTGAATGTTCAATCACTGGAAAGCGGAAAATGTTTTCTTAAAAAATATTCAAAGTAAAATGTAATATTAAGCGTTTGAAAGCTGCTTAATATTACTCCATAATTTAATGCAACATTTAACTGTATTTGAACGGAAGATTTAGAAGTTTTATATTCCTTATAGGACGTCATATTTGAAAGGTATAATATTCACTTCCAAATCAATCTGAGTATATATTATCTTTTTATAGGCAGCAATTATTATTGCAAGATGTTTCAAATTTCTAATTTTGCTGTACACGCTATCACATGAATTTTATTAGTCCCATTTCAACAATATCCAGACACTCATCATATTTCTTTTAAAACCTTAATGAAATAAAACTTTGCAATTACATAAATGAATTATATTTCCTTCCTTACTTAACATTGTAAAATATCACACTTTTGGTTGCTAGAAATATTACAATCGGGATATAAAACTTGAGTTTTCTTCTTTGTTTTTTTAGGTAACTAAAGATATTATATTTTTAGAAACATTTTCATGTATTTAAAATGATAAATTCTTGCAAGCTTAGGAGGCAAATGTTTAAAGCTCCATTTACTTATATATATATATATATATATATATATATATATATATATATATATATATATATACATAAATACATATATATATATATATATATATACATACATAAATAAATACATATACATATATATATATATATATATATATATATATATATACATAAATACATATATATATATATATATACATACATAAATAAATACATATACATATATATATACATATATATATATATATATATATATATATATATATATATATATATATATATATATATATATATATATATATATATATATATATCATCCGTTAAATAAATAAAGGAATCTTTTTTAGATATAAAAACATTATAAAATATTACTCATTTAAAAATTTACAAAGAATTGATTTTAAATGTCCATTGAAAAAACAATATTTTATTTCTATTTTTGTAAAAAAAAAATCCTCTAATTTCGTTGAATAATAAAAATGATGTTGATTGCTGTACTATTAAAAACCTCTAAAATTTTAGATTCTGGAAGAGAATCTAATTCCTGAAATATCATATAAGTAAAAAAACAAAACTATTCAACATCAAATACTAATTAGCAGGTCCAACAAAATAACTTTCTACTTGTTTTACACCCCAATCAGTTCATTGTGTACAACACAGTTTAGCAACTTCAGATAAGAATTATAAAAAGAAATGTCCGCATAAAGGAGAAGCGGATTTCAAAATCTCTCCCAAAATTAAGAGATCCGAAACACGTGAAATAGAACTTTAATATCCGCATGCAAGGGGAAAAACTTTCCAAAGCAGCCAAATAATCTTTCCTGACTGGATCAGCTATTCATTCAAATATATCTCAGATGTAATCAGCAAGTCCAACTAAACAATTTTCTACTTGTTTTATGCCACATTCAGTTGATTAAGTACAACGCAATTTTATCAACATCAGATAAGAATTATAAAAAGAATTTTTTGCATAAAAAAGATACAGTTTCTTTACTATACTGGCATATTTAGAAATCTCTCCCAAAATTAAAAGATCCCAAAAATGTGAAATCGCATCTTAGCGGGGAAAACTACGCAACGCAACCAAATAACTCTTCCGGATCAGATCAACTATTCACTCAAATATATTAAGGAAGTCTAACTAAATAAATTTTTACTTTCTTCCCACTACATTTAGTTCATTAAGTACAACACAATTTAGCAACCTCAGATAAGAATTTTAAGAAGTACTATCTGCATAAAAGATAAACGATTTCATTATAAACTGACCTATTTGAAAATCTCTCTCAAAATTAAAATATCCCAAACACATGAAATCGTATCATTATAGCAGCGTGTAGAATGAAAAACTTAGTAACGCATCCAAACTTCAACTATTAATCAGTAAGTCCTCCTAAACAACTTTCTACTTGTTTTACACTACATTCAGTTCATTAAGGACAACACAATTTAGCAACCCTAAATAAGAATTATAAAAAGAACTGTCTGCGTGAAAGAGAAACTATTTTATTAAACTGGCCTATTTGGAAATCTCTCCCAAAATTAAAAGATCCGAAACACGAGAAATCGCATCTCTATGCCAGTATGTAGCGATAAAACTTAGCAACGCAATCGGACATCAACTGCTAATCAGAAACTCCACCTAAACAACTTTTTACTTGTTTCACACTACATTCAGTTCATTAAGGACAACACAATTTAGCAACCCCAAATAAGAATTATAAAAAGAACTGTCTGCGTGAAAGAGAAACTATTTTATTAAACTGGCCTATTTGGAAATCTCTCCCAAAATTAAAAGATCCGAAACACGAGAAATCGCATCTCTATGCCAGTATGTAGCGATAAAACTTAGCAACGCAATCGGACATCAACTGCTAATCAGAAACTCCACCTAAACAACTTTTTACTTGTTTCACACTACATTCAGTTCATTAAGGACATCATAATTTAGCAACCCCAAATAAGAATTATAAAAAGAACTGTCTGCGTGAAAGAGAAACTATTTTATTAAACTGGCCTATTTGGAAATCTCTCCCAAAATTAAAAGATCCGAAACACGAGAAATCGCATCTCTATGCCAGTATGTAGCGATAAAACTTAGCAACGCAATCGGACATCAACTGCTAATCAGAAACTCCACCTAAACAACTTTTTACTTGTTTCACACTACATTCAGTTCATTAAGGACAACACAATTTAGCAACCCCAAATAAGAATTATAAAAAGAACTGTCTGCGAGAAAGAGAAACTATTTTATTAAACTGGCCTATTTGGAAATCTCTCCCAAAATTAAAAGATCCGAAACACGAGAAATCGCATCTCTATGCCAGTATGTAGCGATAAAACTTAGCAACGCAATCGGACATCAACTGCTAATCAGAAACTCCACCTAAACAACTTTTTACTTGTTTCACACTACATTCAGTTCATTAAGGACATCACAATTTAGCAACCCCAAATAAGAATTATAAAAAGAACTGTCTGCGTGAAAGAGAAACTATTTTATTAAACTGGCCTATTTGGAAATCTCTCCCAAAATTAAAAGATCCGAAACACGAGAAATCGCATCTCTATGCCAGTATGTAGCGATAAAACTTAGCAACGCAATCGGACATCAACTGCTAATCAGAAACTCCACCTAAACAACTTTTTACTTGTTTCACACTACATTCAGTTCATTAAGGACATCATAATTTAGCAACCCCAAATAAGAATTATAAAAAGAACTGTCTGCGTGAAAGAGAAACTATTTTATTAAACTGGCCTATTTGGAAATCTCTCCCAAAATTAAAAGATCCGAAACACGAGAAATCGCATCTCTATGCCAGTATGTAGCGATAAAACTTAGCAACGCAATCGGACATCAACTGCTAATCAGAAACTCCACCTAAACAACTTTTTACTTGTTTCACACTACATTCAGTTCATTAAGGACATCATAATTTAGCAACCCCAAATAAGAATTATAAAAAGAACTGTCTGCGTGAAAGAGAAACTATTTTATTAAACTGGCCTATTTGGAAATCTCTCCCAAAATTAAAAGATCCGAAACACGAGAAATCGCATCTCTATGCCAGTATGTAGCGATAAAACTTAGCAACGCAATCGGACATCAACTGCTAATCAGAAACTCCACCTAAACAACTTTTTACTTGTTTCACACTACATTCAGTTCATTAAGGACATCATAATTTAGCAACCCCAAATAAGAATTATAAAAAGAACTGTCTGCGTGAAAGAGAAACTATTTTATTAAACTGGCCTATTTGGAAATCTCTCCCAAAATTAAAAGATCCGAAACACGAGAAATCGCATCTCTATGCCAGTATGTAGCGATAAAACTTAGCAACGCAATCGGACATCAACTGCTAATCAGAAACTCCACCTAAACAACTTTTTACTTGTTTCACACTACATTCAGTTCATTAAGGACATCATAATTTAGCAACCCCAAATAAGAATTATAAAAAGAACTGTCTGCGTGAAAGAGAAACTATTTTATTAAACTGGCCTATTTGGAAATCTCTCCCAAAATTAAAAGATCCGAAACACGAGAAATCGCATCTCTATGCCAGTATGTAGCGATAAAACTTAGCAACGCAATCGGACATCAACTGCTAATCAGAAAACTCCACCTAAACAACTTTTACTTGTTTCACACTACATTCAGTTCATTAAGGACATCATAATTTAGCAACCCCAAATAAGAATTATAAAAAGAACTGTCTGCGTGAAAGAGAAACTATTTTATTAAACTGGCCTATTTGGAAATCTCTCCCAAAATTAAAAGATCCGAAACACGAGAAATCGCATCTCTATGCCAGTATGTAGCGATAAAACTTAGCAACGCAATCGGACATCAACTGCTAATCAGAAACTCCACCTAAACAACTTTTTACTTGTTTTACACTACATTCAGTTTATTAAGGGCAACGCAATTTACCAACCCCAGATAAGAATTATAAAAATAAATATCTGAATACAAAAAAAAAGCAATTTGATCAAACTAGTATCCTTGGAAATCTCTCCCAAAATTAAAATATTCCAAACACGTGAAATCGCATCTTTATACCACTGTGTTTAATTAAAAACTTACCAACGCAACCGAACTTCAATTATAAATCAGCAAGTACAATTACACAATTTTCTACTTATTTTACCCTACATTAAATACAACACAATTTAGCAACCTCAGTTAAGAATCATAAAATGTACTATCTTTATAAAAGAGATGAGATTTCCTTATACTGGCATAATTAGAAATCTCTCCCAAAATATAAAGATCCCATACAGGTGAAATCGTATCTTTATACCATCGTGCAGCAGGAAAAGTTTATCAACGAAGCCGAACATCAGCGACTAATCAGTAAGTGTAAGTAATAAACTTTATAGTTGTTTTACACTACATTCAGTTCATTCAGGACAACACAATTTAGAAATCCCAGAAAAAAATTATAAAAAGAAATATCTTCATATAAAAGGAAGAGATTTCATTAAACTGGCATATTTGGGAAATGTCTCCCAAAATTGAAAGATCCCAAACACGTGAAACCGGATATCTTTATACCCACGTGCAGCGAGAAAAAACTTCCTAGCTCAGCTGAACATCAACTACTAATCAGCAAGTCTAACTAAGCAACATTCTACACGTTTCACACTACATTCAGTTCATTAAGTACAACACAATTTCGAAACCCATGATAAGAATTATAAAAAAAGAAATATCTGAATATAAAAAGAAGCGATTTCATTAAACTGGCATATTTGGGAAATCTCTCCCAAAATTAAAAGATCGCAAACACGTGAAATCGCATCCTCATACCCGCGTGCAGCGGGAAAAACTTCTCAACGCAACCAAGCAATCTTTTCCCGGACTGGATCAGCTATTCACTCAAATATATCGCAAATATAATCGTTCCGGGAGAACACAGAGGCAGTAAAAAAGAGGACATTATCTTTCTAATACTGCTTCTCATATCAACTCCACTAGAGCTTAAGTCGGGTCTTTTTTGTTTGCACGGTTCTCCACTGGTTCTCTGCTCATAAAAGAAATCTTATCTCTCCGATTGTTTTAAAAGCGGAAGAAAAAAAGGAAAAAAGAAAAGAGAGATTCTGATGGCAGCAACGCCGTTGTCATGGTTACCGGGATGCTGAAGAGCCGTCTGAAAAGGTGAACTTGAGGAATAGAGACTGAAAATTTTGCGCTAATGCTTCGCGCTCCCCCCCCCCTCTCCCCCTCCCCTAACGCAAAATGCATAATGAGCTAAATATTAATTAATACAAAAATCAATAACCCTTTTAAGTAATCTCTCGTAAACATTTCTCTCTGTTAAATGTCAATGTCTTGCTTTGTTCAGGGGATTTTTATTGTTATTAATTGTGAAACAGTCAGATTGTGCGGGATGAATAAAGAATTATCTGCGGCATTTCCGAATGATTAAATATGAAATCTCGTGACATTTTTTTACGTTTTTTTCCTCAAATTCAGTCGAGTTTTCTTTACGCAAAGTCCCATCCTTACACTAACATTTCTCATTATTTATAAAATTCATTAAATAATGTAATAACTTCCTTTTTTAAAAAGTTAATTATCAGTATCAAAAAGGCAAAGTTAGTAAACTTATATATATATATATATATATATATATATATATATATATATATATATATATATATATATATATATATATATATAAATATATATATATATATATATATATATATATATATATATACAGTGCCGTTACAAGGCAGAGGCAACAGGGGCACTAGCCCAGGGCCCACTTGGAAGGGGGGCCCAAAATGCTGTATTTGTTTCATTATTTCCCAAACCTAATTAATTAAGGGGCCCAAATGCAAATTCTTGGCCAGAGCACATGAATGGCTAGTTACGGCACTGTATATATATATATATATATATATATATATATATATATATATACACTAGCTGAGTAGCAACCCGATGTGCTGCTTTTTGGATTTAAAATAGTTTTATTTCATAAAGATTTCAAATTTTGGTTTTCAGCTTTTGAAATAATTCTTTCAAATTTTGCTTTTTAAACAAATAAGAAGTTCATGGAATTAGAAAAAAACTCCTAAAGGTTTTAACTTCTTATTTCCTAAAACTAAAATTATTTCTGGATTTCAATTATTAAATGACTCGTTCTCAGACTCGTTCTCCACGAATAATTTTTCCTTTTGGCAACATGGCCGAATGTAATATTAAATCTCATGGGGGGGGGGGGGGGGGAAGTGCTTAAAAAAATAGAAAGACAGTTCTGGTGAATTCAAAATTGGTGGCGGAAGAATCCTAACCAGTTGCTCGTTAATTAGAAACAAATTTGCTGAACGTTCTGGAATTATTAGTGAGTAAAATAATAAATCAAAAAATTACGAACTCGGCATTCAGTTACATTAAGATACTATGGCGATCAGCGCGGGAAATTTCAAAAGTGAGTTCTGTTCAAAAGTGACTTCTGCTTTTTTAGAATGATAACATTTTTTTTATTAAATGTATTTGGTATATTTTGGAAGCTGAACATCTAGCAAATGCCGATAAATCGTGAAATTGACATTAATAGGTTCAGAAAACCGAAATATTTGTCCATCAAAATTGTCGATTTCGTGAAATTCGAAAAACTGCTTTGGGGAAAAAGTTTCGTTTGCAATGAAAAATATTTTTAACTTTATAAAAATGTGTATATCCTTAAAGATGAAGAGTTGTAGAACACATGGAAATAAAAAAAATGTCGATTGGTGGACGGAAAAGTTGAATTTTGCGGGCATGAAAATAGTGGAAATTTGGGAAACGGAAAGGAGCTGACCCATCCGGAATGTCAGCTGTTTCTGTTGCCTGTTTCTTCGACCGTTCAGGAGAAAGCTCAATGTGTGTTGTAGTTAGCGAAGTACAAATCTGTTAAAACAGTTCAGCGAAATTACCGACGTGTTTATCTCAAACAACCACCGCATGAGCTTTCTCCTGAGCGGTAGCCATTGCACAGACGGAAAGCCGAGCGAAGACCTCTTCCACCTCGCATCGCTTCTGCGCAACGTTCAACCGTACGGTTGCGTACCAGTTACATTTAGAAATCTTGGACACTTGCCAAGTTGTTTGAAAAGAATATTATTGCGTTTCCTCAATTTATTTTAGAATTATGAGCTTTCGAAATGTGTCCAACCTTTATCGATGACCCTGTATATTTTTTTACAATAACACATTCAATATTACAATAAAAAATATTTGCTCAAATAAAGGTCTACGGTCCCCTTAAAACAAGCTCTTTATAAGCGACATCCCAAAACATTGGATGGGTTCTGGAAGTTTTAATGTCGAGGAGTGGAACAAAATCAGCCTTGATATTTTAAGAAAAGCTCTTTCAAATTGAAAATCAATCTGTAATGTGATAGTTCAACAATAGGGCTATCAGATCGAACATATTATAGCGCATATAGATTGGTGCAGAGTTCTTTGCCTGCAGACCCCCGACTCCTGTCATCACATTAGTCACGGTAACATTAGACACGGTGTTTAGAACCACCCCCATTCCCGTCCCCAAGGTTTCTTTGATGCGGTGTCTCCCCCGACCCCGCTCGACACCATTTGACCCGCTGACCCCCCGCCCTTTCTTTGATGGACCGCCAGAGGAGGCGATCCACGCATAGTAGAGAGTACAGAGTGAACATAAATCACTGGATTCCCCAAGGCACAGGCAGAGAACTCTGCACCAATGTATATGCACCATTAGAAAATAAAATTCTTATCTTTGTTTATATATTTCTTTTTTCCAAAATCGTTACAAATATGTGTGAACACCCTCTGTAAATATATCAAGAAACTAAAGTTCTTTGGCTATACAGCTGAAGTGGAGACGCGAAAATCTTGCTCTACTATTCTGGTAATTTCGGCGGACCAAATTACAATCGTGTCGCATTGAATTTCTAGAGTATTTGAACAGCGAGAAATGTTATTTCCACGTCCAATAAATTTTACCATGTATTTGAATATCGGGAGAAGTTCTTTCACCAACTATGCTTCTAGGAAATATTGCTTCGAAGAAATACGAATCATTCTAAAAAATATTATTTCTAAGAAATATTTTATTTCATATATTGTTGCGCAAGGAAATAAATCTAGTTATTCAAAGCCCTTTTCACAAGCTGTATGTTAATAAATAAAAATATTTTCTTTTTTCCCCCCTACTTATTTTTATTTATTTATTTATTTATTTATTGTATTGCATAAGAAATCTCCTTGCGATATATCTATATGAGATATAAATTTCGCCCATGTTTTTTTACAGAAAAAAATTTGAAAATCCCTTGAGTCTGGAGGGTTAGGGGTGTGAAAGACTCTCTCCAGATTTCTTTTAGAAATATTTTTTACATATTTTTTGTCAGCAATACATGTTACCATAGACGACGCATGAGCTATGTGATAGATTAAATCAAAACATCAGTAATAAAAATATCAACCCTTAGGTACCGTTAAAGCTCCTGTGTACTAACCCTATTGGATTAACTCACTATAATGTTAACCTATGAAGAAAATGCGGCTACTATTTACAGCCCCATAAATGTTCATTTATATATATTAAACAGTTTGACTGACTGACTGACTGACTGACAGATAACGCACAGACCAAACCGCTGAATCTAAAAGGCTGAAATTTTGCATGGCTATTCTTCTTATAGTGTAGGGGTGCACTAAGAAAGTTTTTTGAAATATTCTTCTTAGATTTTTCTAAAATAAAATTTTTAAACTGTTTTTATAACTTTTTTAAGTTTGCATTTAAAACAATAATCTGAGGGTTGTAAAATTTATATCACGAGAAAGATCATAAAAATTCCTTTAAAATGAAATCTTTTTCAAATCTCTACCTCCATTTTCTGATTTTTGGTGAATTTTCAAAGATTAATTTTTAGAATTTAATTTATTAAATGCTGATCACGGGGGGGGGGGTACCTTTTCTTTTTGTGATACTTTAAATTAATTTT